>JAUMHL010000008.1:146811-219354 GCA_032362345.1 Sandelia bainsii | reverse complement strand
AGGACCAGCGGCTGCAAAGTGAAATCACACAACTCCGAGGTCGAGGACACCTGCAGAAAGGTACAGAGAGAAAGAGACACAGAGAGGATCCATCACTGCAGCTCAGAAGAACATGAGCACATTTCATAATTGCAAACTAAACCCTCCAGTGTCTTTTATAAGAAATATAATCCACACACTGGTAAATATTTCCTATAATTAGAAATGAACACAGCAAGTAGGCTGTTTTTTTCCTCCCATTTTGTCTGCTCTGGCTGCAGTAACAGTCTGACATGAACTTTTTTACTAGTTAATCATTTTTTCAGCATCAGACTTAAAGTTTTAGAAAACATTCAATACCATCCTTATCATAAGTATATCCTTTCTTCAATTATTGGAAAATATTTCTATTCTTTCTGCAAATCCTGTGGTATTTTATTTACTGTATGTAATATGTGATGTGTATTTTTTATTTTTTTACATTGCACCCAGTGGAATAACCCTTTTTTCTGTCTCTACAACCACATTTACCCACAGATATGCCAAATATCCCCAAGAGACGAAGCCTAAGTTAAGCTTACTTTGTAATACATGGTCCTGGCAACAAAAGGAAACAACTCCACACCACGCCGTGATTTTAAACTTAACTAAATCCTGCTCTGGTGCACAAAACTTTCAAATTTGTCCCAATTCTCAACAGTGACAAGAGACAAAAATACAGAAAATCCCTGATGTGAAACAAGCAAAACGGTTGCAGGTCCTCTGTGAGTATTCATGTTAGGCACTGACACTCACAGTAAGAAGCTGATGAGAAAATAGGCTTTTAGATATGTAAAGTTAGCTATCGAACTGGGAATGTTCTCTTTAATATCTAAATAAACATGTAAATATTTTCTGAAATCATGAAGGACTTATCTGGTGCTGATTATTGTGCATTCTCACCACAACAGTCTCTAGGAATACTGAGAGATCCACTATCTCAGTTGCTGAGTGTTTGAGTGACCTCGGGAGTTTTCTGCAATTTCCTGCAAAAAGAGCAAGAGGTCCTCATAATTCCCTGGCGGAAAATGGACGTTTATTTATTTCGAGCTGGCTCCTTGGCCCGCTGGAGAATTTGCTGGCACCCTGGAGAGACAACGTTGGCCAGCTAACTCCCACACACTACTACTGAACAGAGTCAGATGACGGAGAGAGAGGAGCGAGTCTGTGCTTTAAACATCTTTTAGTTTGGGCTGACTTTATTAAATAGGCCAATGTGATGCTCTCAAGATAGCTTACAGCATAATGTGTCTGAAAATATTTTAATTATGCAGATGTGCAGTCTGTACTGTGGACAGAAAACAGCATGTTCTTAATTAATGTCACCTTTATGTGATTTGAGAGTTTGGGGCAAGTGTTTTTTGTGTGCTACACTGTCTTCTGAATCATGTAGTTAATAGTTGGGCAATCACAAATCATATTCTGTAAATGATTTTACAACTCAAATAGTGTGTTAACAACAAAATGCAGCCTCCGCTCTCACGTTACACTGCAACAGCTTGTTTTCCAATATGGCCCCTCTCTACTCTCTGTTGCCCATCAATCATTTGTCTGAAGAACATTTCTACTGACTGCACCTCAAAGTAACACAAAACACACGTATTTTACAGTTCATTTACATAACTGCATCGCAATATACTGTCTGCTTATGTAGAGTAACCTGACCTGCTTCAAGGCTGTGAAACCAAGAGAAATGACGATGTGATTCATGGGTTCATGAACAAATTCTATTCTATTCTCAGCAGTGCTGTGGTCTTTCACCATAATACCATACTTAGTCTGTGAAGATAATGTTGGATAGTAAATGGAGTTTTGTCTATTAATGGATGGCTTTGAGAGTGGGTGGTATGAGAAAGAAGGATTTAGGTAATAAAACTGCCACTTTGTACATAATACACAATGTTCTGGATAGTAGCACTCAGTCCCTCCTGTGCTTCCTAATAATGAATGAACAGAATGATACACATGTATTTACACATGTTAAATTTGTTAGGTGTCTTGATAATAACATTAATATTTTTTTATCCACATAGGTGCAGTCAAAACAAATTGTGAATATAACATTAAAATATTAATTTATGTTTTGAGTTAAAATGGCAAACCTTATAGTAAACATTTGCTTATTTACACAAGAGTTACCAAGAAACATTATCACTGAGTTGGAGTTCTAAATGCATCCACATGATAAAGGTGCAACCCTGTTTCTAAAAAAAGTAAAAAAATACAGAAAACCATAATTTGTAAATATTAATTCATTAATTAATATTGTAAAATCAATTTTTGATTGAAAATAGTGCAAAAACAACATGTGAAAATGTTGCAACTTAGAATTTTAAAAGATATCTGCTCATTTAAAATTTTCAGTGTACGTTTTTATATCTCTATCACTGCTAACTACTTCTGAGATGTGGTGAAGTCAGGAGAGAAACAGCCCTACATCGTTAGGAGGCCACTTTCATTTCAGGTTTCCTCTCAAGGGAATAGATATCATTGAAGCACTTCAGGCACAAATTTAATGTGGCTGCTGCTGCTGAAGACCGCAGCTTTTGTAATGATGGTAGTTATTTTCATCACACACACCATTATCAGAGCTGGTTGTAGTGCCACCCCCTCCACCATCCGGACTTCACACAAGGAGCCATGAAATGACCAGAGCTTAAAGAGATGACAGTGTCATCGCTTCCCTGCTAACCACTAAGTTTATCCTCACTTCAGAGCTTTCTCATCTCGCCACGCTCTGTCAGTTGGGCCAACACTCTCCACACCATGTGACCGTGTGAAACAGCATTTCAATTTCAGTCGATCTACCACTAGAAAGATGATTCAGTAACTGGTCATAACAGCCAATATGACAGGGTGGTGATTTTCAGTAGTGGAGGTCATCCCCGGGCCATGTCGCTCTAAGGTTTGAAGTTGCAGCAAGTTGCAAACTTTGCTGGTAATTTGGGACATGCTATGTGCCTTTGCTTCCTCTGCCTTCTATAATCTGTGTGTGAGTGTGTGTCCGAGCTGGAATTGCCTCTGAGAACGACATAATGTGTGATGTAACAAGTCATAAGTCAACTCATGCCAACTGAGGGGAGACACTCGTGACTGATGGAAACGGTTTCTGTGCCATCTGCTGACAGTGTTCACCACCAGTGCTGGCACAGTAGACTGAACAAATACAGACAACCTTGGTCATCTCACTGCTTTAGCTGGAAGGCTGATTTTCATGCATCATCCTGTAACAGACACTTTGATCTCTGGATAGGCTTTTTTCTCTCTTTTTTTTGTTAAATGATTTGGCTACACTTTTGGGTGCGCAGATGGCAGACTGGTTCCTCTCAGACCCTGGTTGTCAAAGTGTCATTTAGGTAAAGATCACATCACAGCTGAAACATGGCTCTACTGGCATCTTGGTCCTCTTACTGTATTTCAAGGACTAGCTTACTCTGTGCCTCACTTTGGCAGCACAACAAACTGTAAACATCACATATTACCACCTTACCTACCACACTGCTGACAAACATACGCTCTTTTACCTCAGTTTTGCTTTTCACCAACTGCTCAGGGAAATATCATGGCTTCACTATGTCGCTAACTTTGTTGTTTTTTGTTGGCCTGGCAGGTACTGGAGGCTTCTAGCACTTTACTGAAAACAGCTGTCAGTCGTGTCCAAAAACGATGGGTGGTAACAATAAAGTTGAGATTATTAAAACCAAAACAATGAGCTGAAAAATACTAAATTGCTCAATTTAACTGCAGAAACAGTGATAACCATTTCTGGGGTCATTACCATAAATTAACCTACTAGATGTTTCAATCCAGGGCATGCATCTCTCCAAAAGATGCTGGCAGTGAATGTGTGATGTGTGTTGCTTGTAGCAACCATAGCAGCAATGTGTCCTACCATGGAGTCAAGTCCTGCCCTGCCCTCGACCTGACACATGAAGTGATAATTTGCTTGCTTTTTGCGACTTTTTCACTGTAAGACACAGTTCTCAATCAAACTACACAGAAAAAGCCCAGAACTGTAAGTTAATTTGTCTAAATACAGAAAATGTTGCTCTTATTCAGAATCTAGACCTGAACTGGCTTTGAAAGGCCCATCAGCAGGAAATCAATATAGAATAATTGTGAAATATGGCAGTCAAGCGCATCACTGCCTGAAAGAGGCCCCCCTGCTTCTTATTCCTATTTTCTGCTCCTCTGATGATTCTCAGTGGGTTAATAAGCGCTGCTGCTGATGATTCTTGGCAATTGCTGTGTTCTGATGCTTTGTATCAAAACCTGCTTTCTGACTGTTACATCTGAATTATTTTCAGACACCAAAAGCCTCAAAAAGCCACAGAGGCTGCCTTTGATCTAAGATAACATTGTGACTTTTTAGCTTTGGGATGGCATTTGGACACCATAAAAGAAATACAAAGTGTCAGTGGTCAGCAGATGGGGAAACAGACAAATGTCAGCGATAAGCACAGACACTGTGGCTTTATGTAACACTGTATGTGACCATCATGTTAGTTGACTAAGCTACTGCATTACCAAGCACAAAATAATGACCATATATAGAGTGCTGTGACTGTTATAGAAAGTATCCACCCTGCATGAAGTGTCCTTGACCAAAATACTGGAGCACTTCCAGTTTCACAGGCTGAAGAGATCTGAATGCAACAATCGTCAAGTTAACTGATACTTTGTTTCTGTAATTTCAAACTTTGTTTGGATGTTCTTTAGCTACTCGATTCAGACTTAAAAGTAAATTCTGTAAAAACCAGTTTCAATCTTTGTTTCATCTTTATTGTATTTCCTAAAAGCTGATTTATGTTCCTGATACTCTCAAGCCCACTTTGTGCTTTATTTTGGCCATGGGAACATTACCTCTTGCTCTAGAAAAAGGGTTCAGAAGCAAATTAGGGAGCTCAGATGAAAAGCAATACGTACATTTGAAAGACCATGAAGACTTGGAGGGCTTCCCGACAGCCATGCCTCACTTTGAACCCAAGAGATCCTCCAGCCTGAGTCATCCACCATAAACAGGGATATGCTTATATCCAAAAAAACATGGTCCGGTTTTTACTGCATTTGCAAAGTCAGTAGGGTCTCTCTTGACTAAATGCAAGGTAAACATACTGTATGCTGTTATGCAACGGAGGCAGAGATTCATTCAAGCGTTTATGAATAATGCCTCTCTGTTTCTGTTAATACCTCTCATGCTAACACTCTGCCGTGATATCCATAAAAGAGATGGCCACTCAACTCGTACATATTACATTCGTGAGCAGTTGCCTCTGAAGGCCTGTCCAGTTATTCTGGGTGAGATCCTATGGCACTATGTGATAGTGACTGAAAATGAAGAGGGCATCACTGGCTACTAGGCAACTGCAACGCAGCGCAAATCAGTAACAAGCCAAGAGGAGCCGCAGATAAGATCTCAGTTTCTCCTAATATCAATCAGTCTTGTCTTTGTTATGCAAATATGGAAATTACATTTGCACGTAATGAGTAAACAGTGAGCCGGCTCCTTCTTGCTGAAGGATGGTTTCTTGAATCAGACATCAAAGCAGATTGGTGCATTCAGCTGCCAAAGAAAATTAATGATGCTTTTTTTTTTTATCAGTCACTCAGTTTTTTAATGGGAAGACTTAGGAAAACACTCAAACTCTTAATGACCACACAATGACTCAACACCAATCTGAATGACACAACAATAAGAATGAGACAAAGCGATGGGGGTAAAACAAAAGATGTGCCGGTGTGGCTTTATAAAAGTGGTGGATTGGGATATAAGCATGTGGGTATTACTGAGAGGCAGACTGTGGGCATTTTTCTCACGTTATCCCACCACAGGCTGACAAGTGACAGCTGAGACAAGACACTCTCCTTCCCCCGCTATTTGCACATGCAGCCATGGGCAAATGTCCGTCAAACACATCAGCCTTTTGTTTCAAGCTGAATCATCTGCATCCTCAACATCTCTGGATCGTCATGTATATACATCTTGTTTTTTCTTTGTTTTTCATGATTATATTTTGAATAGCTCCTTCTTTATTTAAAAAAAATATTACTCAACAGCATTCACTAACAGGTCCCGTAAGTACTTTCAGACACTATTTTTACAGCACCCTCCAGTCAGGGTGATGGTAAATGGTTTCACAGTAAGGGGGAGGGATTGTTAACCCCGTGTACTGTGTTGAGATGCTGCAGGCGGTGGCCTGTTGAATGTCCAGCTGAGCCAGGAATGTGGAGGCTCTTTAGGTGCAAAGCAGCCAGGATCAACCGTGGAGGCAGCAGTGAGTTCTCCCAAACAGCGAATGCTAGTGCTATTAGTGTAAAATACAATTATCTGCCTCAGAGTATCCAACCAAAAACCAAAAACATCACACAGTCAGGTCTTTAGGTCACAGAACATGTCATGTGAGGGGTTTGGTTCAGTGACAGGCTAAGGATCAGCATAATGGCAGGAAGCCGCTGTACCATCTGAGGACACTTTCTCGCCGGGCCCTGGGGGTCTCCTACTGATTTATTGCTGTCCCTCTGACGGCCTGTGTCTATGTTTAGACGCACTGACTTTTATGAGCTTGCTGAAGTGAAGGCATGCTGTGGTGCTGTTGTCAGAGTGGCTCCAGACACATGGACTAATCTCTGCCATGACTTCACATTATGACCTTCCACAGGTTGAGAAAAGTTTGCTTAGTTTGCTGGGAACCCTGCAGAGATAGGCATGTGCCAGAGGAATTCTGGGGCTCAATAGTTATTTTTTTGGGGTACTATAACTCACAGCTGCTGCTGTGCTACTGTTCTACCTGTCCAGATGTAGAATTTAACCAAGTACATTTACCAAACTGTTG
This sequence comes from Sandelia bainsii, assembly GCA_032362345.1. NCBI lineage: Eukaryota > Metazoa > Chordata > Actinopteri > Anabantiformes > Anabantidae > Sandelia > Sandelia bainsii. Next base: position 212,503 of record JAUMHL010000008.1, on the reverse strand, counting down.
TACAAATTTTAAGTACTTGTGCATCATAATTCTACTCTATCTAAATTATATGAAAATACTACATTTTTTACTACATTTATTTGACAGCTATTATTAATGTAACTTTAAAGAATAATAATTTACATACAAAACATGATGCATTTTTATATATTAGCTACACAAAGGTATTTTAAATTAGAGTATTGTGGGGGTGCTGGAGCCGATTCTAGCGGTCACTGGGCGAAAGGCAGGCAACAACCTGGAGAGGTCACTAGTCTATCACAGGGCTAATTCATTATTTAGATATTTTTTCCATGGAAAAAAATTCAAACATTTCATGCTTCCAGTTTCTCAAAATGCAAAGTTGCTGCTTTAGTGTCATATTACAGTAACCTGAATACTGTTTCTCTGTGTAAAATGTAAATAAATACAGAATTCAATAATTTGCAAATCATTTAAAACCTATGTTTGATTTATAACAGTAGGCTACAAAACAATATATTAAATGTTGAAACTGAAAAAATTAGATTAGTTTAGAAAAATATCTGTTAGTTTTGACTTAGATGCCTGTGATTATATGTGATAGATGATGGTAGATGGAGAGAGGCTCACTACACTGCATTAAAAAAAAAAAAAAGACTCTGTAGTGTATCACTGTACGGCCTGAGGAACACCTCTGAGAAACACTGTCTCAAAAACACAATTGTTTTTTGAAGTCCTGGATGCTGCATCCTCCAGGCTCAAGAGGAGAGGGACTATTCGGCTAATTATCAGCACACAGTTCACAATCTAGACTCTGTGATGGTGTGGCAGTACATTTGTGCACACAGCGTGGGTAAATCTGTGAAGGCACCATTAATGCTGAATGAAATACACAGATTTAGGAAAAATATATGCTGCCAACAATATGACATCTGTTTCAGGGAAGGCCTTGCTTATTTAAGCAAGACAATTCCAAACCACATGCTGCACACCTTACAACGGCATGGCCCTCTAGTAAAAGAGTCGTGGTGCTAACGTGGTGGTAGTGGTAGTAAAAGTAGTAGTGGTGGTAGTCCTGACTCGTCGTCCATTGAAAACATTTGGCGCATTATGACAAAGAAAGCTCCAGACTGTTGAGCAGTTGAAATCTTACATCAAGCAAGAACGGGAAAAGGTTTTACTTTGAGAACAAAAGCAGTCGGCCTCATCAGTTCCCAAATGCTTACAGAGAGTTGTTAAAGAAGAGGTGATGCAACACAGTGGTAAACATGCCTCTGCTCAACATGCAAAACTGTTTTAAAACATGTTGCTGGCATCAAATTAGAAATGCACATACTTTCAAAAATCGCGCTTCTCAGTTTGAACATTTGATATTTTGTGCTTGTGCTATTTTCAATCAATATAACATTTAAATGATTTGCAAATGATTTGTGTTTTTATTTACATTTTATACAGCATTGCAACTTACTAAATTACAATACTCTTGTAATAAGAGGAGATGCATTTTAAGTTTAGGTCAGGTCAGGGTTGGATGAATAAATATTCTGAGAGTGCACTCTGCTGCTCAGTGGACATTCCTCATTGAGGAAGATTTTCAGAGCTATGTGAAGCTATAGGAGCAGACAAATCCTTTTACCTCATCAAGGTAATGAGGATGATCCCATTCAGACACTGCAGTCTTGTGATTTCAGCATGCCCCCCGCTCACTCATAATTTATACAATGTGATGACTGACAATTTAACCGACAGTATGTGCTCAAGTGTGATTTACCTGGAGTATTTAAAAAGGAAATTCTCTGTGTAAAAGCTTCATTTTTAATATATCTGTGCAACACTCTCCAGCAGACATACAACGTCTTCATCTACACTGATGCAGTAATGTTGTTGTAGATACTGATTTTGTAGTTGGACACCTTCACCATTTACTGTTACTTTGTATTTATTTCAGTAACCTTTATAACTCAAAGACTTAGAAAACACTGGAAAGTAACTTATTCATAATAATATTAATGACATACTTTATTGATGCCCTTGGGGAAACTGTTGTTAGACAGCTGAAGTCAGCTCTTTTAAGACTTGTTCTTGTTTATATTATTGTATAACTTATTGTGATTATTGTTATATAGTCTTATTTTTTTTGGGCTTAAGTACATGAGCTGAGTGTGAGAGATGATCTGTCAGGCTATGTAAAGCACAACTGATTTTACAACAATATATCACAGCTCAAAATGTCTTCTACCAAACAGATGAGAAGAACATTAAAGGGAAAATTTAATATTCCAAATATAAGCTATTAACCAGTAGAATCAACTCATAGTATGTGAAAGCTTTGCACACAGTCCCAGATTTCTCTCCTGACCATTGCAGAAGAGAACAGAAATGTTTTGGCCTAAAGTCTGATGTATAGCCTCCATATGGTACGATTTGCACTGGGGGAGGAACGTGCTTTCTCCAACTAGCTTCCATTAAAAGCATTCCTTGCAAACAGCCTGATAACAGCCTGCTCGTAGGTCCCAGTTCTCCAGTGATGTGAGTCATCACTCAGGTGTGTTTACAGCATATTGTGCGAGAAAATTATGCTTTTCTGGAGACAAGACTACCATGCTTTGTAACACATGTTTCAAGCTCCGAGAATAAAATCACAACTCATCCAGTTGAGTCACCTCGAATGTTTTGCAGGTGACGACCTTTTCAAACACGTGCTCACACTTACGTAAACACACAGACTGAGAGGCAGAGATGGAGACAGTGAGACACTGTTCATGTATGTGTGAGGCTGAGAGGTACAGAAGGAGAGGTAAGCTGGAGCCATCAACAGGGTCATTTTACTTCACATAGAACCATCAATTACATCCTACCTGTACTGCTAAATTAGTTGCTTCAGTGCAGCGGTTATGCAGCCATCTGAGGAGGAAAGACAGCTATCTGATGCCTTACAACTTGACTGATTACAGGATTCCCGACAGCTTATTTAACTTGTCTTGTTTAATTTGACACAGACAGGGCTTTATCTACTCCAGATGGGTATCAATAATGCGATGAGTGCACAACTTTTGTCTGTAAAAAAGGGAAATAAAACCTGATCACTGTACTACTTCATGTACATCTGACATTAACTCCTCATATGGACGCAACCTGTGCTTCGGCTCTCTAAACCATCACATTCCTCAGTGCAATTAAAATAAACACATGCAGGATACAAACCAGTCAGTTTTTCTGTAATGATAATATCCCAAATGTCACCGTTACACCTGAGAATTACTTGAGGTGCAGAAAATAATCATGTTACTACAGAAAAATGAGCTGATACAAGAGCAATCTGGAGTAGATTTGTGTGTCTTCTCCTTGTACCATGTGTCCACTCTCTTTATCCCTGAAGGAAACAATTTACTTATCATCACTAGAAAACATCAGCAGACTAATGCCACTTCATTTTACAAAAACGCTTTGTTTTTGTGAGACACTCGATTGTTGACACAGATATAAAATATGTATTGTATGTGAGAATTTAATATTTCATTTCCGCAAACTGTTATTTTCAGTTGACATTTTATTGACTCACACACAAAGCTCCTCTGTCACAAGGCCGAGGATCTCATCAGTGTACGGCGACCCTCCAAGCTCAATGCAAAGTAAACATATGCAAATAGATAAAATGCAAGCAAATAAAACACATCTTCTTCAGTTTGACAACATATATGTGGCATAGTGACAAAGAGAAAACAAAACAAAATTGAAAATCTCTGCAAAGCGCAAAAAAAAAAAAAACTAAATTAAAAGATACAGGCTAGTTCACACTCACGGATGAATTCTGAACAGGCCTAAAGTTTGTATACTACACAACTTATATATTATTATATTATATATTAGACGCAAAACAACAACAATGAGACACAAAACGATAGGCAAAAGTTACTAAAAAGACTCAGCGCAGCTACAAAGAGACACAAAAGGACACATAAGAACCACACAGACTCAATACTAGAGACACAAAACAACTAAAAAAGACACAAAATGACACACACTGTTTCGTGTTTCTTTCAGTCTGAGTGTCTTGCTCCTTGCACATGTCTGTTGCCCGGGGCCTGTAACACTGTAACACTAACCAAACACACCTGGAGGATGAGAATGCAGCATTCCAACCAATGACCCCCGACCGTCTGTCAACCTCACAGACACATTTCTTCTCTCTGTAACACCTGACCCAACTTGTATTCTCACACTGTCATTTCATGTTCACATAACTGTGCAGATTTTTCACTTTCCTGTTTAACAGCAGCTACAGCTGAAGTGACCCTGTTGATTAAATACAGTAAATCGACAGAATGCATACTGACAAGGACTTTGTTAAAACAAATGCCAAACATTTGATACATTTGTATTTTATGTACATTTTAAATTAATTATCTTGGACAGCTTGCCGAAAAAACTGTCAATTTAAAGCTGCTAATTTAAGCTTGGAGAAACTCACACGGGCATTTTTCACAATTTTTTAATGGACTTGAATGAAAAGTAACAGATGTTTTGGCCACATATGGGCAGAAGAAGAAAGCTATAAACAAAACACTGACATACTCATTTCAAGCTGATTTGGTGAATCTGTTGCCTAATTACACAACAAATCAAATATTGGCATTCATTTGTAGTTGTATTTTTCTCTACCTGATGAATGCAAGGTCAATTTTACCTCTACTATTAGGTCTATTTTTGGTATCTACTAACTCCTGAGATAATGTTTTGACTCTTGAGCTGCTAAATGCTCCACTATGCCCTTGATAGTTGCTAAATTTGTCTGCTATTTGGTGTTGGGCAGGTGGGCTGCAGTTTATTAAAAATGCTGAGTTGTTGCTACTGGAAACAGCACTGATGAAAGCACTGAGAACCAAAACTGTAACTTGTAGTTGTCCTGTAAAATCAAAACAGTGAGTTAAAAGTGTGTAACAAAGCTACTTAGAGCTGAGGAGAACTGCAGAGTTAGTGATAATTCACTATGAGCATCCCCTTTCACATACAAGTAGTCCTGTGCCCCATTGTCAATATAAAAATATTATAGTCACTTTAAAGATGAGTCTCTTTTTAAATAATATGTCACAAGTAGATTATTTACAGATTCACTGATAGATTTATCAATAATAAAATAACTGCTGATTGCAGACCTAGCAATGTTGCAAAAGATGGTGAAATACATTGTGTCCTCACCTATCTGATTTTGACAGTACTAATGCAGGAAGGCAGGAAGGAAGTATCATTATTGTGTTTGCTAAGTCAATTTCCTGAACTTGGGTTCTATTCATCTCCAGTGTAAGCTGAGTGATCAATCTTCAGCTCTGGACGTGGTGTCATGTTACAGTGTGAGACCACGTCCATGTGATGTGATGTTGACGTGCGATTTTGCTGTCAGAGTGCAGCATTTCTGCTCTAATATTTTACGGGAGAGGAGAGGCTCAGAAATAGATTGCTCTAGACTAAAACATCTCTCCTGTTCTCGTCCCATGATGTCTCTCTCCATCTTTCACTTTGCCACCGCACTCGTCTCACCTCTCCTGGGACGGCAGGCCCAGGCAGACAGCCAGCTGGTGGTGTCTCGCTGGGATGGTAGCGGAGACACAGAGAACACAGTTAGAGGTAGTATCAAACACAGTGGGGGCTCGAGGGGGAAGATTCTCCAGAGACACAGCAACATACCACGCCTACTGCTGCACTTACAGTAATCCCCTCTAAGGTTTCCATACGGGCTGCTCGCATGATCATGTCTGTGGGGATTTTAGCTTTGTGAATGGTTACATAAATCTCTGTATGTAAGCGTGTGCGTTGGTGATAATGATGTGCAAGCATATGTCTGGGTATACCCATGATATTGCTCTCTGTTTCTTTTTTGTGTGTGTGTGCGTGCATGTGAGTGTATTACAGGAAAACAGTGACTAATGTCTGCCCTCTTCTCTTCCGTAAGCTGATCTGTCCCTGAGGCGAACGCGAGGGCACGAGCCTTTCTCTGCCCAGAGATGTTTAGAAAGAGTGCAAAGACAGCACATGAACGCTTTTATTACAGCACAGCCACACACAGCAATCATGAACTCAATGATGCCCATGAACAGCTACTCTTGTGTGCCAAGAGTGTCTATCTCTGGGTGCTGCAAGATTAACTTGGCATCCATTACCTAACCCACAACATCCAAAGGGAGATGACCCATGTAGTGGTCAGACAACAGAAGATGAAACTGGGAGTGAGGCATTACTCATGTGTAAACACAGACATAGTCAAGTGTGGAGGCTGCACAGACACATGTTTTTCACCAGTGATGCTGATATGGTCATGGTGATGATGTAATGAGTGCGTATACGTAGAGGCACTGGTAGTGGGCAGTGATTATGTTAATAACTCGACATCAAAGACGCTTTAAAGAAAAACTGAATTTCTGCATATTTATGTTCAAATGCACGAGTGGCCCCTTCTTGAATAGGACGCCAGTAGTGCTTTTCTAGTGCAACAATATTCTCCGTGGATGTGGAAGGGGTCACAGAAGGTGACACTTAATTTACCACTGTCATAATGAGCACAGTGCCTGCTGCATACATAATTAATCGATCACTGTTTTCCACTTCGATAACAGCACGACCCCGGTCCTCACCTTGTCTTTGAATGTTGGTCGCATTCACTTTGTTGCTCATAATTACTGTGTAACATGTACCACCCTCACAGTGAGAGATGCAGCAGTAAAGAAGCACATCATATGTGCTGCGTGATGGGAACCACTGCAATCTACAGTGGACGACTAATCAAGCCAGGCGAGAGTTAAGCTGGTTATCACAAGTCTCACGTGGGAGTTGAGAGTTTGCAACCAGTTATCATGATAATCTCCAAGATGCATCTAGAGAGTTTCAGCAGTATGGGGGAAAGGAAATGTCAAATAATGTATAATAAAGCTCTGCAAATATACTTAGAGTGAAGGCTTTCCAGCAACATGCATACACTTCTAGCCCAATAAAAGGTGGTTGGAATAATAAGAAGTCAAAGAGTATACACGTGTGAGAAATGTTGAACTACACCAGCAAAGGAAAGATTTGTTCGATCTATTTTTAACCTAGAATCTTAATGAAACATCCCCCCAGAGCCCATGAGCTCCTGTTTTTTTTTTCTCAATGAATTCATTGAGTTGAAACAGATTTAGGCAGCAGAATGAAAAATGGTGCACAGAAATGACTGGCTGGGTTTGGAGATTAATATTACAGAGAGACAAGTGATGATCTATTACTCAAGTCTTCAGTCTGCCCAGCATATTGAGGATGAAAGTGATGAACGCTGTTACCAGAGTGTGTAATTACAGATTCCTCTAATCACTAATAACACACAGATAATACACAGTGGATCTGTTGTGTAATGAACTTTTCTTTATGTTGGGTGCATACAATAACAGCTTCTTTTTATCTTCTGCAACTATGAATTATCTGTTTTAATGTTCGCTTTCTACCGGTTGGTGACTCATGGTTAGACTTTCAAATTTAAATGTATGCACTATTCTGCTCACTGAATTTGATTTAAGGTTTCCATATCTTTCTTATTTTTGTAAATATACTTTTTTGTCATTGCTTGAATTCAAATAAGATTAGATCAATACCACCAATGTCTTTATGAAAACAGTACAATCACCCTAAAAACATGCACAAAAAGAGCTATTTGCCTTTTACAGAGATTAATGCACTTCACTGATGTGTGCTTACTCCATTTATAAAACATGACTATTGTAAACAGTGCAGTCCTCTGTCCTGCAGCGCGTACTTGTGCGGGACAACTGATTTTTGCAGTAGGTTAGGTTGGGGGAGCTGATGCGGGTGTTTAACATTGTGCTTTTGTTGCTCAAAGGGGGCCCGCGGTTGTGCAGATAGATGGTAAACAAATATTTGACAGCAGCAGTAGCACTGGTCTTCCTCTGTGGTGTGTTTGCAGTGTGAGAGGCGGTGAACTACAGGAGTTGTCTCGGCTCTTTAGTGCCCAGTTTGACGACCTGCCTGCGTCCTCGGAGAGGAAGAGCTACTGTAATTGGTTTTTCAATGAAGGATCATCAGCAGCTCCCAGGAGGGTCGGTGGACTAGCGTAGCGCTGCTCCATCAATCGCCCGCTTCCCGGCTTCAAACACCGTTTTGCTCTTTTCTTCTGAAATAAACAAGTGGGCAGTGAAGGTTTCTTTTTGGAGCATCATCAGCCTGCGCGCATTTAGAGGGGGGGATCTGTGTCCGTGATCGTAACCTGTGCGAGTACGGCTGGGAGTTTACCATTCCGACCATATCGCGGAGAATCGCGGCAAAGTTTAACGCAGATTTTCAACATGAGCGACCTGGAGGACGACTTTGCCAAGATCCTGCTGCTAAAGGAAGAGAGGATACGAGACTTGGAGAGACGGCTGGCGGACAGGGAAGACGAGATTCAAGAACTGAAGAGAAAACTGCACAAATGTCAGTCTGTACTGCCCAGCGCGCAACTTATTGGACCGAGGACCCGCAGGGCACAGGGCATCTCCGCGGAGCCCCAGACGCACCAGGACCTGTCAAGGCAGTCGTTTCGGAAATACGCCAAGTCCGAGTGGTAAGATTGTTTCAGCGGGGGCTGGTACTTTATTGCTCAAGCATGTGTCATGTTTGTACCTATCGTAAAATATCTTTCGGAGTGTTGATCTTTTTACTGCCAAAATCTTAAAGGCTACTGGGAAGCTTAATTAACTCTAAATTAATGTTCTTAATTAACGTTTCAGTGCTGATCCTATCTGCTTTCAAACACACTTCTTGTGGCCCTTTACGTTTCGTGTCTCCACACAGTTGTGTCTGTCTTTTTCTACCTTTAGTCTACCTTTTTTTTTTTTTGGTCTAAATGAGAGATGGACACGTTTGCCATGAATGGACGAGCACTTTCATTCTTGGGGCCGATGACGCAGCTCCAAGGCGAGCTTCAGAAAGAGCTCCTAATTGATCAGATCCATCACGGCAGTCCCACAGGACGCAGACAGGAGGAAGTGCGATGCATTATTGGCTTTTAGTAGCTGGACGCTGAGGACCCGAAGTGCATGTCTGAGGATATTTAATACTCCATTAGAAAACGCTTTGTTTGACCATATGCTTCCTTCATCACCTTTAGGTGCTCGTTTTAGCTTCGCAGTATGATTGTGCTGATTTTGAGAATTTCATGTGTGGCCTTGTACCTGAATGGCATCGGTTATTTAACTACTTTCACTTAAGTTTCAGTCTTACTCAGCTTAACTCAGCCATGAACAAAACGTTTGACTCTCTCTCTTCGTCTTTTAATTTGTTTTCATCTTCATTTTGTATAATCAGAAACTCATCTGCATAAATTACTGTATTAATATCACGCAGACACACACAAAGGTAGAAAATCAAGTCTGTTGACTCAATTAATGCAATGTACAATGGGGTTAATCTCATTAAGGTGGCCAGAGAATTTCCAATCTTCGTTTGCATTAATAAGCTGCAGACACACATTTGCACTCATTAAGTGATGTTCAGTGGGCCTTCAAACTCTAAAGTCCAAAGAAAGAAAACTTAAACAAAGCTACTTGACACTGAGCTATGGTGGTCATGAATGACCCAGGAGTCATTGAGAAATAATGACTGACAGGTAATATTCAAAACAAAACTAATAATCTGTTGTCAGCTTTTCTAAAAGACCAGGGTTCATTCTGAAAAAGGTCAAATTGTGCGCATCAGCAGAGTATATGGACCTGCAGTGGTCAAATGCACTGGCTGCATGTGGCCATAAACTCTGTGCAGTGACACGGAAGTAAACATGTTTGCGTTCGTGAAAAGTTGACGTCATCGCCCTCAGTGCCCCCTCCAGTGCATGGAGGGCGTTCACCTGCGCCCGCTGGCCACCCGCAGGGTCGGAGACGCTGTGACCTCCATTAGTGTCAGGGACGTGGCACCAGCCGGCGGCCCGCCCAGCTCATCGGATTACCGCAGCATGAAGCAACGGATACTGTTTCTATTGATCTGCATAGGAAAAGGGCTGAGCTAAATGGTTAGAGAGGTGAAATTTAAAGCGCAGAGGTGCTTTGAAGGACAGTGGGAGAGCCTTTTGATGATGGGAAGATGTTAGGGATGCAACGCTGAGCCTGAAATCTTAAGGTGCCTACAGTTGCCTGATATGAGGGAAACTTTGATGTTGCAGACGCTTTTGTGCCCTGCACCATTTTCCTGACAGAGATAAAAGAAAAAGGTTTTTTAAAGTAGCTCTTAGAAACAAAGATAGTCTTGGATTCATGTATAAGGTTTGGGTTTTGTTGTGGGCTGAGCTGTTGATTTGTTTTACTCAAATCTCCTCAAGGTTTCCACATGGAAGCCCCAAAACTGCACATAGGACTACTGTACATCTTAGCTCATCACACACACTATAAACAACCTATTTCCTTAACACATCAATCAGATCATCTATAAATGCAACAGTGTGGGTCATTTGCTTTAGTTGATGCTTTAACACACCACAAGAGGGCAGCTGTGATCTTTTATTAGGCCACCTGTCTCTACTTCAGGGTTGTTTACATGCTTTTGTGCCAAGAGGCAAAAAAACACAAATCCTTCCACCCAAAAGTTCACTCCGCATTTTGTCCTCACTGTCAGTCTGTGACTCCCCAACCTCCCAGCACAGTAATTGCCGTTTTAGCCTCAGCAACTTCTCATCCTGTCAGACTGTCCATAGCAGTTTATCCTCCTCTGATTTTGTCCACAGTGCGTGAGGCCAAATGTTGCTCGCTGAGCTTCAGATGACTCACTGGGATAATGTGGACAGACACCAGCGGTGCTCAGACTCCAGACAACACAAGATTAGATGAGGAATGTGTAGCTGCTGTGGAGAGAGTCATGAGCCTCAGTAGCTTTGGTATTTTTATGTCTGCTGCTTTTATTTGACAATGTGGAAAATGATCACTGTTTGCCTTTAGCACTCACTTACTCCATTCTAGAGTCTGTCACAAAACAAACAGATGCTGGAAAGGGATTTGGAAAAAGTGGATTTATTATATGCCTGCAACAATTATTTGGGTTTAAATATAGCATAACATCCTTAGATTCAAATATTTAATATCAGCATATCCACAAGTAGTACAATTCTACAAGCAGCACAGCTTTCTTTCACCAATAGATAAAAAACGCGTTTATTTTGACATCCAGGTTCATTAAGTTTCCATCACCTTCAACTTCCATTAAGGCTCGGCTGTTCATCTATTTGTAACTCAGCCGCCTCAGGGTGAGTTACTGAAGTATGATGACACGCTTCTCCGAACAGTGGCTTTCTCACCGAGTCCATTATTCATGCGAGATGAGACGAGCGCAGCTTTCTCTGGAGTGGCAGACTGCACTGTGCCACAGATTCCTGTAGGCGCCCTTCTCACCATGCGCTCTCTCCGGGTCGCAGCCTGACGCACTGGGTGGAGGACGGTCCTCCGCTGTCACACTGCCGAGGGAGGGTGGGAGAGAGAGAGCGTGAGAGGGCAAACTTTGCGTGATTGTGGCTGAGACGTTTTATGGGCTCACCTAAGCAATCGCGACAACCACCGAACATACCTTCGCTTAAATTCACGAGCGCTTGTGACGGAGAGCGGCGAGGAGTCCACCTCAGGAGAGACGGGGGCTGCATCCTCTGAAGCTGTTCATGCCGGATAAAGTTTCTGAGCAGCCTGGTAGAGGAGCGAGGATAAAGACTGGACTGAAAACCTTTTGATAAACTTACTGGAAGTCTCTCGTTGCCGCTAACTGAAATGGGCACCTTGCGCGACCTCCAATACGCACTACAGGAAAAGATTGAGGAGCTGCGTCAAAGGGACGCGCTCATCGATGAGCTGGAATTGGAGCTCGACCAGAAGGATGAGCTTATACAGAGGCTGCAGAACGAGCTGGACAAATACCGCTCCGTTATCAAACCGGCAACCCAGCAGGTCCACAAACAGAATGAGCTGCAGGAGCAGCAGCGAACGAAGAGGCAGGCAATATCGGCCGAACCCACCGCCTTCGACATCCAGGATCTTAGCCATGTTACGCTACCATTCTACCCCAAAAGCCCACAGTAGGTGTCCAGATTGTAACAGCATAATATAGCCTACAATTTTTTACTGATAATATTTTCCATGATCGGTTGCGCTCCAGTGTGAGTTAATTCACCTTTATCCTGTTTCTGATTGCTGTGCGTAATGTTACGTATGGAACAGCAGGTTTAGCACCTGTAGCACATACGGATAAGATGGTGCTCTCTCTCTCCAACTAACACAGACAGACAGACAGACACGCACACAAAGAGACACACACACTGGATGTAAAAAAAGATGTGACAAGATGCCTTCAGCTATGAAGATGAGAGAAAACAAATATGAAAACTGTCATTACTGACAGTTATCAATAAGATTATGATCAGTCCAGTGATACAAGGCTGAATGTCAATAAGTGTGATTACAGGCAAACATGAGAGAGAATGAAATGTCATCCAGTGACGGGGAATCACAGGTTTAGAGAGCTGGTGGCAGCAGTTCTGTGTAATGTACCAGGGCCTATTTTATACAAGCTGTGATTATGTGACAGGCAGTCTCAACAGCCTCTCTACATGTTCACCTTTGTTTAGAAAGAGTTTCTCTCTCTCTCTCTCTCAGTCTTACACAAACTCATCTGTCCTGCTCAGCTAGGTCTGACTGTCCAACTGAAACTGGCACTAAAATAGGTCTCTGCAGGGAAATAATCCAGCTGCCTGTTGAGTTTGAACATGAAGTTTCTGTTATTACTATGAACCAAAACACTTGTGGACAAGTAGAATATCCACTCTGCATTCAACACGGGCATGTAGACTGATTGAATGTAATCAATACAGTTTATAAACTAAGTTCACCTTTGAAATGCATAGTGGGATAGTAAAGTCACTTAACACAAGCAGAATGTTGTGTTCTAATTTAAATTATTGATATTTTATCTACTCTTACATCCATTATGGTACAACATTTAATGACTCCATTCTCACGCTGGTGTTTAATGCCTAGGGGGGAAAAAACACCCATCAGTCTTTGCAGATAGATCAAAAGTGTCAGATACGAACGTCATTATTCTGTTGACACGTAAACAAACAAAGCTCCAAGGATTTCAACGAACAAGACTTAAGATTTAATCAAAAAGGTTATTTATTTGCGTAGAAAAAGACCATTAGTCTTTCTTATACCCGTCAGTTCTGTGTGACGAGGAAAACACAGAAAGCAGATGGCTTTTTTTTGTGGTTTTTCCTTCTCTTTGTCTTCCTGCCATAAACTATGTGAGATCCTAGACTCTGGCTTGGAATGGCAGATGAGGATAACACAATAGAGTGACCATTTCATTATGATAATCAAGCTTAAACCTTTTACTGTTTGTGCCTATTTCCATTTCGAGATTTATCAGAGGCTTTTTGAGACCATGACGGGAGGAAAACAGTAACTCCAAAATATCAGCTTCTTGTCCCGCGTTTTGCCTTCACTCTGTGAAGAGTGTGACATCTTGACCAGTGAAGAGTTTCAGTGCAATAATCTGTCAATTGTAATGAGTAGTTTGAAATTTGACCAGAAAAAGCATGCATGATTTCTGATGAAGGCAAATTTCATGATGGAACTGAAAATAAACGTTTTTTTACTAAAACATCGTTTAATGAATAAATGAATTAAAATAAACATATAATTGAAAAGCAGACAGTCTGCGGGTGAACATGTTCGTGCAGTGTTCTCTTATTAGTTTAGCATTATCATTATTTTTTTAGCTATTCATCTGAACTCAAATTATGTTTTTGTGTGGCTCTTCTAATTCAGGTTTGTCACTGCTCATAGATGAAAGAGAGGTCTTCATTTTTGTACAATATGCAATTTCCCTCATGGGATAAAAACAGCTCCATTACATTTTAATTTTGTTTTGGTTATTGATGCGTAGTGATAATGTCTGTTGGATTTGGCCAGATGTTTATATTTTTCTTTCATTCTCACCCACTTTATCTTCTTTACAAGCATTCTTTACACATACACTATCTAACCTTTTCCCTCTGTCTGCCTCATTTCTGCTCGCCTCTCCCACTTTTTTTTGCCACCCCTCATCTTTTCCTCGTAAAAGAGCATATTTTCTCCTTTTAAGGAAGGCCAAACTTGCTCTGTCCCAAACTTGAAGGCAAATATATCACTCTCACAAAGGAAAGGAAGGCAGATGTTTTTATAAGGGTCTGGTTGGAAGATGTTGCTCAACGTTGTCATCAGAGGCTCGAGTCGGGGGGTCTCAATGAGGGTTGAAAAGGCCAGAAATCTCCTGAGTGCAAATGTAACAGAAAGGGTCAATGCGGCACATTTCCGGAGGACTTGAGGTCAACTTTGGGTAAATAATGAATTTCCAGCTTGTTGCTGTTAGTTTAGTTAATTGCACAGAGTCTGCTAACGCAGCACAAAATCAAGCTTTATTTGTGAAGTATCGCAAACATAATCACCATCCAAAAAACAGCAGTTCACACTTTTATGAAGGTTTATTCCCTAAGACCTAATGGGAGTCAAGTCAAATTATCTTCCTTCTCAGAAAAAGAGAACAGGATGTGGGAAGAACAGTGTACATCTGGACATACCGTAGAACTGGAATTTTAAAATAGGTGCAACACCTCAGTCTCTTTTCAATTTGCAGCAGATTCTCAAGGACAGAATAAAAATATCTACTTTCTGCTTTCCTCACTTCATCAAATTACTGAAAATCCTGAGACGCTGGGTGATTGTTAACACACTGTCTCACTGTCACTGTCAAAAGTCACTGAGATAAGTACATCAATCCAAGGGTAGAAACATCTCTGCAAGTAGGACAATACTGTGTTGTATTTGTTTCTTTAAAACCTTACAAGTTGCAAGTAAAAGTAATGGCGCTGTTTTCTACATAAATTGGTCAAAAAATGTAGCAACGCTAGGTCACTCAACATCAACTGGATTCAGGTGTTCGCAAACCTGGTGTCCAATCAATCAAACAAGAATGGAAATGTGGTTTAGAGATACTCTGACATAAAAAAACACTCAAACATTGTCAGTGTGCTATTCACAAGCAGCACTTGCTGATGTGAGCCATGCCTTGCAAAAGAGAGGTCTCAGCAAACCTACGAACAAGAGTTGTTGATTTGCATGTAGCTGATTTGGTACAGTGGCTACTCTCCATAGAAGTGGGAATCCAGTCAAGATAACTCCAAAGGCACAACACAGAATGCTCAATGAGGAAAAAAGGATCCTAGAGTAACAGCTAAAGACTTCAAGGATTCATTGGAGCTGGTTAACATCTCTGTTCATGAGTCAACCATATGCAAAACATTGAACAGGCATGGTATCCTTGGCAGGACACGACATAGGAAGCTATTGCTCTCCAAACAAAACATTGCAGCATGCCTGAAGTTTGGCAAAGATCACCTTGACACTCTACAACACTACTGATGAAACAAAGTTATAATCGTTTGGGAAGAACATGCAGCACTACGTATGGCCATGAAAAGAAACGTTTACTAACATGAAAACATTACCCCAACAGTGAAGTACAGTAGATGGAGCATTATGATTTGGGGCTGCTTTGCTACATCTGGACCTGAAATGAATTCCCAGGTTTATCAAGATATCTTACAGGATAATGTCAGCGTGGCTGTCCGCAAGCTGAAGCTCAGTAGAAGCTGTGTGATGTAGCAACACAATGAACCCTAAACACTGAAGTAAATCTACTACAGAATGGCTTTGGAGACACACACGTTGTGCCTTTTGGACTGACCCAGTCAGAGCCCAGACGCTATGGAGTGACATGAAGAGAGATGTTCACATTAGATGTCCTAAGAATATAGCTGAGCTGAAATAGTTCTTTAAGGAAGAAAGGTCCAAAATTCCTCCTGGAAGCTGTGCAGGTCTAATCTACAGCTACAGGAAGCACTTGCTTGAGGTTACTGCTGCCAGTGTTTAATGGGTGTGTTCAATAAAAACATGAAAAATCATGCCTATGTTTTATCAGCTTATAAATATTGTATTGGTTAATATTTGGTGTTGATATTTGAACCTTTGGTGAAAATCAGATCACATTTCATGACCAATTTATACCCAAACCAAGAAATTGCAGTGCCATTACTTTTTCTTGCGACTGTATGTTTTAGATTATGACAGCTAAGTAAGGCTGGTCTTTATTAATTTAGTTCTTCCCTTTTATCCACAAACCTGTTGTCAGACAATAAAGCAGAGTTGTTTGGGGATCCACAGGCCTTGAAACCTAAATTAAAAACTCTAATGAAAACACACATTATGAAAAACATGCCGCTGATATTTCATCATGCTATTTGACTCTCAAAGCCACACTAATCATCCGGTGATGGTGCAAAAATGATGCACTTAGAATCTGTGAATGCTGGCCAGGACTTAAATTTGTGTTTACATGCCAGATGTTGAAAGCTGCTTTTCAGTGCGAGATTGGCATCTCTCACAGTTTTTCATTTGAAGGAGCTAAACCGTTCTCAAGTGTCTCAAGGTTTAATGGAGAAGTATTCATGTGACCTTAAAAGATTAACGGAAGTCATTGGAGAGAAGTAAAACACTGGCCATAAAGCATTATCTCTCATACACATGAATTTGCAGAGGGGTTGATAGAGCTTGTTGTTTTAAAAAACAAACAGTGCTCTGTATATACAGCTAAAAAAAAGCCTGAGCAAGTTTGATATAGTATCATGGCAGATGTTGAAGTTGTAGTATTTGTATAGTTGTGTGGTTTGTATAGGACTTTGCTGCAGGCTGGCAGCAGGGCAGAGAAGCCTCTGTTGAGTGGGAGCACTGCTTCATAAAATGCCTTCCAGGTTATTTGCCCTTTCAGCTATAAGCTCTTCAGGTGATCAGCGTCAACAATGCACCTAGAAATCCGTTTCTGAAAAGGGCATCGAGCAAAAAAAGGCAAGAGGCAGTTCACCAGTGCCTTTGAATCCTACCAGCAACGGACAGAGAGGGGCTTCTGTAGTTTTTAGGAATTAGGGTATAAAAGCTTCCCTTCTCAGTGGAAGTAGACTCCTAGTTGGATTAATCCTGATACATATTATTAACCTCATTCATCTGCTTGACACACTGCCAAAACCAGCCACGCAGCACTCAGCCGAGCAGCTCAGACTCTGGTGATGACAAGCTTAAATGAATGAGTGATCACTGTTTAGGATCTGGTGTGCCCCAGACTTCTCTCCTGTCTCTTGACCCCTCCTTTGTGTCGGAGAGGATCAGAATGACGCTCACTTTGACGGGTTCAAACCTCACTGCATCTGGCCTGTGTTCATCTGTTGTCAACACGTTGATAGCCTTTATGAACAAATGTACCTCCTCTGCCAGTTGTACATAAACATAATCTAATGTGTACTGATATAAATGATACTTTGACATAATGTCCCCTTTCATAACATTGTCTAATTCCATTTGGCTTGGTTCTCCTTTTAGCCTGCCTGACAAAGTGCACCTTCACCTGCACATGGAGCTGCTTCTTGACATCTGCACATTAGCTTTACAAGTAATTATATTATCTTACTTGCTTGAAAAACCACTGCAAAAAATAGCCACGTGTGGAATGCCAAAATGACTCCGCAGTCTGAATGCCAATTTGGCTTTCAGACTGACACCCCTGCATGGAAACAATATGCCTCCATTAGGCATGGGTTTTACTATTTATTGACTTCTTTCAGCATTTGGAGGAAATAAAAAGTTTCACATTGACATCTTAGAAATTAGGATATGTTTTCTGAAAAGCTACTGTGGAGCTTGAATGACATTTAATTGCCTTATAAATAAACAACATGTCTGTCTTTTGAACTGGTCAACATCTTTCACTGGATTTACATAAAGTTTAGGTTTTTGTTAGTGATAAATTTAAACTCTTGAAGTAATTTCTCTTTTATTCTCTCTCATTATGTATTTCTACAATCATGAATCAGCACTGGTCTAATTTTGTTTGACCTTTTTTCCAGGTCCAAGGATCTGATCAAGGAGGCCATTCTGGACAATGACTTCATGAAGAACTTGGAGCTATCACAGATCCAAGAGATTGTGGACTGCATGTACCCTGTGGAATTTGGAAAGGACAGCTGTATCATTAAGGAGGGTGATGTTGGCTCCCTGGTCTACGTCATGGAAGGTAAAAGCACACATGCACAGATGTAAAATGTCTGATCCATAAAAATCAATTCAAATGAAAACCATGGGGAGGAAATATAAAATTAGTTTGATGGCTCACTGCAGAGTCAGTGTCTGCAGACCTTTACAAACCATCATGACAATGATGAAAAAGATATAAAAGGGCATTATTGATGGATTTCTGCAGGATGATGATCTACAACCAGTTTGTGATGCTGTATATGATGCACTGATGTTGCATTGATTTTATTTTGTATGATGCCCTGTGCCGGCTGCAACCTTTTTGTTCCATTCATTTTTAGCAGTACTGTTTCAAAATGTGGTTTTTATTTTCAATGTTTAATGGATGTTGGGGACACAGTGTGAGAGTGATGATAACAACAACAGCACAGCATCCACTCTAGTGCTGATGGGACAAGTGATGTTGCAACAAAACGTTCAGAGCCATTGTCCTGGACAATAGATACGACCTCAGAGAAAATGGCCTCAGCCAATGCCTACAGTATAACTGATCTTTACATAGAGCAGAATATTCACACACAAAAATAGATTAAAATATAAAAAATATATAAAACTAGTTTTATGGCTCATGTCTTTCTTTTATAACTTGCACTTGACATAAAAGTCAAAGTTAAACATCTAACAAGGATTTAAAATGTTTCTAGGTTTCAACTCAAACCAGCAACACACAGCTTGATATTTGTTGATTGGTATACAGACAGTGACATTTAAATGTTAATATTTCACTAGGAAAAATGCTTTTATTGATTGTTCCCCCAGTTGTTTCATGTCAGTGCTTTACTTTGGTTAATGGGTTAGCAAGACATTTCCGCCAAATACTGGTTAGAATACATCTGTGGCAAAGTATAACAGAAACAATGAGACAGCAATTTAACTAAAGTAGAGAAACATTTTTAGCTCAACTCTGCCATAAATATATAATTTTATGAAAACATACTCTGCAATTGGTCCTCAATGGGCAGAGGTAAGTACTATAGCTGAAAGGACTTTAGAGAAAAGTAGAGTCTCTGTTTGGATGTCAGCAGTAATGCTGTCTGCTTTCTGTTTCATCTGGTCTTTAGTGAGTCACTGGGTCTGAATTGAAAAACCTTCTCTGGTGCCTCTGTGAATTGTAACTTTAAACATTATTGTATTAGGGACATGACTCAGTCATGCTGATCAGTACACCCGCATAGTTTTGACTGAAGTAAAATTAGGCTAAGTATAATATACACAAGTATACTGTGGATGTACTTTAATACAATTGAAGTTTTTATCCATGCTATTAAATGCCTTCTAAACTACTGACAGTTTCATAAACTTCAGCTATACCATTTAGCAAATATTAACATACTAATTAACTAAACTATGATGATGACCATGACGATGTTATACTAGCCTACTAAATAGCAGCATGTTAACACTGCCACAGAGAGCAGTGCATGCTGATGTTAGAATTTCACTGACCTGCTGGCATGGCTGTAGACTCTTGAATCTCTATTCTCCTAGTACGTGTTCATGTGGCACAACTAAAACATGCTAATTGCATTTTCTGAAGATGTTAAGTACATTTTGTTAAAAATACATTTGTACTTTGTATCAGCATTTTTACCTTGTGGTATTGATATTTTTATTTAGGCAAATGATCTGAGTCCCTTTTATGCCAATTTTACATTCCTGAGAAGTATGTCACTTGCTGCCTTTATCTGCAGACTGCAGAGAGAGGTCAGATATTTAAAGAGGCTAACATATAACTGAGATAAGGCAAATTAAATGTAAAACATAACTGTGGACTGTGCAACAGTGACCTGTGAATTTGGGCAAGTATTAGGCCCAGTGACAGAATAGGGCATTGTGTTTGTAATTGTACGTGACCACTGATGAAAATATTAGAAACTACATTATTGCACTGCCACGTCCTGTTAGAATCCATGAGTTGTGGATGAAATAAAGCAACGTGCAGTTTTCACAGAAAGCCAGGTCATGAACCTCTAGATGCTGACCTGATGGTGTAACCATCTGTTTTTTACCAAACACCGGTCACACATGCTCTAGGTAGCGAGTAAATTTTAATCTCCCTGTGATGACGGCTGTGAGAAGATTGTATCACGGGTGACTCGTGCTAAGTCACAAATGAGCATGTGTCACACTGATATGATGAATAGGTTCCTCTTGAGCGCAACAGAATGAGAGAAACAAATGATACAAATCTGTTATAGAAATAATTGTTGAGGGGCTTTGTGATTTCCTCTCTGACAGTGATGGAGGAAAGAATTGCAGAGTAATTGGAAGTTGTTCAACAGTGGTCATATGCAACTAATATAAAACGTTGGGGTAATTATTAGTCATTTTCAAATCCTTAGGGAAGGCATAACATATTTATCGTCAATGAACACCATCAAACTTTTTCCTATTACTCTATCTGCTTGTCTCCTCTGGTGTCCTACAGTGCCCCTTTTCTACAGTCGTCACCCTAACTATCCCTGGCCTTAACTTGTCTCCCATAAAAAACAAATGTTAGGAACATTTGCCCAAAGGGTGACGACTTTGTGCCAAGGTCTATGGAAGCCCATCACAGCCTGTGAGTTTTTAATCCATGCTGACAGGATGTCTGACTGTGCCATGCCATGTTGAACACTCAGCTGCGTCAGCTCAACATTGTTCATCATTTTGCTAGGAAATTAAGTGGCATGTCATTTCTTATTCAGACTTGGCAGGCTAATCATATAACATTGTCTTGTAGCCATATAAAACCCAAGTAAACAACACCAATACCAATACTTCTGCTACTACTACAAATAATGGTTGTTAAGTTCTCACTTTAAACATGTGTGCATGTTTCATTTTCCCTCAGCGACAGACCAGACTGATATTTCACAGACTAGCTCATCCTCCCTGTTTAAACAACCTCACAATAGTTAGCTTTTGTTGCTGATGCACCTGATAATTAAAGATCAGACAAAACAGGCGCTGCAGAAACAGAATGGATCGCAGCACTGGCTTGCTGCTATGATGAGGCTTCCTGCTTGGCCGAAGCTGCTGTAATGCATGTTTGTTGTGTTTTGGCTTCTGTAACTGACACTGGTCCTATTTAAAATACTGATTGCAACTGAGACAAAAGTGCATGTTTCCATGGAGATGAGGTTTTTTTGATTGGCTGTGTCATCCACAAAGACCTGTACAGGTGGCTAATGATGATAATAACTAGTATAATCACATCCAATTACTATCAAGTATTTCCCTGACAGTGAAACCCCTGCGATTTTCTTTCATAGTAATCATTCAACTTAATCTAATGAAACTGTGTATGCTAATACAAATAGATTCTTTAGAAACATGTTGCAGCAGGAGACAAGAGTGTTGACACTGTTAACAGTAAGCTTGTTAAAGATGTGTTATTAACCAGAACAAAATATTATTTGAGGTTTAACTTGCACATGAGTTATGAGAAGTGATTTACCTTTTATTTATTTATGTTTTATCCAAAGCCAGTTAATTTTCAATTTTGAGAAGCTAGAACCACAGAATTTTGAATTACAGTACTGCAGTTCCAGTTATGTTTAGCTATCATACTGTGACATGGGCTATTTTATAAGTTTATTGGTTTGGTGTCATTCATGTAGAGATAAAAATCAGGGCTGGATTTCTGTGTCTGCACATAACTACAGTTAAATGAAACACTTTGAAACAGGAGGCGTCTCTCTTGACTAGGTTTCCTGTTTCCAATTTTGCATCTATATTTTAATATTCACTTAAGATTCCTACTTGTGTCTTTCACCCAAGATGAGAAACAAGTACACTGAGAAATGCCTAGCCAGGAGGATGCAGGCATACATGATGGTTCTGAATTATGTATTTTTTTCTATTTGTTATAGTTTAGGGAGATGTAGTAGTCTGCCTTCACTGTATATTTTATTAGCTTTACTAAGTGTGGGGCAGAGGGCAGGCAGAAAGTGTGGAGAGGGTAGTAATGTTACAGTATGAGTCAGTGCCAAACCCCAAGTGCTCCCAGTACATTGACAGTTTCTCTGACAGGCTACCGTGTTATTCAGTGCAACCATTGATGCACTGTAGACCATTTTATTCAGGTGGAGGTGTTCAGGGATTTGAGAGTAGACCCAGGATTTGGCCTTTTCTCAACAGAAACTGGATGAGTCTCAATTATTTTATTTGACCTGCTGTTAGACAAGGCAAATATAATATTCTGACAGATTTCTCTAAGAAGACCTGAAGTGGGGCTTAAATGGTATCCTTTAATCTCTGAATATGACAGAAACCAACAATGCGCTGTTTGAGATTTACACAGAACCATTCCTGACAGTCATACTGCTTTCCCTGCTGCTTTTACTGACATATACCTGTGAATAACAATGAATAGCAATGTTTACCCACTTTGGCTCAACACCAGTTTCTCAGCATAAAGGGAGAAACTGATGATGTATGATTCATTATGATATGACATTTAAGACACTTGGTAGACATAATTGTAATATATGTGCAAGCGTCAAACACTGATCTGTTTGACGCTTTGTAAACATGTCTGATTACATTTCATTTCTGGGCATTTGTTATCCTGTGATAATCCCCTATTCTAGCACCTCTCTCTCACCTTGTACCCTACCTTACAGTGAGTGAGTTTTTTTAAACCTGTTATAAAAACAGATCTTAAACAGTTAAGGAATCATCAGCCCTAGTGTGACAGTGAAGCCTTCACCCTAATAATCATCTTAACTTTAAGTAATCACCAGACAAAATAACCAACCAACCAACCAGTCTACCAGCTGACCAGGTATCAAGTTGGCCAGTTTTCAAAATAATCTCCAACAGACAAAATGAATGAATGTTTCTATCTGAGTCTTTGACAGCTGTTTCAGTTTACAGGTCTCATTGTGGCACTGTGCTATAGGCTGGCGTCTTCAGAGAGATGCTCCCTGTGCTCACTGGCCAATGAGGCAGAGTAAAGGGAGATAGGCTCCTCTCTCATCTTGAGCTTAAAGGTGTAATCAACAGGGGCACCTGAGTGTGACTGTGTCATAAGAAAGACACCATGAGAAAAACAAATAAGGAGCCTTACCTAGTATTACTGCTGCTTATGTTACTGCTACTCCTACCTCAAGTTAACACTGTATGTATGGCTGATCTTTGTAACTATTATGGTGTACTTGCATATTAATAAGGTGATATGAAAGTAGAAAAAGCATTTGGGTTAAAGAAACATGAGTGCACAAACCCACTGCACAGCATTGTTGCCTGGCAACTTACCTAATGCAGACCTGAAATTGTTGCTGCTGTCGCTGTCAAAGTAGCATCTTGAGGAAGAAAGCTTTGCAAAATAAAATGTTGAGGCTCAAAGATTTTTGTGTTGGCTTGTCCCTGCAGAATACAGCAAGAAGCCAAACTCCAACAAGTGCTGCTATTGTATCTCGACAGCACTGTACAGCAGCCAATTGTAGGTTAATAATGAACCTTAACCCGCTGCTGAGGCTCAGAGTCACCTTGCCTGCTGAAAAGGCATCTCAGAGAACTTAATTTCAACTATATAAGATCACCTCTGAGTGTGTGTGTACTCATGTAACATGGCATGCAATACGATTATTACCACAAGATTGACTCGTATATAGCTGTCTCTCTTTAGGGCTATCGGCTCTCATGATAAGTCTAATGAGTCTCTCGGAGGTTTATTAAGACATTATCCTGGGGTCTGTAATTGGAATGACATTTAAACACTCACCCTATTTATCTCTAACTCACACACACACACATCATAATGAACTATCAGTATCACTAGTGTTGTATCTGTCCGCGTACATGTGGTCGCCACTGAAATCTCCCCAATAATGACACAGGAACAAGTGAAACTGAGAAACGGGGCTGTCAAAGTTGCATGTTACTAAATAAAAAATGTTTATAATGACTTTAACCACTTACTTACACCTTTAGTAAACTATACACATACAATGTGTATGTATCCTACAGCATATCTTCTGTATCTAAGAACATGCAGAAAATGTTTTGCACTTTCTGGCATCCTGTGACTTGACTTCTAATTTAAAACTGAGGTTGTAAGTGTGATTAACAGCGATTAGCCACATAAGTACAATGGCAAAGTTGAGCTAAAAATGTTTCCAGTGTTTCCTCTACCATTATACAAGAGGGGTGCACTTGCTGGGGAAACAGAAGAGGGGCTAATCCCGCGAATGGTTAGACCCGCGTCAACCCAACCCCCCCGACACACACACGCGCCTAACTATAGAGAAATAGTCTTTTCTCAGTGCCTTTCTCATTTGCCCTCAAAGCCTCTAAGCTGTTCCCTTGGTCACGTCCTCTCTCTTTCGCTATTTCACTTTCCCTCTCTTTCTTTCTCACACACACAGACACGTTATTAATTCAAAATATTGAAATACATGACCATAGACATGGCCGTTCTCCTCTATCACTCCTTACATTTTACCGACTTTGACCTCAATCTGTCCTGTGCATCTTTCTTCACATGATCATCACTTTTTCTTCATCTCTACTGTCTTATTCATCTTAGTCACCTTCTGTCCATCATACCTCATTTTCATTCTGTTTTTTTTCTTTATATTCTCTGCTTTTCTATCATTTCTCTGTCATTTCCTCTGCTCTGATTAATGTCTGATGGCCTTTGTTTTTTTCCCACTGAACCATAGAATAAGAACTGATCCCCATTTAACTCCGCAGAGGCTGATGAATACACCTCAGAGCAAGAATTAATGAGTAATTTGTGAATGATCCCTGAGCCTTTATCCCTTTTGTGGATAAGCCCGCTTTTCAGAGCTCCTCATCTGGAAAGACGATGAAGCCAGTGTGTGACATAAGGAGAGCAGAAGAAGAGGAATGAAAGGCAGAGTCAGACAAAAAGAGATTGCGAGCATCAAATTAGCCAAATATTATGCAAATGTTCTTTTTTTCTTTGTTTTGACTTATTTAGGCATAAACTGTTCTCTGCACTGCATTGTTGATGATGTGAGTATGTTTGTGTGTGTGTGTGTATGGGGAGATAGTGGTCATAGACTTGGAGTATTTTTGACAGTCTGCTGTGACTGGATAAGCTCTGCCTTCGCTGAGGTTGAGACTGAGGATACAAGATAGAGCATGAGTAATCTGTTCTGCTACAGCGACGGACAAATCCTCTCCTTCGCCCCTAGACCAGCACATGTGCACACACACACAAATACTGTACTGTTGTAAAGTTGTACACGCTGGCTCAAACAGCATTTTCACCTGAGGACAGTGTGATGATGTTAACTTACATACTTGAAGAAGCCTGAATACAGTTAGCGAGGAAAGGCCAATTTCATCAATTGATGTCACTGCAGTCAAGGTTTACAGGATTTTCAGATAAGGGGTACTTTTAAATTTCTCTTCTCTCACTGCAGATCCTTTATTGAATCCCCTGAGTTATAATTCATCTCTTTGATCTCTTTTTGAACTTTGATTGCCTCTGCCAAATACTCTCAAACCCAGCATGGGAATTCTCACATTCTTTCTGAGTAAATTACAAAACACTCTTAGAACTGACTTTGTGTGTGTGTATGCATAGTTGTGTATGCACATGCATTTACATAAACAAATATTGCTGTTTTATCTTAATTATGTCAACTGTTCAACACTTAAAAAGCCTTGTTTTAGTTTTTTTTTCACATCATCTAGGGGATTTAGAAAGGCTTTGATGACAAAGGATGTTAAACAGTACTAAGCCCATCAACATCTGAGAAAATTGAAAATTATAAAGGTTTTCAGCACACAATGACAGAACAGAAAATTGTTCCATATATGGTAATGTCAGTCTGTCGGTCCACTACTATGGTCCAAACTGAAATATTGCATGGTTTAATAGATTACCATGAAATATGGTACTTTAATTCATGCCCAGGGGATGAATATAATGTCTGCAATCCCCTGACTTTTCCTGTAGTTCCACCAGCCCGTCAAATTTTCCTGTATCCAATGTATGTCAACATTAAATAGATCGATTTGCATGAAACTTTGGACTAGTATACAAACTGTGCTGTAGAGTCTTCGTCTTGTGCATGTAAAAACTGTATGCGTGTGTTTGTCTAGTTCAATGCTTGGATGAGACTGACAGCGAATTCAAATTTCCCTGTGAATGCTTTCCCATGTCTGTGGTGATAAAGCATGGGTACTGAAATGAGAGCAGGCTGCGGAAGTGAGACGGGTCCATTATTGTAGTACTCGATGCCAGATTAATCTGTATTCTGATGCTGAAGCTGTCTAATTAAGTCTGGTCTGCATGAAATAAAAGCTACAGTATGTGCACATGGCATGGATGCTAGCTGCTAATTACGACACTGTGATTTGGTCTGTGAATACAAAATGATCATTTTCGCTGCCCCCCGCTCAGGCTATCAATCAGCTTGTCAACAGAGGAACCATAATCGGAGTTTGATTTGACTAGGAGAAGCAATCTTATAATACTGTTTTAATGAAAACAGAGGTAGGAGAGGGGCTCTCGACAAAGGGAATTTAACTGTCGTGTCTCACCTCACGTTCTTTTACTCCCACTAAATGAAAGTCCCCTTCAGTGTGAGGCTGAAAGGCAGAGCAGACATGTGGCACTACAGTAGGTTCTGACCAAATCCATGTCTCCAAGGTAAAATTATGTAAAAAGGATGAAACCAGCTGTCCTCCGTATCCTCTTGACAACACACTGTTAGTATCTTTAGGTCTCACAAACCACTTGTACAGAACTGCTGGGTGAGTTTTCAGATGGCAGCGAGCCCTGCAGCCCCGTGTGCCTCAGGTGAACGGAAAGAGATGTGAAATGCTCTCATCTCCAATGTTATGATGCACAGCGGTGCTTACCTATAGCATCAGGTGTCCTCCCTCTCCTCCTTGCGTATTTCTTCCCTGCGGTCCCTCTGTCTCTCTTATCCTTTCTTCACGTCTGCCCTCTTTCTCATCTCACTTCACTTGCCATCTCTCTGCCTTTTTTCTTCCTTTTGTTGTTCCTGTAAGGAAAATGGAATACTTTGAAGAAGACTGTTTGGCGTCAGCTTGTTTTCAGCACCCAGACCTAACCCACGGAGAAGTGCACAAACACACAAGTTTTAAAGGAATAGGTGGCAGTAGCGGTTACTCAACATAACTAAAATTGAAGGTAAACTCAGTTCACTCCAGCCACAACAGCTAAAAGTTTTCAGACAGATATTCTGACTCAAATTTTTTTTGGTTCTTGAATCTACTCCTGGGCACAGGAGTAGAACAGCAACAGCATCAGTGAATCTCAGCTGCACAGTACAGGAATTGCAGCCTTCCTCCTCCACAATCAATTGGTTAAATTCCTGGAGCCACAGAAGACCACCCGGACTGTTCCACAAGTTTGTTGACAGAAAGATGATAACAGGGATATTGTTTAGAGATGATACAGATGTGTCACACTGTGGAACAGGGTTGGAGGACAAACATCAAACTGTGTTTTTGTTTGCCCTGCTATCTTTGCTTCAAAGAGGAGATTTGGAGTAATTGCCATAACTAAAGCTACTTTTACACAGGAGCATTTGCTGCCACTGCCTCCATTGTTCCAGCTGCAGCAAGAGAAAGGGCAGCTGTTGCTCTTGTGAATGCACATTCCTCATGCTGCCGTCTAAGCGACTCAGATGGTCATTTTAGTGATACAGTATGAGTTTTCTGAATCACAAGAAAAACTTCAGTAGCAGCACAAACTAAAGCATTTACAAGAAAAACTTAACTTTATAACCTTAATGAATGGATGGCTTGTGGCAGGACTGCTGTATTACACTGACATAGTTTTAGCGTTTAGTGTATCTCAATTCACAAACATCAATTTAGGGCAACATCAGCTTCAAAGGTTGATTAACTGGTATGGTTCAATAGTACTATAATATTAATGCATTAATACTGCTAGCCATTCTCTATACTTCATCTACAACATGCTCTAATTAGCTATCTGATTAGAGCAGGTATGAGACTGCTGCAAAAAAATAAAAACTGTAAAAGCTGTTGCTATAATCGGATGTAGCCATTTGCTGTGAGTGACAGAGCTGCATCCTCCTGATGCCCATTCAAAATACAGAACACCAAGAGTCCTGGTTGGCAGGCGCAGAGGTAACTACTCACTGTCTGTCAGTATCTTTTGTTGTTTTCCACAAATCAAAGACAGTAGATTCATTGTTGGCACTCTTTGTCCCCGTTTTGTCAGTCACCAGTCATACATCATCCTGGTGCTTGTATTTTTCAGCCCACAGTTCTACAAACAGGGATTCCCTTAAACAACAACATTCACTGTTTGTTATTTTCAGTGCCAGCGTGCTTTGAGTTTAATACAAGTCAGTCTCATTCTGAGCCATCCTCCCTGATTAATAACATAACAGCACCATTCCTCTCTCTCAGCCTCTCTCTCTGCATTTGTTCTTGCTGTTGGTTTTAGCTCACATCGGCATTTTCTTAAACTACAGGGTTTATTTTGTTTTGAACAAGACAGAAAAATAATAAATGGCTTGTAATGGAAAGCTGTATTCGAACAACCAGTTTTATTATTGAACATGGCCACTGTTGTGTCATCAGAAGGAATTAACAGTTTTTTGGGGTAAAAAAACATTGATTAACTGATTAAGTCCATCATTAATTAGCCTGAAACTCAAACACGAATGTCAAATGTTTAACTTCCAGTCTTTTGATTATTTTTCACTTAATGTTAAATACAACACTGCATTCATCTTGAAAACTATTTATTTTATTTTCCATCTTCTGATGTCTGCTCACTGTGTTGATTCATGTGTCTCATTTTTCATAGCAGGGCAGCTGTGAATATTTTTCTCTGCTATGTGTTTGGATTGTTGAGAGGTCGCACTGTCTTTCAGAAACAAGGTGAAAACACAAATTGCTTAGAACTCATTATCGAATGAAACCATTTCAAGTTTATTTCAGTCAGCTTTTTGAATCAACATGAGATACTTTAAATTACGTTTTTAAAAGAAATAATAAAGAGCACATGGTGGTTTTTAAAGGCTGGAATTTTCTGAACCCATTTCAGTCCCTGTTGAATAGATCCCACGCTTGACCAGAAGAGCTTTCAGCATCAGTCTTGTTACTCCCATGGCTTTTTCTCCACAAAACCATTTAAACTCTCAGAAAGTCTTGTTTTTCTCACAGACATGTCATTTCTGACTTGAAGTCAGTAGGGGCAACTTGGGTCACCTATGGTAAAGTCTTCAGTGGTAATGACCCCATTTTTTTTGCCACTGGGAGCAGGATGAAACAATGCTCTCTTTGATCAAGCATTGTTCCTCCATTGCTTTAATGGATAGAGGATAGCATTGGGTAATCTGATCTCTGAGCAGTGGCAAAGAACAAGGCCCATCAGGATGGGATGGTGGCTGTATGCTATCCTCTGTGGGATTTAAACTCTCCCACATCCTGTTTCTTGCTGTCCACTTTGGCTGCTTGAGGAACATATAAACCATCAAGGGAAGAAGAGGAGGAAGACGTATCCTGTATCCGACCCCTGAAACTCAACTTTATTTATAGACACAGCTTAATGACCTCAATGTGAAAGACCTCACTTGGAAGTTAAAGATGTTATTTTCATTCAATTTACTTTGAGGGAAATACAAGTTGAATTATTATCAACGTGCTTTAATCTGTAATCTAACTGTGTTAATCATTGTCATAAAGTTTTAGACAGATGTCTTACTAGAAAATAGTTCATTTAGTCAGATATCTGTAGATCAAAGCAGACATTTAAATCAAGGGTAGTAGGAGCACATTTACATTGCTCCTTATCTGTGAAGTCTTCAGCACCAGGGTGATATTAAGTCAAACCAAAAGACGCCAGCGTTTTGATTTAGAATGCAGCCAGAATCACATCTGATCTTGAGCCAGAAGGAAATCTACTCCAAGGTCTGTCCTGATGCCCTGCTTTAAAGAGCGCACTACTGTGTGCATTCAAATGATCAGGCATTAATACAGCTACAACTCCTCAGGGGAAGAAGACATGCTGTGATACATCAATAGTGAAAACCCTAATAGCAGTCAACATTATACATTTAGTTTTTTAAGCATTTTGAAATTTCCAGTTCTTACCTTTATCTTTTTATTTTTTTATTTGACACACAGTATACAGCTGTTAAATGGCTTAGTGAGATGTAAATGTACTTTGGTATCTGATCGACTGCCCAGTGACACTGAGTGTACACTGTTATTTGACTATGATTTGGATAGCTCTTGCATATAAGAGGCAAATTTGTGTGATAAAGCAGGTAATTTTAAACACAAGAAGGGGAAGTGAGTTGGACCATATGCTTGTGTGGATGGATGCATGTGAACTTCTGAATAATAGCTTCTCAAAGAAAAGCCTTTTGTGAAATTTCAACAACTGACCAACCAACCAAGATTACTTAATTTCCCTCACAGCCTGCAGTCAGTGCTGTTTTTGCTACCTGATGTGTGGCTCTTTTTGTCCTTGCATGAACTTGTCTACAAGACACTGCTGTTATTAAATCACAGACCACCCTTCATTGGACATAATGAAGTTCTGTGTCTTGTGTCCTTTTGAATAAGGCAGCAATGATATGTATACATTTCTACGTATTCATCACTGCAGAGACTCTTTGTTTGCACTCAGTACATTATTGCTGATGGATCAAAACCCTCCCACAACAGCCAACAATTTTGGCTTTGCTCATTGTGATATGGAAAGGCTCAATGGGCACTTCAAATGGGCTATACGGATCAGATAAAGGCAACAAAAAAACAGGCTTATTTTTGGTCTTTGCTTGCAAATTTTAAAAGGCTACTGTTGTGAAACCATGGACATTTTTCTTCTCAACTGTTTATCATCCATTCTGTATCTGTGACACCCAGGTTTAATAGTTCTAGTAAAGGGTCGTGAGTTTTGACAGGTGTCGAGTCACATTATCATCTCAACACCACTCACAGTTCACTGATTAGTCTGGCACATATCTGTGGGGCTCAATCAATTCTCAATGGCTGTTCTCCAGACTTAAATCTTGCATTGAATTGAGTTCAGTAATTATATTTTTTTACAGACATTGCAAGGCTGGATTGACACTACAGAATTAATTTTAGCTACACTCAGTTCATGACACATTTTAAAGTTGCTCTTGTAACGAAACATGAAAGGTTCCCTCTTCCCTGAGAATTCTTTTTCGTTATTATATGCTAATAAAAGTGACAAATATCAGTTTAGTTGGAAGGAGTAAAAAGTAGAAGCATAAATGTAAGAAACAACCATCTATAATGAGTGATTTCATGTACAATAAGAACCCAATTAAACTAAAAACGTGCCGTCCCAATCAAGACAAGAATTTGAGGCATTATTACTTTAACTAAACGTTTTAATGTCTTTTTAAAGTAATATCACAACACTGTTTTATGTTTTAAGTTTAAATAAATATTTGATCAGACAGTCAGATTTATATAAAGCAACATATCTGTTACTGTCTATCAGATTCAGACTTCAGACAAACTGAGCAGTCCTCTGATTAGGCTCTGTAATTACTGGATTTGAAAGAGATTTAAACGAGACATTTATTCTGTGTATGTTTTTCAATCAATCTAAGAGTCCCCCTGTTAAAAAAGAATCTGAATGCAGCTCTTTATGGCAACACATCTCAGTTAGTTGGTTCCATCTCCAGTAGTTTCTTAATTTGAGTAGAGAAAGAGGCGCTGCCATAAAAGAAGGTCTGTTAAACAGGAGCAGTGAAAACAGTGGGGAAGTAGACCATAAGATGTTAAAACACTTTAAGAGCTGACAATTTTCTCTCCATAACAGTTTCATGCTGGGTGCTAATGGATAATGTATTGTTTACCATGGTAAAAAAACAAAAATAAAAAACTGCACCATAGTTCCTAATGTGACAGAGACTACAAGGTGAAGAAAATAACTGGCTCTGAAAGAGTGAATATTTTGGAGGCTCTTTATTAAAGGGGTTCACGGCCTTCGCTAACAAGATAACGTGTCAAACCGTTTCCTCTGTGGATGACTCGCCTGTGCTTATCATCTTGCCATATTTCATCAGTTGCCTAGAGCCGACTTTAACTGTTTTGTTTTGGTTTTTGCTCTCTGTGAATCTGTGAGTTATGCTCCTGCTGGAATGCTGAGTTTTCAGGAAAACAGACATCCTTGATGAGGCTTGTCTAAACACAGTGACAGCTGACAACTTCCTGAATTACAGGGGCAAAGAGCTTCTTATACTGTTAAAAAAAGAAAAATATAGATCTACTTGCTCTCTAAATTTGCACTTTAACAATAAAGCTAGTCATTTGCTGTATTCATTGCATTTTCAATTATCCCCATATAGAGAGTAAAACCAGCAATGAACTGCCTGTATTCACAGTTAATGTCTGTTAATCTCCAACCTGGATCAGCTTCTTTTCAGTTTCACATCTGCAAAACAAACTTGAAAGAATTTGGATTTATTAGTGTAAATAAACATGACAATGACAAGATGGGCAGCCTTTAAGAAAAAATTATAACAGAGATAACTCCAGACAGAATGTTAGATCGATCAGTCTAACATCTTGTTGTGGGTACCTGGACATTACACATAACTGCCTTCTCTACGTAGGTTTGCAAACCTTAAAGATAAAGTTTGCATGTATCTGTGAAGCAGCCTAATTCCTCCTTTAGTGCTGATTTTTATCCTGTGGTTTTGTTGGCAAAAACTGATGCTTTTACAATGCATAAATATGTTTAGTTTGAAAACAGCTCTGGATGGTGACTATGTGAATCCATACATCCTGTCATAATATACATTTCAATTGTTCTTTTTGAAACTGTTAACATTCACATACTGCACTGTATACTGATTCACTTCACCCAACAGACCTTACCTTAAGGCAAACTGACCTGTGTCTGTGAGTTATGTGGTGTTAAGCTTTAAGTAGTTTTTTTTCTCATCTTCATGCTGCTGCACTGCTATTTAATAGGACCATGCACAGGTCTTGGTAGGAGGACAGTAGCCATTGGGAACACCACACTGCAAAATAATCTTATTTTTTTCTAGCCCAGTGAGTCACAAACTCTCTGGCTGGGTACGCCCTGAAATGAAGCAAAAGGCCTCAGACACCGATCATCCATTCAATTTCATCACTGAAACTTTGTTTGCTGCACATATTGAACCCAGCAGAGAACTCACACACTTTACTAATCAGGCAGAAAAAAAACATAAATGTGCAATCTGAAAAGCACTGTCTAATGTTGTACCTGTATTTCTTTGCATGTTTCAGATGGGAAAGTGGAGGTGACAAAGGAGAGCTTGAAGCTCTGCACCATGGGGCCGGGAAAGGTGTTTGGAGAACTGGCTATTCTCTACAACTGCACAAGGACTGCTACTGTCAAGAGTGAGTCTCCACAGATATCTGTAAAAACATCCAAAGTTCTAGCATGAACATGTCCATAGCTACATGTTCTCCAGGTGATAATGTCACTTGTATACACACACACACACACACACAGAAATATCTCGCCTTGGTAAAGAGGATTAGGGGTCTTTCTGCCTCTTATTATCAGCTCAGCGTCAGCAGATAGAGAAGGCCACACTGTTCCTGTATGAATGGGTGCATGAAACACAGTGATAGCATTGTTCCTCTGTCAAGATGAAACCCCCCCACCCCGCATCACAAGTCTGCTTCTTCACAACACTCCAGTTAAGTGTCTTGTGAGACCCCCAGTAAGCTGAATGTCAAGGTTTACTGCCTCTGCTCTCTCATGTGTCAAAGCTCCAACTATGAACAATGCACAGTGGGTGAGTAGGTGGTCTATCAGACTGGCAATTTGAATAGTCTAATGGAGTACAGAAAGAAGATAGAGAAAGGACAGGACAGATGGTGGGCCACGCACATTTGAGAACTAGTGTGTAATAAGAGAGAGTGTCAGAATGAAAAATATGTGTTTATGTGAGGGAATGGGAAAGAGAAATGTGTGTTTTGGGCAGAATAATAAATAGATAAAGGTAAGATGATATGAGGTATGGTCTGATAGGTGAAAATGTATATCTGCACATACAGTAAATGGAGTTTACATTACAATTAATTAATGTAGATCAGTGTCTGAATGAGTGCTCCAGCTGGTACTAAAGAAGATACTGCATTATCATCCTCGATAATCACTATAGATGTGGTATATAATTCCACACTCTCTTAGCGTCACGATTTTTCCTGGTTTGAGCTGAAAAATCTCTGTGACCCAGGTATGGCTTGTAGATAAGGGCCGGGAGGTGTAAGTTCAAGTGTGGAGGGAACAGTGCTGACTACAGTGGCAGTGAGGTTGGGTGCCCCTTGCTGACCCCTTTCATGTCCCATGATCCCCCACCACTGACCAGCCAACCTGACAGAACTCCCAGTACATGTTGCTATGGCAACAAGTGCCCACAGGGAGATGAGCCAGCTCTTATGGGATAATATTTCCCCCTTCCCATCGGCGACAGAGTGTCTGTCTATTTCTTTTGTTGCCTGCCACCAACCCACCGGCCGGTATGTCCCATTATGATCTTTACAAGTGCACATCAGTGCTTTGCTGGCAAGGTGGCCGCTTAATAAAAGCTCTGCATGGAACAAATGATGTAATTGTCCACACGGGCAGAAGTGGGTTTACACTAACAGGATCACCGTAACTGTCTGAGAGTTGCTGTCTTTGTTTTAATGTATGTCTCTACACAAGAATTTATCAGGCATTTCAGCTGACACACTGACTACTAGAGGTCATGGCTCCCCTACTTCCAGTCAATTTAATTTAATCTGTGTGAGGGACCTTATAACATCCTGGCACAATTTTGATGATGAACCTGCTAATGTGGACTCAGTGGAGCTCATAAAATAAAACAATGTATAGTACCTCCGTTCATCCTTTGACTGCAAATATAACTAAGAAGTAATGCAATTAGTTAGAGAGATAATGAACAGATTATCAAGACTGCCACTTATTAAGGAAACTCACATAAACAATTTAGAGTCATTATGTACAATGACTAATTTAGAGAAAATGTATGCAGTTATGATTTGAACACAGCCACCAATCAATAATGTCTCAAGCCTTTTGTTTTTAGCTGACGTTACCCAATGTCATTTCCAGTGTTTCTTCTTTATGAATGTATAAAATGTCACTTGAACTACTTTCAAATCATTAATGAAAAAAAAAAAGAAAAAAGATATTTAAGGAGTTCCAGTGAAATTTAAAAAAAGGGCTGGAGTGTTAGAGTCCAGCTGTCTATCGTGTAGAACCATCATATTATACATCTAAAAGATTTTAGCTCAATTTCTTAAAACTGCCTTTTCTTTAAAGTAGTGCTTACTGTTTCCAAAGCATTCTGCAGAGTTTTGCATTGTGTCTTTCATATCTTCCAGGCATCATTGGGTTTCTATTCATTTCAGAGCATTATGAAAAACACAGTCTTGATTTTAGTAATTCATCAGAGTAAGCACTGTGTCTGCTGGTTTTCTAAATCAAGCTGCACTTGCAGTCTTACAACAAAAGAATCACTAATTACTATGATAGGTTATCTATCACACACTTTTTGAAAAATGTTCTATTCCTTGCAAGTTGTTTGTCAAAAGACACTGCAATGAATGGAAAATAATTACCTAGAAAGAAGAAAAAACACAATTTGGAAGATGGTTGATGGCAAAGGTGTAAACCGTATCTGTGATTTATAGATACATCTAAAATACTGTAGGCAAAATGACTACTGTATCAGTTAAATAAACATAACAATACACAAACAGCAGACCCAGTAACACTAATGAATAGTACACTAAAATAATACAGGATTTATTCCTATACTGGACCGTTTTATCCTGTTTTTTTCACTGGCAAAATGTGAAGCTACTCATGGAATTACACAAATTACATGGATGTATTGCAAGGATTAGACAGAATTGCAAAATATTACAAGGAATGGTTGAATTTGTATTAATTCTTGCATTTGCATGATTGCAAATTCTTGGAGGAACAGAGAAGAATATTGGCTTTCTACCATGCCACCTCTTTTCCCTCCTTTCATGAGATTAATTCATGTTTGTGCACTTGCTTGCACTCCCTCCGCCAACATAAATGGACCCTGAAAAGTAAATCATGCCCTGACTTGAGCATTTCAAGTAGTACTTACTCCCAGGCTGTGTAGTGCCCCCAACAAGCTCCACCAATCAATATGTTATGTTTAGTTTCGACATAGAGACACTTAAGTGTAGAGTTATGGCCTCTATTGGGGTTTGGCTCTGCCAGTCTTAGCAAATGAGCTGGATTTTTACATGCATCCTGAGAGAAAAATGTTGCTTGGGACTCAGTTTACAAAAAACTGCCCTTGCCCTTAAATCCATATCACATCATTTTCACATGACAACAATTGAGAAGATGCTGGTCACAGAGACGAGAGGAAGAAAACGGTAGGAGTGAGAGACAAAGGAGACAGGTGATAAATTCAGGACAGTGGTGACAGCAAAATGAGCGCACCACCTCAAGGGAAGCGAAACAAAATTGGTATTTCTTTGTCTGCAGACAGACAGAGAGGGACAGTGGCCTTCTGCAAAAAATATTCTTTTATAGAATCAAAGTGTCACTGTTTCATGAAGACTTGACAGCATAACAGGATGCAATTCAGAACAGCGTGGCATAATGCAGTGCAGCGACTGACAGTAGCAAGCATTACAGCACCAAATGAAAACAGTTGGAGAGAGATTATTTAAAACAACATTGTTGTTAGAAAATTCCAACTTAAGCAATGTAATCCAAGCATATAGTTGCGAACTTTTATATCTTGGTAAAAGGGTTAATTCAAAAATGGGCTCCAACTCACATTTATTTTCATGATCAATTAATTAGTGAAATTGTTTCTTTATTGTTTAGTGTAATAGTGAAATATACGTATAGTCCAGCATTATTTATTGAATATGACTTAAAATACAGTAGTGGCAGATTAATTTATTTAGTCAGACATTTTATGTCATAGATTTAAAAAAAAAAAAACCCTCTAACAAATGACAACAGAACATAGTGCATTAATACACAAAGACACACATGCACACAAAAGCATACTGTTCAGTTATTGCGGTTCTAATCAAGTGTCGGGAACCCTGACATTGTTTTCAACCAGTGGTCTCTTAGAGAGTGAGGTCACTGCCAGTCACTACTAACATAATCACTGAGACTGACTATCTGTGCGCTCCAGGGGTGGAAAAAGCTCAGACGTCACTGCAGAAACTCAGCTGTGCTCTATGTTGAGATCATATTGAATGCTTTGGCATTTGAATCATTGTTAATATTTTTTTAACTATAACAATGTCATAATTTGATTTTGGAAGTACAGGGGCATCTAGACCATTTGAAGCAGAGATTCATGTGTGTAGGGCAGCGTGAATCTGAAAGGAAATCCTATTTACATGAATACATAAAACATACACACAAGCAGCAAGAACAAAGCATGCACAAACAAACAGATTTTACACACACATATTTCTTACTCTCAGTTTCTGTGACCCACTCTCTCACACACATACAAGGAAGATAATGTATAGCGTAATCAGCATTAACAGGTACTTATTTTCACAGTGATCAATATCCAACATAAGGTGGCCATTTTATACCTGCACAACTTCTCTTTCACGCTCCCATGCACCTTCATTTGTTTAAAGGAGCGTGGGTCTGCAGGTATTGCGAAAAACAAGCAAGGATAAGAAAAGGGAGTTAAATTGACTGGAAATTAAATGAGTGGGGATTAAACACAGAGAGCTTTCATGTGACAAGTAAAAGAAAATTTAGTTTAGTGAGTATTTTTGAAGATCACAGTAACCTGTGCTGGTCAGAGCAAAAAGCTTAATTTATGCACTGTGGTATTATCATGGTTAACTTGGAGGCCACTCCATAAATGCACAATTGTGTGAAGATGATACATAATCACTATTTTTCAGAGTATTATGCAACTCATCAGACAATTACTAAAGATAATTCAAGAATATGTACGTAATAATTCTGTATCTGGACTTAATTTGGTGCTTTCCTATATACAGCAGTGATTCCCAACCAGGTCTACTTGTGTAGATGGTTCTAATACCACATATTGGTATTTAGAAGGAAAATAAATGCTAACAGGATTACAAATTACTGAGGCATTAAAACCAATAGGCTGTCACATTTGTTACTCCTTAATACCACATAGTGTGATTGAGTCACTCCAAGAACAGCAATCAGTGATGTGCTGCATGTATCTGATGCATAACTGTGTTAGAAACATATTGATGCCAACAGTCAAAACATATACAGTTTTCTATACAGCATTACATATGTATCTGTATCCAACATTTCCTTTCTCCTAACAAGCCACATCATTTCACGTTGATGCTTTATCTCTCCTAGCTAATGTAGACCTGAAATAAAAATGAAAACACAAGTCATAATTAATATGACTGAAGATTTTCATTTCCCATTGATGGCAGCCATCCAAGCGATGACTGAATCTGTTCTTTAGGGTGCATGCTGGGTAGTGGGAATATGCACTATACATCATCCAGTTCTCCTCAAGGCTACTGTTTTTCCATGAGGCAGAAGGTTTACTTACTGAAAGTTAACACTTCTGAGAGCACTATTGAACACACATTGACAGCATAAACATGCATAACTACGTAGTTTCTGACATACAGGTTCTAGTCTGCATTTTGACAAGAGAGGTGAAACTGCCTTTCACCTCAGCAAGCACCATAGGTGAAACATGACAGCTAGCAGAGGTCTAATATTTAGCATGCTTGGGTTATTTATGCTTGGGTAACCTTATTCAGACAAACACACGTCACTCAAAACAGCATTTCATATAGTGGTATCACACAAAGAAAATTAAGTCCCAGCACTACAGCATTGTTCTACAGACTTCTGAGAAAGGTCCTTGTAACACAGTGAAAGCTTAGCTGGATAACCCTTCCTTCCGCTGGGAGTGTGCAAACAATCGTCTGTCTAATCAGTCTGAGAGAGGAAAATGTACATCTGAGTGTGTGTAAATGTGTGAGAGTGTGTGTAGTACAACATGCCTGCTCAGTCTCAGGAATCACCCTGTTCTCTTATTGTTTTGGCAGAAAGAGATAAGTAACAGATGTGACTCTTTGGAGAACCAGGCACCAAGTTAAACATTGTGACTGGCACAGAAAGCAGAGAATGGCTGCTTTTGCTGGGGACTGTTCTGTTCAAATAATAAAACATGTTGCTTGTAAGACTGTCAGTGTGCCCTCTAAGTCTAAATACTCCCTTACCCTGGGGTCCACTTGGAATGTGTACAGTGCTGTGAAAAAGTGAAAAACTATTTGCCCATCCTGACTATTTTTTTTTTGCATATTTGTAATGCTTAAATGATTCAGATCATCAAACAAATTTCAATATTACACGAAAATAACACAAGTAAATACAAAATGTAGTTTTTTGAATGATGATTTCATTTATTAAAGGGAAGAAATCTGTCCAAACCTGCCTGCCTGCTTGTTTCTCCTTTATGTCTGCTTTACCTACAGTATGCAAACAGAAATGTAGGCTACCTACAAAATATTCTTGTTAAATTTTAACATCTTTTATATATGACTTGATCATGAACAGTGAGACCACCTCTAGCTTTGACCCACAAGTGTCACAACATCAGTGCCTTGTCTTGGCCTCCTCTCACTGCTTTGATGTTGGATCTGCTACAGAATATCAAGCATTATCAGCTCTGCAAGCAGAAAGAAACAACATTTTATTTAATATGTTTTCATTGTGATTAAAATCAAATTAATGCAGGATGTAAAAGCACCCTCCTAACAAAAGTCATTATGTCTATGCTTTTTGAACGTCAGAGTGAGTACTTTCAATTTCCACTTCAGACATAGCAATTTCCTATAAATTTAGCTGAATGTTTAAACAATGACTCAGCTATTGACCCTGTACAAGACAGTTTTTCATGCTAACTTTGGAAATACGTTGGAGTGAGAGCTAGCTGTTTTAGATTAATTCCAATAATCACAATCGTTACAGCTACATTAGCCACATTTAAGCACACAGCATTGTGAACAGTAGATGTAACGCAAGCACAACCATTATTTTGCAGAACCATTTAATGTCAGTCAGCTTCTGCCTTGCTCCTACTCCTGAAGAATATAGCTGGTTGTAAGTGCTACATTGTTCTCTTTAGTCGTCTGAACAAATAGTCCAACATAACAAGTCATAAATGCAGCCAACTGTGAAAATACAGCTGGCCACCTTGGTCTCTGCTGCCTGGGGGACAACATCATCCTAGCAACCTGCATCTACAACTAACCAGTTATGTTATCCAGTGCTGCCAGCATGTTGATAAAGCTAAAGTAAAGACAATACAGGCAGAAGAGAACAGAAAGTGTTTTTGAGACTTTAATTCCAATATTACACTGCAGTCACAACTAGAGTCAAAGTATCTACATTGGTAAAATCTTAGCTCCTTCAATGTTTTTATATGCAGTATAATAACAAATTAATATATCGCTTTCTCCTTTCTGTTATGTATTTCTATTTAATTGTGGAGACAAAGTTGAAAAACCTTTAATGATCCTTTAAATTAGATGTTAGGCTGATATACTACAATATGGCTATGGTAATATAGCTGTAATTCATGAAGATATGTATAAATATACTGTATATCATACAGAATGTAAAATATGGTACTTAATATCTAAAGTATTATCTCGTGGCAAGCCATTCCACACTTGTTTTGCACTCAGTATTTGGATTTACTACAGTGCGAGAAGAGGCACATTTGCTGAAGAGGGTTCACACTTTACTGTTGAGTGAATGGACAGATGACCTCAGAGTTGTAGATGTAATTGTGTTTCAAGTATTAGGACTATTTAATGTATACATTGGAGATTTAAAACTGCTGCAACTATTAAAAGAAACAAATTACATTCACTGAACCCAGGGTGGATGGGTGTGGACCTAAGCACCATCATTAGGCAGGGCCGGGCTGTGAATAGTTAGAGATAAGGGCTATTAGATCCAGGAAAGCTGGTTAGTGCACTCCTAACAAGGAACATAAAGGTACTATCTAATGTTTTCCTGTCTTTTTTCAATCTTAGTCTAATCCCAATTAGAAGAGATAAAGCCAGGTGTAGCAAAAGCAGACATACAGATGCATCGAAACATAAACATACAAATGCAGAAATTAAAGAAACAGCAAAGGATGGAAATTGTACTACAGAAAGAAGCAGGTATTACTAATGATTGTTAAAAAAAACACAACGCTCACAAATTTGCATCTCATTTGGTGTGACTGACAAGTCTATAATGATGTCCAGATAATTCACTGCAAAAGTTCATTCTCCTTTCATCAGCGCGTGCTGATGCGTGCAGAGGGCCAAGAGCATTACATTGGATGCTAATGGATAGCCAAAGAAAATGCAGAAACAGAAACAGAAAAGAAGACAGAAACAATTGCTTTGGTAGAACTCCAGTTTATATGCATGTGTTAATATTTTTTTCCAGTGTGTGTGTGTGTGTGTTTTATCGTGCATGTTTATGTACATTTGGACACAGAGGGCCCCTGCTGTTGTTGTTGTCCTGAATCTCAGTTGGAGCGCAGGTGCGAGCCCGGAGCGAGAAGCTCTTCTGGGGCTCTAGACGACTTGAAAGGTTAAAACACACAGAGAAATGCAACCTAAGTCAGCAGCAATATACATTCTGCCAGTAGGAAAACAGCCCTGCAGGTGTAGCTTTAAACAACTGCTTTTCTTAGACATCTGTATGCTAATAGTGGTGCGTGATACTATGAACAGACTAATAATAAGAACATGAATTTAACTCAGAGGGAATGCTGGGTAACTGAGACAGTTCTGCATTAAGGACTATCTTGGTGCCATGAGAACATTTGCATTGCTTGCTCTATTTGATAGCTCTGATGTAACCTTCACATTTAGTCAATTCATTTGTGTTGGTCAGGAACTCTGTCCATAAGCACTCCGTGGAAATAACCTCTGCAAGATCCTTTTTAATAACATTCGTGTGCCTTATTGTATTCTTTTGTTTCTATTACCTGTTGCACCTGTTTACATCTGGAAAAGGACAAATACTGCACTTCATTTTTATTTGCAGGTTTGTCCACTAACATGGCGCAATTTTATTTGAGTTTTTGTTTAAATGAGAATAAAGAAAGATGGCAAATGAAAAAGTTATTTAATAGTCGATTTTTATACAATTAAATCCTTTATTAAAGAAAAGTTACAAAAATATTTGTGTATGCTGTCAATTATAGGTCTTGGAAAGAGAAGAAATCGTAATTGGCAGGTGAGACTGTTAAAAAAAAAAGGAAATCTGAATCAGCCAATAAAATTGCAATTGGTGCATCTCTAATTGCAATATCTGTCAAAAAAATTGCAATTAGATATTTTCTTTTGTTATTGCACAGCCCTACTTCTTATTCACAGCTTTTACTGGCTTGTTTTCAGGTGCATTTTGTCTTTCTCACCAAAAAAATGAGGCAGCCCAATGTTTGGTACCATAGCAATACAATTAAAGCCACTGACTGAAAAACAATGAAATTTCGATTTGCTGATTTTCATCCTCCCAAAGCTTAATTTCATGCCCCATAAGATAGTGAAGAAACTGTGATCTGTATCTATTATTTATACATTATAATTCTTCTTCCCTCATTATGTGCATACTTGTGGTTTTAAGATAAAATATCATAAAGAATAGTCTGATTAAAGGCAGGGTAAAAATTAATCACTACAGTATAAAGAAAACCTGATTCAAAAAAGTCAGGAGTAACTCTCTCAGAAATAGTATTATATTACTACTTATTTGTTTATGGAAGAAACATATTTGCTCCCTGGATTATGTACACTTGTAAGACAAGCACCACAGTTTTGAACCATGTCCAACTTGCTGTTAATGCCTAAACATAAAACAAAAAGCAAAAACAAACAAAACAAAATCACATGCTTTGGCTGCTGCGAGTAGGTAATGTATTGTAAGAACTGATACTGCAGGGAAAACAAATGAAATATGTTTTGTTCATACATTCAGTGTAAACATTTTGTGAGTCTGCAGATATGTGAATCTGTTTCTGAATGTGTGTAAATGTGTCCTGTGTATAGCGCCTTCAAAAATTACACAATGCAATGAAGAAAATGCTTTACTCTAACAATCCCAAAATACAATCCTCAGCATTCAAAAAATGCAAAAACCCTCAACTCAACAACTGTAAATGATGAC
Source organism: Sandelia bainsii (assembly GCA_032362345.1). Lineage (NCBI taxonomy): Eukaryota > Metazoa > Chordata > Actinopteri > Anabantiformes > Anabantidae > Sandelia > Sandelia bainsii. Next base: position 169,180 of record JAUMHL010000008.1, on the reverse strand, counting down.
ACATAATGATGATGATAGGTAAGTGTATCGCCCACTATTGAGTAAACTATTTAGTCTCTGTTATCCTAGGGAGTAATGAATGAGTGGATGAAGAAGTGATTCTGGACAGTCAGTGCCAGTGAAACTGCTGGAACTGTGCAAGTATTGGTTGCTACTAGCAACAGTATGTTAAACTGAAACTAACTGCGGGTGGCAGAATAATAAGACTGTATACGAGTTGACCAGTAGCTTGGAGCTAGCAGAAACTGGAGTGTTCAAAGGATTAAGACAAACATTAAAGGACATAAGCCATCATGTACTCTAGTTATGATTTACAGGTTAGATTTTGTAATATTTGAAACATGGCAGAATAACTTTTCCATTTAAGAGCCGTTGATCAAAGAAGAAGACATTTATGATCTCTGGGCAATGGTTTGATTAATGTTTGTGTGGTTATGTTGTTTCTTCCCATAATGAGCAGTTTCTCCATAGATCTCACAGAAACTGAGCTGAGTGTAGATCTCCTGCAGAGTTATGAGGTCTTGTGTCAGAATAATTGCTGTTTCTTTTACAAAAATCAACACAAGGGACATACACACATAAATGGCATGTAGTCACTCACTCTCACACAGACACAGAAACATGTATTCGTCACATACTGGCAAAGCAGTGGAGGGAATTACATTCTGGCTTCGCTGGGTATTTTTGGGTGCAGAGATTGGATGTTTTTGCCTCAGTGGGTTGCAAAACATCAGCTTTGACTGACAGAAGGCCTTATGTGATTCAGCAATGACAATTTCCTTCTTGTTGTCAGAGCTAAAAAATGAAAATATTTTAGTTTTTGTAGTAATTTTAGTTTAGACTCATCTAGTAGGAAATTATGTTGAGATATTACATGACTAAAAATGCCTAACCACCTGTGACACATGGTTTTACATTGTTCTCAGGATATGTGACTTCCTGGGAAGCAATAATTTGACAGATTTCACTGTGGGCTTTAGTCCACATATAGAGAAATATGTTACCTGACACAACCTGGACCAGGGCCTAAAAATAACCCACTTGCTGATGAATAGCAAACACACTTCATTTCCTCCATTTGCTTTTCTACTGCCGGGTAGACTGAAATTTATCAGGTTATTCGAACTGATTTCCTCTGTGGCAAATAACTTTCTGGTTGATTGTCTACAGTGATGAGGACAGAAACAATTAAAATTTTTCTCACAAACTGATGAGAAAGAAATTCATGCTGACAGAGTGAGATGTTTTCATTGCTCCTCCATAAAAAGCAGTTGTCTCACCATAGACCTCATCAGCTCAGGTACGAATGCTTACATAATAACACCATTAAATAACATCCATGTAGAAGAGATGAATTACTTGAAAATTGTATGGACAAAAAGTCCAGAAATATCACTTTTCATCTTGCCCTCTGACCCCCACGACTGCAGCAGCAGCCTACCCACTTGCATTTATGTATCTATAATAATGAAGACTTTGTGACACATGAAATAAAAATAGGATAATACACAGTATTTCACCATGTAGCCATCAACGTCTTAGTTGCCATTTTCATTTGTTTATCCTCAAAAAACAAATCTTGACTCCATCAGTGATTTGCATCAGTACTTAAGCTCATTAATTCTGACTCATAAGACTGATTTGCTCTCATTTCATCATGCTGTAGCATCCAGGTGGTCTCTTTTTCTTTCCCTAGTCATTTGTCTGCAATGTGGAGGTTTGCCAAAATAAATTGTGCTTTTCCAGAGGTACTGTAGCTCTTGAGCTCCTCCACATCATCTACTCTGTTGCTCTTGGTCCACAACTTTGGTCGAGAATGAAATATCTCTAACTACTGGATAGATTGCCAAGAAATTTTGTACAGATAATACTGGTTCTGTCAGGATGAATCCTACCGAAGTGCCACAAAGATGTGCATTTTATTGAAACTATTTCAACAAATACTGGGTGGATTGTTGAGAACTTTTCCCCAGAGGATGTTCTGTAATAACATTTCCCCTGAAAGTTCTTCTACCTCATCAACTGGTCAAACTTTAATTTTGTCCAATACTTTGTTTTATGACAAATACCTGCTCATCAGACTCCACTGTACTTTCTGCTTATTAATAATTAGCAAATGTTAAATTAGTACATGCTTTACCAATACAGCAAACCTACTAAACATCAACACACAGGCATTATCACTTTGGGCATGTTAACATGCTGATGTCAACATAACCTCATATATAGACTCACAGATCCACTAGCAGCTTTGTTTGTCCCTGCTTTGTTTAAGGTAATAGTAAAAACAAATGCCCATTATGACTGACTGTCCATAAAGAAAACACATCCCATCTAGTGAAGCTATTCCTTGAATAATGAAAGAAGTATCTGCTATCACAGAGTATGATGAGGTCTACTGAATTTGACTTTTCAATAATATTATGCTTTAGTATGCATAAAATGTCAGGATCACTGCGCAAGGTGACAAAATCTTAACATAGGAAATAGGCAATGCTTACTGCTTTGCTTCAGATTTAAAAAAAAAAAAACATTAGCAAATCTGCAATCACAGTGCTAATTATAAATAGGCCACTCTACTTTTAGGATAATGGAATACTTATTTAAACTGACCAAATTCCAGTCTTCTAAATGTGTGCATGTTTATGATAAATGTCCAAACAAGATCAGCTATAATTGATGAATAAAGGCTGGGAGTGAGGTTTGTTAATGTTACAGAGACTAGAGGTAAAGGGTGTTATCTTGGTACTCTACAAGACAGAGGAAGCTAAAAGTTCTTTTAGAAATATTCATTTTCAATCTGCCTCTGACATGAAGGTTTTGACCAAAATGTAACAGGATGATCCTGTTTATGCTCAGTCTTATTTATACATTTAAATATTATGACTTACACATTTTTATTGTTGATGCTAGAAATGGTTGGTGGTTTTGAAATTAAACTATTTTTATAGCACCATTGCAGAAATAAATATAAACATCTAATATAACAGCAAATAATTAATTAATCCCTAAAACAAAATTTGGGTTATCCTTTGTGCCCAGTCAATGTCCTTTGGGAGCATGTTTAGCTCAATATTTCTCTGACTTGGAGCAACTGCTGCTGCTCCAAGTCCATGGACTCCTGTCTCCCACATGGGGCGACTATTGGCAGAACTAGCAGCTATAGATCGCATCTGATTAAGCCAGCTAGTTATGCAGTGTTTGGAGTCACAGAAATGTGAAAGTTGTCATAACAGCACATGCTACCACCCTAACTACAGACATGCAATGCTCCAGTTCATAATAAATCAAGTAAATCAAAGGTTGTTGTTCTTTCGCATAACAATTTCTGAAACTTTAAAGAATGTTTTCCTACACTGTTATTTTTCTTTTAAGCCATAATAAGAATAATTAGATCCATAATTATGAAAATAATTCATCTAATGTTTTCCCATTTCTGTAGGCTCTGTAACACCGACATAAGTGTCCAGTCCTGCTTTCTCACGCTCTAAAGAAATCATCCAGATGTAATCAGACTTGGCTGTTGTTATTAATGACTTAAGGGGAAAGGAGATTACACTATTCCACCCTGCAGGCCTTACAGCATCACAATCTTAATGCTTCCTGAAACAAGACATCGGATGCCTCAAAGGAGTTTAGTTCAAGTGACTGTGTTTTTCAGCGTGTATGTGACAGTGTGTGTGTCAGATTCAGGTTCAGAGAATTTTATTCTCTTATTACAGGGAAGGAAAGGGGGTGCTTGATTTAAAAATGTTAATAACAGAAACTGAGTCACAGGAGTAGGAAATTTCAGATTCGACAGTATGAAAAAATGTTTGAGTAACGTTAAAACCAACTCAAATTCCCTTAAACTCAAACACTACAACAATACTCCAGAGTGAAAATTCTTATGGTAACTGATCTCACTAATTAGTTTAGAGACACTGCTTCTGCTTCTCTCAGAGCATTACAACCCCAGGTTAATCATCTGCAAGTGCTAAAATGATAATGCACAGTTGAGCACATCCTAATAACAAACGTAGCGCCAAAGACACATGCTGACTGATATTTCTAAGGTTTGCTGACACATTTTCTTTGCTGTGTGACAATGATTTGATTACTGGCAAAGTAACATTGTAAAAGTGTGAGAGGGAACCGTGAAAGATATACAGTACCGTGTGTGAAGCAGTTTTTTTCTTCTATAGAAAAGGAGCCGTTAGGCACAGCAGTAGGCAGATAATAAATGCAGATTTCCCTGTATCTGTGAGACGGTGTGGAGAGAGAGTAGAAGCTTATTTTATGTCAAAAACTACATACAGAGTGATGTACATGAAGTAGAACAATATACTGCATAACCAATGAATGTGCTATATTTCTAGTAATCAGTGTAGTTTTCTTATATTTCTACTTCTTGTCTTTGGTCAAATTATATTACCAAGTACTGATTTCACATAGCGCTGTGGTGCTATTGGAAAGAATTGTGGATTTTCAGTCATTTTAAACAATGAAACGTGTGGCACTCACAACGGGAATCATGATTACAGTCACAGTAACGGACAGAGTTTCCAAAATGCACGTTCTGGATGCAAACTGTCATGACTAGAGTATGGGCAAGAAATGTAGTTGACCTCATCCTGTATTTATATAATTTACAGAGCAAAAATTAGATTACAGGAGCAAACACACATAGAGCATTTGCATAATACCCCAGGCTGAAATTCAGTTACAATGAATTATGACTGAGCCAAATGAATGAGTGACTCCTCTTACTGCATACTGTACATGCCATTTCCTGACATTCATATGCATATTATTTCTCACTATTTTCCTCTGGCTTAAACACATATCCTCTCATTTGAGACCTGACATGCCAAGGAAACAACCCTCTGCATTTTTGGAAGTATTATACACAGTTAAGATTATTGTTATTTGCATCTATTTTTACAAATAACTGGGAGAAATTGAAAGGTGAGGGATTACACTCATTGTGTCAAGGAGAGGGAAAGAAATGATAATGTGCTCAACTGTGGGCAGCGTAGCCACAAAGGTGAGACAGGATTACATTAAGTTAAGAGACGTTTTCAGGGCTATAAGTATACAGCACTAAGTAGGGTGTATATTAAATTTAATTGAAAGAGTCAGATTTTTAACACAAATTAACATATGTTAATACACCCTCATTTCTGATTACAATCATAATGTGATATATAAGGTAATAAACAATACAGTTCAACATACAACAGTCACATTTGACATGTGGCCAGAACCCATTATTGAAGTAAGCCCACACAGGTTGGTGCACTTCATGATGCCACTTTTCCAACTTCAGAGAGAACAGATGCATCTATTTTAAATTTTCCACCACTGATACTTACTGCTAAAGTAAAACAGATAAAACTGAACTTAAACAAATAGTAACGATCATAGATATGACTGTGGCTAAAAGTAACACTGAATTAATCCAGTGCATATGTGATGTATTGCATATGCTCATTACATTACATAGTGGCCATGACAATAGCTGTACACTATAATACACAATACAGGTAGGTATACAGTTAGAACTTAGTGCCAGTCCTCCTTTGGATTGCACTGACCTGCACAGGTGTTTTTCTTTTTTTTTCTGTCTTTTCCCTATATATACGCAGCATATATACACTTGTGGGTTTCACATGCCATGCATTTACAGTCCACCAGTCATGACTGTTAAAAGCCTGAGTGATCATTCCACCGGAACACCACACAGTCCAATTCTTTAATACCTTATACAGACAAAATCCTTGCATCTCCTCAGCACTGCCTGGGGTGTTCTATGTATCTAGAAAGCTGTGAAGCTAATGGTCGGCAACTCATGAGCCTTAAAACATTCATCTGCGCCCGTGCTAAAGGATAACTAGCTCCCTGAGTCTCACTGCAATTTAGTCAAGCCTCCAAATAATACGTTTACCTACTGTGGTGCGCTGTAGGCTTCCTACATATCTTATTTCCCAGTGCCCCATACTCCCACTTCCAGACAGAACACACCATTGCACAATCCATAGTGGGCAATGACATCTAACCTCCCACTCTTGATGCTCGGGGGTCAAATTATTAGGCTCCTCTAACAATTTCTCTAGACCTAACTCCATATACCCAGTTTGTTGGCTCTACAGAGTATTGTGGAGCAATTTGTCCCCAACCTTTGGTCAGATCACCCCTGTAGAAATAGTAATTTTGATTAAAAAGGCCATAACTAGAGCTAGACATGGTTGAATACTGAAATACTGTAGAAGAAGTGTGTTTGACATCAGTGTTGGATTCTGTTGTACCAAGAGTATTTCAGTGTGTAGTTTTCCAATTTTACTTTGTGTCAGATCATTATTTATTTGTGATGCTTATGTGTATGTGCGCACAGCAGCATGCGTGTGTTTTTAATCAAACACACACATATACAGACAGGTTTTGAAATGAACTTGTGCATCTCTGTGCATTTTTGCACAGAATGTGTGGACCTCTGTGTATCCAGACATCTGTGTCTGTATACATTTTTATCTCTGTGCATTCTGGGTTTCCTGCTCCAAGAAAGTGTCTCTAAGTAAAAACAGTGTCAGGCTGTGTAATGAGGACATTTCTCCTGTGGTTTGGCCCTATTTTAAAGTGCTGCCAAGTCCTTGGTCTGCAGAGAGAAAGATTTCTGATGTCTGTGGGAATGTATCACTCACATGTGTGTATATATGTACAGTGCATACTGTACTTAGAATATGAGTACAAGCATTGGTTTTCATTTCTGTGTACATCTGTGTTCATGCAGCATATTGACATTAGCCTTTAGTAGATGCACTACAAAAAAAATCTATAATCAATAAAAACCACACCATGATAATCAAAACTTGATAAAGATCTTTTTTTTTTCATCTTTGAAATTCCATGGAGCTCCTCTGGGATCTCCAGATTTGTTTTGGGGTCAGACTGTAGATTTTCTCCATCTTTTTTCTTATTATTACTCACAGTCAGCTGCACCACTGCACAATTGATGCAATGAAGTTGAAATGAGCCTCTCTTGCAGAAGATAATACAATTGTGAGCATCACCATAGGTTTTGAAATAATCATTATAAACTGCTATTAACAAAGTGAAGCGCTGAATTTTAAGTCACAATGTAGCTTAGCCAGAAGAAATGTGGGGTTTTGATGTGTTGTTCTACAGTTTCTGCCCCTACAACCCAATTTCTTCTGAGAAAGAAACAAATGACATTCAGTTGTAGGTTAGAGGTCCATTGCTCTGATGAAAACCCACACAGCCTGCTTTCCAACAGTCTGCTCTTTACAACTGAGAGCTGTCAAAGGGAAACCTCTTCTAATCAAATGTGACTACAGAGGACCTCATAGAAGGCATCACTGAAGCTCAAAACTCAAAATGGCTAGAAAAGGAATTTCAAAACACCCCAGCCTCCATCAGTCAACAGCCAGGCATAAAAGTGTAAGAAATGGAAGAGATTTTCTGCTTGTTGCTTGAAGGATTTGGTATTCTACAAAAACTGCTGGAAGAGAATTGTAGATTATTCAAGGAGGTGTCACAGAAATGTAGCGTAACAGTGATGCTTACTGGGCATCTCCAGAGATGGAGACTTGAATTTACGACTTAAACTCGAGTCACACTTAAGTCGTTCACACAGGGACTTGAGAGAGACAGCTACTGCTGTAGGTTACTACTGTACTGCTGATGTGATGCTACAACATTATACAGCAGAACTAAAACGGCATAAAAATGCATCATATAAAGAGGTTGACCAAACATTTTTAAAATTATTTCTATTACCATTAACTGTCTAAAAACATTCACTTTCACCAAAACCTATTCACACACAAAAAAATGTAAAATAAAAATGTAATTGCTCTATCCTGTTTTAAATGATCATATAACAAACATGTCTGATAATGTAGGCGAATAAAGGAGTGATAATATAGCAGTAAGTACTTTAAATTACTGAGAAATAGCAATGCACTCTTCTAAACAGTCTGGATGACATGCAGCAAACAACAGAACGCTTATTACAACAACGTGAGACTTGAGACCGGATTTGGACTTGCCCCTCAAAGACTTGACTTGGACATATGCACATCTCTGGGCATCTCCTGCCCAGACTAAATTCTGTGTTATCTGTCCATTAAAAATTGCCAGACATTAGTTTGTCCATGGAAAAATACATGAGAAAACACTGCTATCTAATGACAAAGTGTTGCTGTCTCTCTAATGTTTGTGTCAGACCACTTGAATGATTTGTGGCACAATCCTCTGTATACAGATGGGACAAACTGCTATATTTAAACAGCATACACTTGAGCCTCAATCTACTCCATGTATAGAGACTGTAATGTTTTGGAGTTGCTGCCTCAGTGCCAGCACAGACTGCAATCACTCTGGGGACAATTAATACCAAATTGTCCCAGGAAACAGTATAGTAGGATATAAAGATAGTAGCTTATTATTTGAAACAGAACATACCAATTATCACATTGTCTGAAAATTGCCCTTAACACAAAGAGCAATCAGTAACTCAAGGGCTTAAACTAATACAAAAGAACAAAACTTTGGCTAGTCAACACAGACTTCTGACCTTAAACCGATTAAAATGTTGTAGCATGACTTGAAGCAAGCCATCCATGCAGTATCCAAAAATACCAATTAACTTTAACTGCTGAGTAAAGGGTAATTGTCCAGAATATCTCCTCCCTCTTAGGCCTGATCAGCAGCTTCAGAGAACTTTTGAATGATGGTTACAGCCACTAAAACAGTAACTAAACCTAGAGGTTCACATATTTCTCCACCCTATTCCCTGACCACTGATTTCAATTGGTTAATTAATTAAATCCACTCGCACATGCCACATGCAAATCAAGTACTGTGTGTATTATGTGTATGGTATTCATTATATTCATATTGTGCATGCAGAAAGCATAAAGGTGTTGCAGGGCATGTATTATGTGTAAAAGTGATATTATTATTATTATGATTGTCCAAGGGTAAAAATTACTTTACATGATTTTGCTTGTGTGTTTCCACCTCTCCAGCTCTAACAAATGTGAAGCTGTGGGCCATCGACCGACAATGTTTTCAGACGATCATGATGAGGACGGGCCTCATCAAGCACACAGAATATATGGAGTTTCTAAAAAGGTGAGGAACCCGGGTAAATTTTCTCATGACAGACAAATGGCCTGAATAGGGCTTTGATCTGAAATGCAATGAATGAATTAACTAAATGAATTCAGGAGAATGGCTGAACTGTTTCTCAGAAGATCCCTTACTCCTCATTTTTCCCAAGAAATTATATGACTAAGTGCTAATTTCTGGTGCGTCACTGAACATGTTACTCATCCTCCTGGAAATATACCTTATACCTTTTTCATCTTTCTTTAACTGTTAATATCAGAGAACCTTACAACCTAACTACTTCTCTATAGAGAAGCCTATTATCACTTAAAAGGATTGCAGACCCGTTTCTGGGGGACCTGCATGGAGTATAGGATAAAAAAAAGACACATCAAAACACAGAGGGAAGGCAATGTGCACTGATCAAGATGCATGAGATGCAATTACAGTATAAATCTCTCTCACCCCCTATCTCTGTTCAGCCTTCCTGTTTGTCTGCCATCCACTTTAGTCTTCATCAAGCCAATTATGAAAATTATATCACATCTTTCCTATATTACATTTGCCACTCTATTTCCACATAAGTTTCTTTCATGCTAGATTTTATAGCTCACTCCTATGTCTTCTCACGTCCTTTCACACGCATTCCAATCTATTACAGTATTTAAAGGTTTGGCAAATTGTGTATTTTGTTGATTTCTGAAGTGAAAAGAAGTAAATACAATCCCTGCTGCAAACAAACATTTAACCATCTTGAAATTATACAAATTATACTAGAATACAGTTACTTTATATTTCATGACCTTGAAAAACTGAAAGAAAAAACCAAAACACTGGGCACCCGACTAAAGTCAGTTCTCAGTGACTCTCCCTTTGGCAGAGACTGCAAACACCTCTTGTAGCCATCTAGGAGTCTTTCATTATTCTTTATTTAGGAATTTACAGCTACTTGTCTTTACAGATCACTTCAAGTTTTTAGATATTTTATGCCATCTTGAACATAAAGCATGTTTTAAAGGACTGAGGACCATTTGAGTTTTTGTTTCCTGAGTTTTGAGATATTGTTTGGATCATTGACCTGCAGAAGCAAACCTCTTTTAAGTTTCCACAATATCTGAAGATAATTTATCATCATCGTCTGTAACTATCATAGGCTGACAGTTCCTAATGACCAAGTCCAAATGATTTAAAGCCTAATGACTTAATGAAGTTCTGAGTATTTAACAAGTAGTAGGATGCTCAAACCTTTGTAGATGTCAACCTTTGTAGATTTTTTTAAGTTAATGGAATAAAAAGTAACTGTGCATTAACAGTTGAAGAATGTCTGTTATTTTATATGTCTGCTGAAGGGGTTGTCATAAACGTTTTCTGAACAAAACATCATGAGTCACTGTCCTGGTCACGCTATGTCACTTTTTGACATAACTGTTTTAGGACAGGCTGATAGATACAGAAAACCTGTTTTTCACTAGACATTTTAATCAAGCGCACCTTCAATCACTGTACCTGGCCTATCTTGCAAAATAACACATTAGACATTTCCAAAAATGACACCTATTTGTTTCCTTACAGTAAAAGTACTATAGTAGCATTTGGGAAATTAAACTACTTGGTAAATGACCTCCAACATGGTTTGGTGAAGCAAACATTTACTGTTCATAGCTAAGAAGATGTAATCTCAGATTTCGAAGCTATGCTCTTTGTACACCCAGACAGTCATCTTCACCACTTAGATCACTGTAGATCTGAAATCTTGCAGCACTTCAATAATACTACTTATGTAGTATAACGCTTCATAAAGACCTATTACTAGAACTATACTACTACGTATACCACTAAGAAAAGACAATTATTATTTGGATCACCAGTCAAGAAATGAGAGAAAACAAGAAAACGTCTTTTAAGTATCGGAACATAATGACAAATGCTGTCATTTTCATCATTATCATTGCGTTTCACTTGCAGGTCAGTTACAATAAAGCCACTTCAAACCTTGATATGCAGTACCCTTTAACCAGCCTTTACATCATACAGTGCCAAAAATATATTTCAGATTAGATAGGAAACACATTATTATGACTTTCCTGTCTGAAAGACTGAAGCTATTTTAGTGATGGCTTTGGTTAAAAAAAGACACAAAACACTTGCTATCTTTTTCCTGAGTGCATGAGCATATGTGTTGTGGCAGCTCCTGCCTCTCAGGAGCTCTTGCATAACAGTCTAACAGATATGTAAATATTTAATAGATAGATAGATAGATACTTTAATCATCCCCATGGGGAAATTCACACAATAGATCAATAGATGTATGTATTGCTTGGTTTGGGCTCACTCTGTGCGTTTGGTTTATGAAGGGGTATTAAATGGGGAAATCAGATATTAGTAGTAACACATGTGAATTTAAAATATGAAAATCGTGTTGATTTTTGTTTCGAAGAAGCTAATCTAAATCTAATAAGAAAGTTGTAGCATAAGAAACCCATGCTGGTCCCTGTCCATTTTCTACACACTCTTCAGTTGCTTCAGAATTATACAGTGCTGTGAAAAAGTATTTGCCCCCTTGCTGATTTTTTTTAATTAGTTTTTTATTTGTTTGCATATTTTTCACACTTACACTTTTATTTAGATTATCAAACTAATTTTAATATTACACAAAGATAACCAGAGTAAATAAAAATGCAGTTTTTAAATGATGATTCCATTTATTAAAGGAAAAAAGCTGTCCAAACCTGCCTGGCCCTATGTGAAAAAGTAATTGCCTCCTAAATCTAATAACTGGTTTTGCCACCCTTGGTGGAAACAACTGCAATCAAGCGGTTGTTAGAACTGGCAATGAGTCTTTTACATCACTGTGGAGGAATTTTGGCCCAGTCTTCTTTGCAGAATTGTTTTAATTCACTGGAGGGATTTCGAGCATGAACAGCCTGTGGTCATGCCACAGCATCTCAATCGGATTTAAGACCAGACTTTGACTAGGCCACTACAAACCATTAATTTAGTTTTTTTAGCTTCACTTTGTCAGACAGCTTTTATGTAACAGATTTTTTGATTCAACAGGTCTGGCTATATGTGATAAAATAAAAAATAAAAAACAGGAGAGGGGCAAATACTTTTTCACAGCACTGTATATTTGCGCTCACAAGATGTGAAGGATGAACACTGATGAAAAACTGAAAAACTTAGAGAAATCTCACACTGTGTTACAAACAGGATGTGAGGGTGCTTGCTTTGAATTACTCTAGCATATTGCTCCAGGAAGAGTACCTTCAAGGGTAGTGTGTAATGAACAGACTACAAAAATATGTACTGCTGGAAATTGATACTTGCAAGGTTGGTGGGGTATTCCTTATTACATTATGACCCTGTGCCTCCTTCCACTTTCTAGCTATGAGCGACAGCATAATAGACAGTTACCTGCCCAACTATTTGAAAAAAGACTTGGTAAATGGGCAAAGAAAATCATTACACAAACCACTTCATCAAAGAAGTAGTCACTTTTACTTGTTTTTCTAGGTTCGCAAGATTACCCTAGAAATTGTTAAAAAGTATCTTATGTTTTACTCACAATTGCATGATGCCATAAGTGTAATAATGTTTCAATGGTTAAAATAATCAAAAAGACCAGATTAGTAAAAACTGCACTTGGCCACAAGTATAATTATTTGTAATTAATTAATTAATTAAATTTTCTTTAACACAATTAAACTGCAGGATTGGAAATTTACTACAACAGAGATGTTTTGTTTGTGCTTCACAGCTTGAGATTGAAACATAAGTCTCATGCAGAGATGGCTCATCCATTGCCTGCTTAGCTGGTTGGCTAATACCTCTGTCGAGAAAGTAACAACTCATGAACCAGCACAGTGGCTAAAGCCTGGACTGGGGGCTGAGTCAAGATGGTTCAGATTACTGTAATAAAGCATGGAAAATGGAGGGGGGCGAGTATGAGCAGCTGAAACAGAGAGAAAGAAAGAGAGATGATTTGGAGAGATAAGCCCTTTGTTCACCAACAGGGGTTATTTTCCCTCCTCCTTGACAAACACTGGGCCAGTTTTATTTAGTATTGCTTGCTTGATAAGGGGCAAATAGTGTTCATTGAGAGTGCCGGGAAACAAACGGAACAAACATTAAATCCTCCTTTGGGTGTATTCAGCCTTAAGATCTGATGTCGAACGTTTCCCAGTTTGTACTGAAATATTTATATGTGCCTGCTGTAATACAATATACAGGCCAACCCTCAAAGCAGAATATTACAGATTTTATATATTCTTGTTGCCTATATTTATGTTGTTCACTTCAGATCACAGGTCTGCTTAGAATCTGTTCAGCTGTTTCCAAGCCAATATAAGCTGCAAGCTATGCAGCTTTCTACATCTTTTAATCTCATCTGACAGCTCACAAGCATGAATCAGTAATATATTTATGAACCTATATAAGAGCCCTTTCTTTTCTTTCTCCTGCAGCGTCCCCACATTCCATGGCCTGCAGGAAGATATTCTAAGCAAGCTTGCTGATGTTCTAGAGGAGGTAAGTGTTAAGACCAAAACCAAAACTACTACATGCATCTAATTTGTTCAGGAATTCACTATACTGCTGCCAAAAGTCATTTCAGCTTTCCAAGGTGTCAATAAATGTCAGCATAGTAATGTACTTTTAGCACTCCTTCGTTTTAGAACTTGTTTTCTTATTTTTTTATGTTTTCTCACTTATGTTTTTGGCCTCCATGGTTTTCTCTTCCATTTCCACAGATATGAAAATACCCTCCTGATATATCAGATGTGATTGGTTATATATTGACTTAGACATGCAAAATCACTGGCATGCTCTTTTAAATACAGTTTTACATTATATGCTTTTCATGCTGGTGACTATGCATTTTAAGATGTCTCAATATCACATTTTCTACCCATCTGGACACTACTCCATTTGATGTTTTCTCTAGCATAATTTAAATATGTAAAACACATTCTCATTTACACTTTTCATGTTTGCTGCTAAACTTGAGGCTTTCAGTATGTCGAACTGATCAAATATGGTCTTTGCCAAAAAATTTTTAGTTTATACAGTGTGTTTATGTGCAATCAAGTACAGCGTGTAACTAATAGCACGCAATCCAGATAATTTTATCTTCATTAAAGGATGAAGGCCATTACTTAAAACTTGCTTCAGTTTTTACATGGTAAGACTTTAAGACTGAATTTACAATTAAATATTTGGTTTAAGATTTTGGAAAACTTGTTTTAATTAGCTATATACTATAGTTACAAACACAACAAAATTGACAAGCAGGCCCTCATGCAGTGTGGAGCCAGTTGTTAATCTTAAGAACCTGAATGCACATTCTAAATCTGCAATTAATTACGTTCACTGAAACTTCAGCAAAGATGGTGTTACTTTTAGTGTGCAATTTGTTCAGCTGTTTCATTTCACGCAGTGAAAATGTAACAAATTACTATATTTTTACATGATTGTAGCGCCCTTTGCATTGTAAGTGAAAGTGCACAAATAACCTAGGTTTCATAACTTACAACTTATGTCCAAGTTGTTGACAATCCAGCTGATCTAGCAGTCTTCTTTATCAAATGTGGTACACTACCTAATAAAAAAAAAAAAAAATTTTAGATTATATCAACATCAACTATCAACATCAAAATCAAGGCTTGACGTTAAGTTACTCACTTCATACTTTTTCTCAAACGATTATCCTCGCAAAGAGTTAAACATCTGCGGGTAGCCAGCAGCTAATGTTACTTAGCTAACATTTATGTTACCCGAACTTATCAATAATTGTAGCTAATTTTACGTAAGCTATGCAACTGCTTGCTAACAACGCTTCCCAAATATTTAAGTCCGTAGTAGTCAAGCTAACACATGCTCACCTGCTTCCGCTACCAAGGACTATTCATATTATTGGTATTAGCTGCTAGCTGCTAGCGTTAGCTAAAGGCAAATGATGATTTCTTTACAACGGTCGTAATAAGTGAACGTTACGTTGAATGCGGTTGTCATGGTGATAGTGGCAGTTAAACGGATTAGTTTTAATTAACGTTAAGTTGTACCCAGGCGGATTTCCTGTGTCCTCCACACCTATCGGTCAGAGTGTACAAATACAGGTAATGTTAAGTTAATAATAACTTTTATTTTGTAATGTTGGAGTAATGGTAGATGTTTTTTGCGAGATAGTTATTCTGTGTATCTGCAACATGAACTTTAACGTCTATCAGGGAAGCTAAGCTAACATGATAAGTAAAATCAATAGTCATAACCAAGGTAATCGGCCCCACCTCATGCCTAAGTAGCTAATAGCCACCTTTTTATCTACATCTGTATAATGTAATGCAATCCAATGCAACAGCTTTGTCATGAATTCGACTTTTACATGGTTATGATTTCTCAGTTTTTGTTGAATCTTTTGGAAAGGTGATCATTCTACTCATATTGTATTTATATTTATATTGATCCAGTGGTGGGTGATGGAGTCATTCTAAAGTGCATTATATTAAGAGGGATTTCTAATGTTTTGGCCAGTTCATTCATTTAAAGAAGGAGGTCAGCAACATGTCACATTAACTTAAACATGGAAGGTACTATGGTAAAACAAAAAGTACCACCACAATATGCAATTTTTCCGTATGTGTGACAATTAAAGGGCCAGAAGCATAATAATGCAACTCAAGAGAGGCACTTTAGTACATCACTGACTACACAGTCGAGATACTGAAAGACAGGACAAACATGAAAAAGAAATCTTGGCTTACACATAACCTTTATGGAGAAATACAACTCCATCAAGGAAAAGAAAGAGGTTTCTGGGAAAATACATTGGCTGAAGGAGGCAGCACACTACGCCATTCATGGCAAAAATAATGTCAGAGGCTGAAATGGAAAGTGTAAAATGTGAAAATTATTCAAAATTGAGATTTGGGCAATGAAAATAAACATAAAATTTTATTAAAAACTTTAGAATTTTGAGAGGAAGTACATTACAGTAAGTCCTGCTCATCCCTTATACGCATGTACAGTACAACTGATCTGAAATATTTTGATAGGATGTTAGGATGACTGTGTGCCGATTATCAAAGAGCCATCACGTCACTGTGATCAAATCCTCTTTAACCAGAGCCATTTGAAAGCTGCAAACTATTTTGCCAGCAATGAAACTAATGAGAGATAATCATTTAGTGTGGGTGGAGGCACAACAGAGAAAGGACACCGCTAATAGTAATGGCAGCATTGTGAAAATTAGGTGTTTTGCATGACATGCTAAACATGCCTATAAAGGTACTCTGATTAATGTGTTTGCATTATTGGCTGAGGAAGCTATTAGTGTTGGGAAGTTTATTGGATTTGCATTCACCAGCCTCATAGACAAAACAATGGCAAGCTTGAAAGTAGCACTAAAATAATTAAACCCTCTTTGCAGTTGATGTAATTTATTCCCTCGCTGACTCCTCAGTAAACATCAGGCTCATTGAAGGTTTCTCGCAGTTATAAAACTAGGTTTTGAGTTTTTCCTTTGTCCTATGATTTAACTTTTGTCTGTGATTGATTTTTTGATAGATATGACTGTTCTCTCTTAGAAGACATGCTTGTGAAAAAGGACGTCTTTATATAAATAAATAAACCTGAACTAAACATCATAACCACAACTCACTATTATACTCTGCTTCTGAGTGATGCACAACAGACATGAATCATGCACACATCCCTCGGTGTGATTTAATATAAGGTGCCTGATGTAAGGTACCTTTCCTGGATGAAATGGTGTGAGAAAAAAATCTTGGCACATATTTAATGCAGGATGGAATCTGCTTATGATCTCTCAGAAAATACCGAGCCCTGTCCACAGTCTAGACATGCATATTGTGTATTTTGCTGCCAAAGTGAAAATCCCACCAGAAATTGTATTATCAAAAACAAAATCTAATGCATGTTATCCAGTGGTTTCTCAGAGACCTCTTATGCTATGCTTTTCTAGATCATGACATAACATGATAACATCATATTAAATCATGTCCCATCCTCCTCCTGTCCATGTGTCAAATTGTCCTTGGACAGGAAAAGTGATTTCTATGTGTTAACCTTGCGTTGCCACCACCAGAGCAGAGCAATGCTTACTGAATACTGGAATAGGTTTCAGCACCCACAACCCTCAACAGGATTACACTGTACAGAAAACTAAGGTATTGATGGATGGATATCTTGTATTAATTTTCCTGTTAGAAATGAGATGTGTTTTCTTTCAGATTGGACATAGTAGCATTCATTTATTCATTAATTTTCTTTACCTGCTTATTCATATTCAAGGTCACAGAGCATATATAAGCAAGCAGTGGGTGGAAGCCAGAGAAACACCTTGCTTGTCAGTCTGTGGTATTAACAAGAAAATGCATCTAATTGTTATTTATGTCATTGTACTCAATTCAGCTTCTCTCCTCTCCTCTCCTCTGCTGGCAGACACATTATGAAGATGGAGAGTACATCATCAGACAGGGGGCCAGAGGAGACACCTTCTTCATCATCAGTAAAGGAAAGGTGAGAACAGTGCCTCTAGCCTACCACCAAAATAATCATCACTGACATCACAACGCTGGGTATCATGGCATACACGGCAAAGGACACATATCTTTCAAGCTAAATGGTAGTACTTTTTGGGTAGAAGTTGGCTGTCATTAATCTTCCCAAAGTAGGAGAGAGAAGCGCCATGTCTCTCATCTTCTCTTACAGCAGCAATGGGAGCATCTAGAAAGAAGAAAGGAGTCACTTTCATTCCACCTTTCTGTCATCAGCGCTGGATTTCATGCTGAGCACAGATGACACACTGTCCCATCCAGCATCAACACTGTTGGAGCGCTTTCATGTGCTTGTGTTGTTAACATGTTTTGATGCCAAGATGACTGCTACTCTTCCTCCCCATTTTCACTATGCTCATTATCCTCATCTTCTTTATCTTTTTTCTATTCCTCCTTCCACACTTCCTACTTGTTCTTTTTACACTCTCTCACCTTTAGTTGCTCATGTTTCCTCACATCTTCCTCATCATTGTTATGCACATTTCTCAACAACATCATTCTCTGTATTTTAAATTCACATAAGGTGCATTTAGGACAATGTACAGGTTGAACATTTCTAAACATGGTTTACTACACTATGTCCACAGTGGGAAATTTTGTGTAAGAGAGTGTTAGTAACCAAAATTCCCCCTCAAGTTACATGAATGAAACAGCAGTTCACATGACCAGGATGTACAGTAAATGTCATTGTAAGGGATGAAGAGATGAAGATACAGTATTGTTTTTACTCTCCGTTGACCCCCAACCCACTCCACAAAGTCAGCACAGCTACATCACAAACACGCTCATGTACATGCACGCAGGCACATAAACTCTCCTGACCTTTCTGGTTGGCTATTTCCACATCTCTCACTCTGTCACTATCTAAACTGAAGATGGAGCACTGTCTAGACAACAGTCCACCAAGTTTGGATGTCTCGCATCATACACATATTCTGCCCTTTGGCATACACGTTTTACCTTCTCTGAGTCCCCCTGCTTCCTCTCTTTGCTTTTTTTCTCTGGTCCCACTTGAACATATTGAATAATGAATAATTGCGCTGTCACTCCAGGTGTAGACAGCATTACGGTGTTCTGGTGCTGGATACACTGCTACACCTGTCCAGAACTGACAAATGGATGAAGACAAGATCCTTCATTACTCCAAATGATTCACTTCCTCTAAAATCTACTCAAGTGCCATCACTTTGATTTGTATAATCTAGTGGCACAACGCAGTGCTGCCACTCATGTGTCATCTGGCTAATCAAGTGGTCACCGGTGCCTCCTAGATCCACCTGTTTGTAACAGACAAAGCTATCTGTCACAGCAGCACTTTTCCCCTGTGTTTAATAGTGTGATTTACCCCCCATATTGAAAGAACATTCACATGTCAGTTTCTGTTGGAATGATGTGTAGATGAAATGTTATCCCTCTGAAACAACTCTCAGGGATAATATATTTTACATGCCACACATCTTTATACTGTTATCACCTGTCCTTTCTTCACTTTTGTTCATCTTCCTTCGTGTAACACTACTCCTGTCTTTAACTCACCTCCTCCTGCATTCCTGTTCTTTTGCTAGGTTAATGTGACGAGGGAAGACTTACCCAATGGAGAGCCCGTCTACCTGCGTAGCCTAGGAAAAGGCGACTGGTTTGGAGAGAAAGCACTGCAAGGGTAAGATTGTTCCTAATAACACTGCCTCTTCCAATTTAAATCTTCTGTTCTCCCATTTCTTTCTCCTTCACTCTCACCCGCTTTTTCCTAATTTTCTCTCACAACCTGTCTTTAATATCCTTCCTCTTACTCTTAATGTGCAGCTATTCTTTCTAATTTGCTATCAATCACCCTCCAGCACTTATCTGTTCTTATTTTTTCCACCAGTCACTCATTCTTGACAGGCGTGATAACTTGCTAAATGTTTAGAAATGCTTAAAACCGGGCACATGTTACACAGCTTCAGGCCTGATTTACTGTAGCTGTTCCAGACACATTTTCTGACACACAAATTCAATCTCAGAAGCAAGGAAAGCTTGTTAAATTTGAGTTGTTTAGAGAGAATTAGCATAGACTTTCATAGAAATCCAATAGTTTTTAATCAGATGTGATTTTTTTCAGCAACTGAAAATACAGTAATCATATTCCTAGTTGATGCTGTATAAACTGCATGTATAGCTGAAGATGTAGATATTTTACTTCCAACCCTCTCTGTAGAAAATACAAATGAAAACGCAATTACTGTGACAAACTCTTCTTTCTAAAGCTCTGTTGACTTTTCCCAAATCAAAAGAAAAAAGTGTTGTTCAGGTTCAAGTGAAAGTTAGAGAGATCCCTCACAACCACACGACTCTTTGTCTGTCCTATGTTTTGTACACAGCTATGTCACACAAACAAGAAACTTCAGAGATGAAAAGTCATTTATTGTGAGTGGTCTTTTGTGTTCGACAGTCATAAAAGGTGTTCCCTGAAGACTCATTTTGTTGAGTCTTAATTCTTTTGTCTTTTCTTCTCTTTTCTTGTCTTGGTTGCCAGAGCATCAGAATATCAAGGACATCTCCATGGTGTCCTTGGCTATAATAAGGAATTGTCACCCATTTTTGTTTGTCTTTTATGAACATCTGTGATGAAATATGTGACCACAGTTACTTTTACTAACACGGTAGCTCATGTTGATAAAGATGTAATAAACAAACATAAAGCAAGCATCAGAACAAATATCTATACTATGTAAGCTTGTGCCATCCTGGCTGTAATGATGTACTGAGGCAAGTTTGAACTGGGCTGTAACCAGGCTGTATATATTACAGGAGTGATGTGATTCATGGCTACTGCTAACATTTGGTGCCATATAAGAGATCAAATACTTTTACTGAAAGAACACTTGAGTGTAATAAAGATGTTTTATATGGCTTCTGGCATCAAAGACCAGTGCCCTGGTGTGATATTTTTACCCTTCTGTTTGTCCTGTCTTGTCATAACTGTACGCCTCCATGGACAATCTATTATTAAAACAGTGTCAGGGCAGACATAGAAAATAGTCTGAAGTTTGTTATGTCTGTGAGGGATCAGGTAGAAATAGACAACGTATGCAGTCATGTGCGTACATTTAACTGCAAGTACAATATGTGCAAAGCCAATGGTGTGGACATGAAAAAAAAATGGAGAGGTCGCCATCTTGTGGTCACTGATTGTGAAACCCACTCAGATCAGCTCTGATGCTCTTGTCGCACCTAAAGAGCATGTATTAAACACATTAACGCACAATGAAATTTAGGTTGAACAAAACAGTATCCTGTGAAAAATAAATGGCAGCTTATGTGTTGAAAATCAAAATCAAGTTTTAAAGAACACTCTGACACTCTGAGTGACATTCAGTTCAGCAGCTGGAACTGCACGTTGTGCAGATGTTTGGGATTTCCCCATATGTTGAAGATAATGACTGTAGGATATAAAAGATGAGCATTAAAATGCATGTGGGACATGTGAGGAGCAGGAAGCTTGATCTCTTGGCAATGGAAGGACTAGGCTGTTTCAGTTTACACTGAGACATAAAAATGAGCTGTTTGATGAATGAGAGCATGACACAAAGTACTAATTTAAATGGAATTAGCAGCTGTGCTACTGTTACGTGAAACTACTTGTTAATTTTCCAGTATTTCTGTGATTACTTGTAAGTGCTGTTAGGATTACTTCAAAGTAACACCGCAAACATATTAATGGGTCAAACATCATGATGCTGTATGTGCACACACACTGGTTCTGCTTGGTATTGTTAGCATCTGTTGTCATGAACACCTTTTGTCTTGGAGTGTCTTGAGTTAGCGAAGCCTATTTAACTATACCTTTGATGGTCAAACATGTCTTGTAAATTTAAATGATTGAGATGCTGGCCATCTTCGAAACCAGGCTTTTAAACAGAGGGCACTTCTACAGCGACCATCTTTCTAATTAGAAGTTAACCACGTGTGTCCTTGCGTCTGAAACTCAATAGCCCTTACTCAAAGGCTACTCTGTCCATCTGAAGATGTTGCCTTTGATGTGTGAGAACAACATATTTACAAATCAAAGTCTCTTCTTCTGCCAGCCAAAATGGTGTGTTAGAGCTTGTGTGAGTACTTGTGTGTGATGTGTACATTAAAGCAGATGAAGAACAGATCAGATTGCATGTGTTCTGTAAATGGTTTGCGTATGCTTGGCCATGAATGAATACTACAGTATATGCTGTTCGGATCTCGTCCCAGTTGTCTAGATTAAAGCTGTTGTTTTGACACAGCCAAAAATGTATCTGATGTCATGATCTCCCTATTGTGGTGAAGTGTGAATTTTCTTTTAAGATGCAGAACCTTCAATAGCACGGGCAACGTGTGCCCTAACCTCTCCTTCTGAGTGTATTTTGCATGTCTGTGTGTGTGTATTTTTGTGGGGATGTTCCAATAGAGGCACTTGAGACACAATATAAAAAAGAAAAGGAAAAAGGAAGAAGCAGAACTACGGGAGAGAGAAGACACACAGTTAATGGCATGCACTATTGGCATATGAGCTCTAACTATAAGCTTTGTCAAAAAGGAAGGTGTTTAGCCTAGTCTTAAAGGTAGAAAGGGTGTCTGCCTTCCGAACCTGAACTAGGAGCTGGTTCCATAGGAGAGGAGCTTGATAGCTAAAGGCTCTGCCTCCCATTCTACATCTGGAAACTCTAGGAACC
>JAUMHL010000008.1:135206-146600 GCA_032362345.1 Sandelia bainsii | reverse complement strand
GGCCTGCAAACTCGCCCGACCTAAACCCCATAGAGAATCTATGGGGTATTGTCAACAGGAAGGTGAGAGACTTCAGAACCAACAACGCAGATTGATTAAAAATCCTTTTTTAATTGGTCTTATGAAATATTCTAATTTTCTGAGATACTGCATTTTGGGTTTTCATTCAGTTTAGGCCATAATCATCAAAATTAAAAGAAATAAATGCTTAAAATGTACATCTGTGTGTAATGAATCTATATAATATATGAGTTTAACTTTTTTGAATTAAATTACTGACATTAATTTTTTGATGATATTCTAATTTATTGAGCTGTACCTGTATATGGTATGTCTGGAAAAGTGGTCATGCTCTCCAGTTATGTAAAAACTGCACAAAGTGTAGTTAATGGGGAAAAGCTGTAGAAGCTTTGGCACAGCCATTAACTTAAGTACTTTAATACCTACCTGTGCAGTTTCATATACAGCTGCCAGGTCCCACCTGAATACCTCTCAGCTACAGAATTAAAGCACAAATCAGTGACTTTGTTTCTCAATGATACCTCTTGTTCCTGATACATTCCGACTCCAACTTTGCCTCCATCACTGCAGGCTGTAGCTACTGCCACACTCTCAACCTTCAAGCCTGTACGCTATTTTCATAACCCTCTTCCTGGGACACCAGATCACTGTTTAATTACCAGCTTCATTTCAACCGTCTATTGGAAATCAACACCACAGACTCCCCCCTGTTTAAGTCCAAAGGGCATTCCAGACATGGCATGCAGCTGTTTTAGTGCGTCTGTACTTGTGTATGTGCGTGTCTGTTTTCCAATGCATTTCTTGTTGCGCTGCAATTAACATGTGTAGAGGCTTACTGAATGACTTAAGCTCAGCACTGTGCAAATAAATCATTGTGACAGATATTGTTTACAGATTGTGTTTCACATAGAAGATCAACTCAAACACACTAAATTGTTTTCCTCAGAGTCGAGCAGCATGGGACAGGTGTAACAAGCTTCTCTCTAATACGAATCCCTTGAGGTCTCTTAAGAATGATTCATGCTTATGTAACTACTATTTCAGTATAGCCCTTAGTGTTGTTTTGTCATATCACCATGGTTAGTAAATGACAGAACAGTATACACTTCTTTTTATGATACAAATTAACTCATGTAACAGATTCTGGTTGATGAGAAAACTGCACATCAGGTGTGTGTATGTGTGTATGTGCTGAGGCATTTACAAGTATTAGTTTTGTTTAAATAAATTATTCAAAAGACCATAAAAATCTAACTTGATCTACAATCTGTTAAAAAATACTGTGGGGTCAAACAATTGGGATGGGCTTTTAGAGATACTTTTACCCTGAGGTGTGACCTTATATACAAAGGAATTAACATGGTCAATGCCACAAATCTGCTGAACTACTCAAAATTTTCAAGTAGTATCTGCTATTTAAGAACCATTTTGTCTTATCTTTGGATATGACATGAAGTAAAAATAAGCTTGTGTAAGCTTGTGCCTCTTGTTGATAGAGGCAGGTAAATTTGTAGAAGTCGAGGGATGGTTTTGTAAAGTGACTACAGCTGGCGGATTGTCACCAGCAAATTCACAGCTGGCACATTACAAGCATTTGTGCCTGAACAGCACAAGTTGACTCCCTATTCAGCTATCGAATATCTGAATAGTCAGCTTAAACCTATGTTATGAGGGGTACTTATGCTTCCCTTATGACCTATTTAATTTCTCTTGTCTTGTCTTCTCTTCTCTGCTCTGCTCTGCTCTGCTTTGCTCTGCTCTCCATAATCAATAGTAACTACCATTTGTATCATATTGTCCTCATCCAAAGTAGGACATTTGTTGTTCTTTTACCCATTAACCTGGTTATTAATACAGTAAGTGTGTTTATATAAATGGTGTTGAATGCTGCTGTGGGCAAACAGATGAACAGGTGGTGTAGGGTTTGCCAGAGTATTGTGTTAAGAGCATGGATGCAGGTCATAGAAGCGTATCAAAGGTGAATGAAATACTGTATGTGTTATGCTAGCCAGGGGCTCCAGTACTCCTCTGTTAATATATCCTTTGCTCCTGACAAACACTGCCTTCCCTACGCTGCTCTCTTCTCCTCTGTAGTCCTCACCTTTCAAAATTTGTTGTTGCCCCACCAGCTGCAACCTTTATCCAAAGGTGTCAACAAAAAGAGAGGCAAAGTGTATGTGTGTGTATTTGTGTGCGTGTGTGTATGTGTAGCAGGGGGTGTTGCGCATGTGTGTGTTTGGAAGAGGGAAGGCAGTGGGAGTTGACATAGCATGAGGAGGGAATTGTCACCTCACCTCATTGAAATAGATTGCCATATGTCTGAGTTCAGATCAGACACAGAGAGTGATTGTCAGTTACTGTTCTCACATCCATTGAATTGAATCACTGTTTCCAAATCTAGAACAGAGACTGGTTTTGCTTTTGCTTGCTCTCCACTGGGATATTAAACCAACCCAGAATATGATATTGTTTTCTTTTTTGAAAAGATGGGGCCCGAAATAATCTGCTTATGGGACATCCTCGGAAGAATTTCCTGTCTTTCTGTAATATTTTAGTCTTTGTTAGAGTGGTTAACTCTACAATTGGATTGGAGATTTATATACAAGTACTACAGACGTCTCTTTTGTTGGAGGGCTGCCCTGGGCAGTGTGCTGGTTCAGACTTTCAGCTTATCGCTGTGGGACCCTGAGTGCAGAAACGTTTTCACAGTGAAGGATGGATTCTTGGGAAACAGACTCAGAGGATTCTTGTGACTGGGGCGACTCATCATCAGAGGAAAATGAACTTGATGTCAAATATGATAAAGAGTAATGCCACTCGTGCAGTGATGTGTTGCCTGATGTTTACATCGTGTGCCAGTGCTGTTTATGGAGTGAATCAATTTGAATAAGAGTGTGTTAATCCAATGTGTCAGTTTTGCTTTTGTGTCTGATTGTGTTATATTATGATCCTTTTTTCCAGGGAGGACATCAGGACGGCCAACGTTATTGCAGCAGAGGCAGTCACCTGTCTAGTCATTGACAGAGAGTGAGTATCAATAAAGTTTATCCCCACAGGACACAATGACTGTTCTACATTGTCAGTCCTTTTGTTTGTAACCATTAAAAAGATATTAATTTGGCCAGTGGTAAAAGAGATAAATAAATATGGTCATGCAAAACTAGCACACAAATTGTGCTTTGCTCATTATGGTCAAGTTTATGGTCAGGCGAGGACAGATATTGCTGCACACCTGAAGTTGCTGAGTTGTTAGCTAACTTGTGTGTCTTCCCAACTGTTATATTGTACTATTTGTCATTAAAGAATAATTTATGGCCACAATGGCCATACATTAGCAAAGGTTTTGTAATTTTCTACAACTTTAAATAGCTGCTCATGAGGTTTGGAAGTTATAAAACACACACTAAGACACAAAAAAGTATCAACAGGGCAGTCAACATCAACAAAACAGGTGTAAAATGTGTCCTAAATTCATTGTGCAGAAAGAGTTTTTTCTTCAAGGATGCCAAGAGATTATTGAAGAGCACAACCATATCCTTTAGCTTCACGTCACCCTTTAAACTAATCTCAGCTTAATCATTTGCTGTTTTTCTTTTATTGGAGAAAGATGGTTTGACATGTTATTACAGCGTTTACCTTGTTTTTATGGTAAGATCATACATGAAATAATTTAGATCCAAAGAAATTTATATCGGGTCACACTTTAAGTAAATGGTTAGTCCCTGAGCATCTCTGTCATTAAGTCGTGTGGTGAGAACAGACAGAGCAGAGAACAGAGATGGTATCAGCTTTCCCAGGGCCTCCCCCTGGCCTCAGGGAACACAGCAAAAACAAATGGGCTAGTAGAAGGGATAGTGAGTGAGTCATCCGGCACAGGTGATTACTGCTGCCTTTCACTCTGCCTGTCATAGCAGCAAGTAAGCAGCTAATGCTGCCATGGCCCACAAAACTAGCTCACCGTGTGTGTGTCATGCAGTCAGGCCAGTTACGGTGAAGATGCAGGTTTAATATTTTTTATAATATTTTAATATTAAAATCGTCTGTTTGTCTGTGTGCATTTATGCAACATTGCAGCTTGAGAGGTAAGATAATAGCTGGTAAAAAAGCAGGAGGTAGAGTCAGTGGGAAAGAGACAGGAATTGAAATCAAGCAGCAGGGAGTCACCGACTTGGTGCAATAGACACTACAAGCAGCCAAACATTTAAAGAAAAGCTCATCTCAGAAACTGTCCGAACATACAGGCATTACGCTCTCAACAGGAGGAAACACCAGATGTATTGAATCTCCTGGCTGACAGCTTGATGATCCTTGCATTAAAACTGTCTCAGTTACTTTTTTTTGTGTGTTTTTCATATGCATCCATACTTAAGAGAGAAATGAGCCAAAGCATATTTGTTATTTTTCATTTACCAGCTCTCCACGGGAGTTGGAGGATTTTCCTTTAGCAAGTTTCCATATTATAGTTAAAATCCCATTATAATCTTTAACTTTTATATCCCCTGTAGTCATAATCATGAAATGTAACAAATTAATTTGGATTAATTGTCATTTTTACAATGACCAAAAAAGAATATGCTTCTACTCTTTCTTTTAGTCAAATGACTTTAATTTACTTTACTAAGTATTAAAAGAATAGTTGTGGATTTTATGTCTAATGCTAACCTGTCCAGTATCCAGAGACTTTTTTTAAAATCACCAAGTACCAAGTATGTTTTCTATTCTGTAATTCATTCATAAAAAAATGTATGCACTGCCTCTACTTTTGTCTTTAATATTCCCACTCATCTGTCTGCCATCACACCATTTTACACCTCTTCAGGGTAGCTCTGTCTTCTCGTCTGTTCACAGTGATTTTTAGAAGCTTGTCTCTAAAAGCAGACTGATGAATATTTAATAGTAACTGGCAGTGTTTTTTATAGCAGTCTGGCCATATATTGCACCAGCTTTTTGTACAGAGTGTACAAACTGTAAACTGTTTTATTCCCTATAACCATAAGATATTCATACATTACATACTGCAGTATAAGTAAAGAACGTGTATTGTTTTTGTATTACTTTGGCAGATTTTAGAATTTTGAACAAACTAAACAGTTAAATCCTATGTCTTTTTTTAACATTTACTGTCTGTGTTACAGTTCATTCAAGCACCTGATCGGAGGTTTGGAGGATGTGTCCAGTAAAGGCCATGAGGACGCTGACGCCAAAGCCAAGTAAGACTATTATTGTTTTACGTGAATAAATTGAAATACCCAGTATGCAACTCTGTCTTATTACTTTAGCTTGGAGCTTGACTTTTGCTTTGTTCAGCTGTTTAATCATTTAATTTTACAAATTAATTTTCAGTCTCAATAATAATTTCAAACCTTGTATAATACTGAGACTCCCAAACAGCTGGAACATTTTATAACGAGATATGCTCCAGGCCAGCTGTTAATGCATTGTTGCCTTTAGGTCTGTTAGATAACAAGACAATACCCGGGTGGCAGGCCAGAAAGCAGAGGCTATGACCTCCGCCTCTATTTCTGGAGGAATTAATATGTACTCTATTTATCATCACTATGGAAACAAGAGAACAGCATCATGGAGGGTGCAGGGCACCTTGGCAATGAGGTGGGCATCTTGGGGTTCAGACAGCCACGAACTGGCATAATCTGATACCTTACTCGCTCAATGCTATGTTGGGAGTCAAGGTGAGGAGAAACAGGAACCCGATAATGACAGATTACTGAGCGTGACAGAACATGAACAGCTAACAGAAAGGGAGAGAGAGATGTAAGTTGAAAGACAGCGAGGAGAGTGATGAAGAGAACAGAATGGATGACAAAACAAGCTAAGCTTCTATTCGAAGCTTTGAATTTGTCGTCTGCTGAGAGTGTCAGTCATCTTTGCAACTCAATGGCATTCACTCAGCAAAGAGCAGAATATAAGATCAGTCACTGTGTTGTATGAAGGCAATGAGAAAGCAAAGAGGATGTGTGTAATGGAGAGGTGCAGCAGCTTGCCTCTGGCATTCAGCCCTGGCCAGCCTTACTACCACTGGTGAGTGCCTGCCAGCAGATGTGTGTGATAGAAAGAGATCAGCAGTGTGCATTAACTACCCCACTTGTCTCATCCCTAGGTTTTTAGGGAAGTCAGTCAGTTACAGATTGATGTTATGTAAATGAGCAACAAAAATTACCTTGCCATTGCCATGATTTGTAACCTTGTTATCAGCCTTGTTCTCTACAGAACCTTACCTCTGAATGGAGACACTGTCTCCCTCTCGGAATCTGTCACATCAAAGCTGTTTTCACACTTATTAGGGTAGATTTTCCTGCCGCGCACTCTGTGTGTGTGTCATCTCTTGCTGGCGCCTTACCCCCCAGCAGAGCACATTTGTTTCTTGGTGAGGAAATCCTGAGTCAGGAACGGTGATGGAAACTATCTCTAATTGGTCACAGCAGATAAGCACCATGCAACAGTGCTGTAACTATACAGCAAACTACAGCTGCTCCCTGAGAAGTTGACAGGTCTTTTCTTCAAAGACTATCTATCTGCCATGTGCTGTGTGCACATTGTTTTGAAGCCACTGCTTCTCTCTGTAGGAGGAGCTTCACACATGCTACACAACGTAGAGTGCGTACATCTAAATACATCTGTGTAGTATTTCAATAAAACACAAATTATTAGTATTAAAGTATTTTTAGTGGAAGGTGAGATGATAGTCTGTAAATGAGACAAAAGGAACTAAGATTTTCATGTACAATGTTGTGTTACCATAAGAGAAATAATCTTCTTGGCAAACCTATGGAAACATTTTTGTTTGTTTCCTTGGATCGTTTGTCCTATGGTCTATAGCTATGTCGTAGACCTGTCTTCCATTACTACCTTTCTGCTAAGTCTTATGGAAGCAGAAAATGTCTTAAAAATGTCTTTAAAAGTTTCTCATTGCTTGTGCTCAGACCGAACAAGTAATTTAGACTATCCTTTCATAGGGCTGCTTTTTATTTTATTTATTTTTTGTCTTGTTTTCCCTTCAAACAATCATAAAATGCCTCAAATCTTTTTTTGTTTCGTTTTGAAACTTCCAGATACAATGAACTGAGTATAAATATTTTACATTTCCAGTCAATCATGGACGATCCAGCAAGTGAACTGCTGACGATAGAAGACTGATGGAGTATGACTCAGTATTTCCTCTGTCTGTTGAGCAGGTGTAGTTCAACAAGCAAGAATTACTGGTAAATAAAAGTGGTATTTAATGAGAGTCACCTTTAAGGTCGGAGATGCTTTCCTGTCCCTTGAGTCAGGCTAAAGCAAGAAGAGACAGAAGAAAGGAAATGAGGATAATAGAGCATACACACACTCTCTCTAATATACACTCTCACACACACACACTTAAACGCATGGGGATTGCATCATGTTTTATGATCTCATCTGTTCACTGATACAGATTATCACCCACTGGGGTGCCTGCAGAGGAACACTTTGCATTGCAGGGCTGGTAATGGATCTGCCATCTATCAGTAATAAGTAACATGTTATTTTACTCTCATATAAGGAAACTCAAAATACATGTACTATGTTACTAAGAAATATACTGCAGTGTTGAATGCAGCTGAGCTCTGTTACTTTTCATTCAAGGTCGTGGTTTAGACATCTATTTAAGATGGATGTATAGTTCCAGTCCCACTGGGTCTGCTTGTCAGTATCATATTCCTGTTTTCAACATTTAGTGCTCCAACCATGGACATAGACAAGTGCTGCTCTCTGCCTGTTTGAAAAAAAAAAAAGATCGATAAGGGCATTTGTGTTGCTGCTGCAGCAAATATCTCTGCTATTCATTGGCTCCTGGAGAGCTTACTGTGTGTGTCCTTGGTTAAAACATTGGGCCATAGGAAGTTTTTCTTGAACCAGAACAATTCAGTACAATTCATTGTAGTGAACTGATAAGTTGACCAGCTGGTTTTAAGCTTGTCTTATTTGATTTGCTTTAATAAGGCTTCATCTTTTTCACAAAGTTATAGATATGTTAATTCTTCCATTGTCGACTACCAATAACTTCATTATGTGGTTCAGCTTTGAATGGCATACAGTTTTTGTCCATCAGCTTGCCTTACCTTGATACTTCTAACGGATCAATGCTGCCACCTGCTGGTCACATGATACTATAATACTGTTCTTTGTTAAAGAATTTTACTGACTGATCCCTTTATATCTTAACGGAATTTATAAGACCTCCTTCACTAACATGATTGAAACCCATGTCCAAACCTCCTAGATTTTATGTTTTTTTTGTTTGCCCTCCTAAGTCTATGTACTGCCTGTTTATGTGTCAGTCACAGCGGCCTTATCAGTAATCATGTCCCACACTAATGTATATGTTTATTTTTAGTCCATTTTCTTTATCCCTTTCTTAAACAGAGAGCATTTGGGGATTTGGGGGTGTTTTCTGGGCCGGCTTCCAGATGATGGGAGGAGAAAAAAAAGATGGAAGGATCATCAGTGAATCTCACATGATAGTAGTAGTTCCTCTACACACACAAATAGACAGTGAGTGTCCTGGTAACCTGATGTGTTTCTGAGAAACACCGTACACAGTAATCTGCCAACACGTGCCACCACAGTGCCCACTGGCTTGCAGCTTGGGGAAAATGTTTTATTGTTCTGGCTGGCAGTTTAACAGATGTATCAGGTGGATCTGGTGGAGTGAAATTCCCCTTCCACATCTCAAATTACCTTGTAAGCTTAGAATGAAGTAAGGCATCTTATTTTATTCAACACATTCAAACCTGGAACAGTGCTTATCAAATGAGTCATTGTTTAACTTTTATGTAAATAAACTTTTAATCCCTGCTGCCCCATCCCGCTATAATGCTGTATTATCTATACAAGTCACCTGTTTAGGTATATTTTTGATAAATGAAAAGGCCTGATGTTGAGGCAGTAGTCTGTTCTGAGTGACCCAGAAAGGCCTGTCCAGGCTCAGATCTATCCTAAGCCCAGTGATCCAGAGATGGAGCTGATGAAACTCTGTCTGGATCAAACAATAAGTAGAAAAGACATGGAGTATCTGGGGATAAGAGGTGGACATGTGGAAACAATCTTGGCTGCCAGCATGTGCAGGTCAGCAATGGCATGTTGGGGTGTACGGTGGCAGAGCCAAGGCATGTCTTCAGAGCCAGCTGAGTAGCGCGCCTTATCGTGTGACGGATGTCCCGTCTGTGTTCTTTCCTATCAAAAATGAGGACAGGCTGGGGACAGTTAGTCTGTGTTCAGAGGTCAGAGTGGTTTACCAGAAGGCTAAACTCAAACACATCCTGTTCTTGTGTTCATATTTATCCACTCCACATCCTTAATAACATCCTTGATAGATTACTTTGAGTTAAATCCTGTAAGATTTGCAAACAAATGAGCTCAAAGAGAGACGGATATTTTGTCTCAGGTTGTTGAAAGTGGATTAGCTCTTCTTTCATCCCTCTCATCTCTAATCCCTTTCCCATTCTGTCTTTTTTTCCTTCTTTTCCCGACACTACAGGTATGAAGCAGAGAATGCTTTTTTCTTCAACCTCAACCTAGCTGACTTCAACATCATTGACACTCTTGGGGTTGGGGGCTTTGGACGTGTTGAGCTGGTAAGGGGGCACTGCACTGTAACAGAAATATGATAGATTTTTTTTTTTTTACGTCTTCACAATGGTCTAACAAGCTGTGTGGGTTAATAGGAATCCTGACCTTTGTATGTGAATTTCTTTCTGTCCTTCTCACTGCAGGTTCAGCTCAAAAGCGACGAGAACAAAACCTTTGCAATGAAGATCCTGAAGAAGCGGCACATTGTTGACACAAGACAGCAGGAGCACATTCGTTCAGAGAAGCTCATCATGCAAGAGGCCCACTCTGACTTCATTGTTAGGTACACCCAGCAACACTGAAAGAAGTATATTGAAAACAATATATTGAAGAGTACACGTGGGTCAGTACTTTATTACCTCAGAGCCAAAAGGACCTGGCGTTAATTACCAGAGTTTTCTCTGTGGAGTTTGCAGGTTCTTTTATATTAATAAAGGTTTCCTCCCACATGCAAGTCAAGTATACTGGAAACAATTTGCATTGTACTATAAGTGCAAACTAAATGTGAGTAGGAGTGTTTGTATGTTTACCTGTGATGCTCCTTAGATACTCTGGTGACCTATAGAAGGTGTTTTTATGTTGTTGTCTTTTTCTTTGTATGCAGAAAAAGCTTCATGTTACTGAAAGAGAACAAAAAGCCACAAGGAAATCACATTTGGCTTCTTATACAACTAGGGGTTGTGTTTGTGTTCGTTAAATAATTATATTCCAATGCAATCTCCAATCTGCAAGCATGGAGATTGCATTTTACAGCTGTTTCAAATGTCATTCACTTCTGTGTTTTCAGACTCTATAGAACTTTTAAAGACAGCAAGTACCTCTACATGTTAATGGAAGCTTGTTTAGGAGGAGAGCTGTGGACCATTCTTCGGGACCGGTAAGGTCAAATTTACCAGGTCAGATATAACTAAATTGTGTCATATTTGTGTTAATGTTAGTGATACATACAGAGTTGCAGTTACAGTAAAAGTGCTAAAACCTCAAATACAGTTGGGTCCATAAATAATGGAACAAAAATATGTTTTTTGGAACTTGTCCTCTGAGCACCACCACATTGAATTTGAAATGAAACACTCGAGATGTGAGCAACATTGAAACTTTCCGCTTTAATTCAAGGGGTAGCCATATTCATACACACACATAAATAATGGAACAAACTAACAAAATTACAAAAAATAAGGACTGTCTTTAATACTTAGATGAAAATCCTTTATCTGAAATCTGGAACCCATGAACATGAGCAAATACTTAGTTTCTTCCCTAGTGATGCATTGTCAGGTCTTCTGCCTTCTGCTGCTGCTTGTTTATGAGTCTTTCTGACTTTTGTCTTGTCTTCAGTCAGTGAAAAACACAATTTATTGGGTTAAGATCAGGTGACTGACGTGGACAGTGAAGAATATCCCATTTCTTTGCCTTGACAAGCTCTTGGGTAGTTTTTTTTGCAGAGAGTCATCCTGATATGTTTATCAGCAGTCAGGGTATCAGTAAACACCAGTGACATGGTTCTATTGGCAGTCATACATGCCCATGCTTGCTACCTCTCTGATGGGTTTGTTGTGGTTTTTTCAGTCTAATGATGGCCTTTGTCGCTTGTATAGACACCTCTTTGGGTTTTATGTTGAGAGTTTCAGTGAACAGATAAGAAATGCAAATGTAACACTCCTTTATTACCTTTTTATTACCTTGACTAATCATGGAGTAATGAGGGAACAGGCCACTCTCGGCCATGCAACAAACCATTTGTTCCATTATTTATGACCCCCC
>JAUMHL010000008.1:50506-125617 GCA_032362345.1 Sandelia bainsii | reverse complement strand
AATAAATGTAGTGGAGTAAAAGTACAATATTTTCCTCTGGTTTGTAGTGGAGTAAAAGTAAAAGTAACATAAAATGGGAATACTCCAGTAAAGTACAAGTAGCTCTAAACTGTACTCAAGTACAGTACTTGAGTAAATGTACTTAGTTACTTATCACCTCTGTTCATCTGTTTACATCCATAGACATTTATTTGAAGTTTGACTACAGAAGACAAGGTGACATTTACTCTGACTGATTGAGGATCAGCGGTGAAACACTCTGTTGCTGTACTTAAGTACACTTTTATACTGAGATGCTTGAGTATTTTTATTCCATGCCATGTTTGTGCTTACTGTATTTGACATGTGCTTTCAGCAGTTACCAGTTACTTTGTAAAAATATTTTAAAGCTATTATGGCCCTATAAAATACAGTGCTTTGCATATCACATGAAGGTACCCAGCAGTATGTATTGGAGTTAAAATCAGGTGTGAACATGTTAATGCATTGGTAATAATAACAAAATAGTGTGACAGATGAAAATATAACACTGCACAGTTGTTCTACTATTGCTGAGGATCGATGCATTGACAAGGAGGCAGGCAGACATACAGAGAGACACACTCCACTTAAACAATTTAGTGTCCATTCCTTAGTGTAATTAAGAGAAATGGGAGCATTGTCAGCAGTACAATATACCATGCAGGCTCAGCCAAGTCATGTTTGTGGGGGTCCTGGAATCTGTGTATGTGTGTGAGCCTGTCATCATTACACCAACCACAGACTAACACAGGCCACAGGCATGTGCCCTAACTGAGGGCAGGCCAGCGTGTGTGTGTGTGTGTGTGTGTGTGCAGTGGACTCCAGAGAAACAAAACAAGGCATCCACGACAACAGACTCACACAGTCATGTCCCCACACGCCACCTAACAACTATTGCACATATACAAACACATTTACACATGTACACACACATTCACACACCCATATATGGGTGAATCTCGGGGTGTGTTAGGTTTGGAGTAACAGCTCACTTGCCCATGCAATGGTATCCTGACATTTGGTGTTGTCATACCACAAGAATGAATCAGCTTTCCCACTGACATGCGTTTTCATGCTACTGTACACTTTCAATAACTGGAAACAAGTAACTACAGCAAACATTTTTTCTTAAAAATGTGGATGTGGATGTGGATGTTATGTTTCATGAAAATATTGATCAACACTTGTAAAGTCTGTCAATTTTCATTACATTTGTATTTTTGCATGTTTTATTTGGCTAATACATAAAGCAGATTATCATCTTGCCAGATTGATATTCATTAAGTGAAGTGTATTATGAAAACAGTTAATGGGCCATAAAACCTAGAACTGGCTTATAGCACCATCTTAAATTCTCCTATCTCCTGTCACGATCCAGGTGTAACAATAAAGCTTTTGTCTGCCTGAGTACCTGGTGTATCTGCCATTGTTATTCTAACGTCGCTGCCAAACACCCTTGACAGACATCCCTCAGTTAAGAAACCCATGAGTGAACCATCAGAGATGAAAGGCTAAAGAAACGAGGCTGTGTACACAGAGGCAGCGCATGCTGTTCTGTCAGATGAAAGAGGAGGCATACTTCTGGAATGAGCGTTCACATCAAAAACCAAGCTCTTATGTAAACAACATTTCACGGTGAGGTGTCAAACTTCGGGCTGCTGGCACTGATCACTTAATAGAAAAGAAGCACAATGCTCGCTATTCATCTTTGTGGCATGACAATCTGCTTGATTGAGCAACAAGGGGAAATCTCCCCGTACTTAGGAAATAATAATTAAACAAGGGACAACTCATTGAACACAATGCACTGAGTGTGTGAATGTAGGTGGAGAACAGTTTTGCTCCACTGATTTAACTTATGGGTGATGTCAACACAATGAGGGGAAACAAGGGTGTTCACAGAGTGGGGTGATGAGGTATTTTATTTTATTTTGATTGGGTCTCATGTTACATTCCAGAATAATTCACCTGTGACAATTGTCCTTACTCGCCTCCTACGTATTGGCATATTACATTTCACTACTCTTTGCCTCTCTCTCTCTCTCTCTCTCTCTCTCTCCGTCTGTGTATAGATTTCAAGGCATGAACTTTGTTGTTTCCGAGAGTCAATATGAGGAGACCAATATCACTGTGTCTACTTGTTATTGACTTGGAGTCAGCCTTGCTTTTCCCCCAACCTTAAATTGTTATGCTTTTGTGGGCCAAACACATCCTGG
This sequence comes from Sandelia bainsii, assembly GCA_032362345.1. Classification (NCBI taxonomy): domain Eukaryota; kingdom Metazoa; phylum Chordata; class Actinopteri; order Anabantiformes; family Anabantidae; genus Sandelia; species Sandelia bainsii. Next base: position 123,380 of record JAUMHL010000008.1, on the reverse strand, counting down.
CTCTGTACTTAAAGGAGTGGTTTGACATTTTGGGAAATATGCTTATTCCCATTATTGATGCAAATTATATGTGAAGATCAATACCACTCTCAGTTCATAAAGCTACAGCTACAACAGCATACCTTAGCACAAGGTCTGGAAGTGGGAATACTTCTCACACTGTCCGAGCAAAACAAAATCTGCCCACAAGCAATTTCAAACCTCAGTAATTAACAAATTATACCTTATTTGCTTTCTCCAGACATTAAAAAAGACCCATTGTGGTTTTATAGTGTGTTATGTGACAGCAGTCACTTAATTTTCCTGGTGGCAACCTCATTGTCACAACATTATATTTCCCCTTTTATTAAAATTGATTAAACAAACAATATAATGTATAACTGTTTAATTGGTGAGCTTTAGAGGTACTGGTAAAGAAGGGGCCAGTTTGGCTGTCCGTCACACTTTTTTGCACCCATTAAGCTAGAAGTATCCATCTATCAATTAGCTATACCTGCTTATCCTTGAGGGTTGTTTACACTAAGTGAGAGGCAGGATAGACCCTGGACAGGTCACCAGTCTAACACAGTGCTGACACACAGGGACAGACAACCATTTACACTCACATTTACCACAGGCATGTAGTATGTGGTAGGAGTGTGGGTGGAAACTAGATTACCTGTAGGTAAGTCATGGGAAGAATATGAACACAAACTCCACACAGGTCGCAGGCTGGACCCAAAACCTTCTTGATGTGAAGTGACAGTGTAGCCTCTGCACTACCATGCTGCCCAGAAAATAGCATATCTACATTCATACTTTTTGAGTGTGGCGCATGTTTCATAAAACGTTTAACTGCTGCTACTCTTCATATTAATACTACATATTTAAAACATCAGCATTGTGCTAGTGGAGCATTTCCACGTAGTATGTGTGTAGAGCTTTTCTAGGTGGTGACCACCAGGTCGAGTCTGTCTCTCCACTGGGACAGAGCGGTGACGCTGGGTTCACCAACTAGGGGAAGCTCATGGATGACTGGTTTGATCCATCCTCGTGTTCCTTCCATCTGCAGCTGACACCCCCTCTGTGATCTCAGGTCCTTTCCTTATGATGTCATACTATGGTTGAGTCCTCATTTACCACATGAAGGAAACTCCACTGCTCTGACTTCAGCTGTAAAAAGGTTGGTGAGTGTGTTAGGCTAAAACAGAAGCAAGTGGTCGTATCATGTTGCATAAGCTGACTATTACAGTAATACTACATGAAAGTCCAAGTAAAGAGATATCTGACCACAATACTCTGTGTTATGCTATGTTCTGCAATATTATTATGTTCTGGTGCCTCCTGGACTCATGTACATGTTTGTTTTCCGTTTTCTTCTGGCATTTTTCAGCAAACCCAGGGGCAGCAGGACTCAAGGACCATGTAAGCATTTCAGTTCATCTTCCTCCACCTGCATCCTTCAGGTGGATTCTCTCTCTCCAGTAGCTCCATGTGCAGCGTGTCCCGCTGCTTACACAGCTGCATTCAATTCAGTGCAAACAAACAATTTGCCCATTGTTTATACAAATAATATCCCAATATGCGATGTCTGCCCACTCTGCCAGACAAGGGGGAGTGAATAGATGCACTGAGGGGGGAGTTACAGCTGGGGATAAAAATGCCTACTCTTCATTATGGTTGGTCCAGAAGCTTGCTGCTGGCGGCCTGGGGCTGGGGGTAGGACAAGGGCCACGGCCAGAGCTGGCTCAGCTCCTGGCTGCTATGTAAAGTCTGCCTCAGCCACAACCACATTGCGCAAAACTGCTTCACACATATAATTTACTCATTATTCACAAAGTTTTAGAAGACGTCAAAAAAAATATTGCAGTATGAGGGAACTGGTGGAAAACTGACATGGACTGAGTCGCTATTCAGTACAAAATAAAGATATATCCAGTTATATAACATTGAAAGATGGCAGACTTGTGGAGTCACAGTTAATTAGCACAGCCAACTGAATAGAGGTGACCTCAAAATCTTACATTTTGAAAAGTACCTTATAGTACTGAGGAGAGACAGTTAAACCAATGACAAATCCAATGGCAAATCCCTGAATGCGCATGACATCAGTAGGCTTTGGTGGTGACCATGGCTAATCCAGTATGCAGAACTGCAGACTACTTTTTATGATAGGTCTCTCTGAGCTACTCAGTTCATTTTATGTCTAAATGTCTTCAGAAGGAGACGAGTTTGTCCATGTAAGACATGGATACATATCTGTGTTTTTAAGCAAACAGTATTAAAAACCTGTGTAATGGTAGACCTTTACTCAGCAGGGACACATCCCATCATACCAGCAGTTCAAACATTGTGCTATTAACGGTCATAATGCCTTAATCAGACCCTTTTTTTTGGAGACCTGCCACCTCCCATGCCACCCTAACCATCCAATGCCCCACCCGAGCTCTTTAATGTCTCTGCTTGTTTCCCCTCCTTTCAAAAACACTCCAACAAAGGAGATCGCTGATGCACAATCTCATTTGTGTTGGGACTTTGCAAAGGTGGAGTCCATGGTAATAGAATGAAAAGGAGGGGGCCAAGGCTTTGATCTCTCTGGGGGGCAAATGGATTGGATTGTCTTGCCCAGGCTGGTGGGGCTAAGCTGGGACAGTGTGAGTCACAGGGGGTCATATCAAAGGTAGGTCTCTTCAGAGGGTCTTCTCAGTGGCACATTAGTACACTATCTAAATGTTGATTTGTTCACACCAACATCTGAAGAACCCTAAATGAGCAGACAAAAGGAAACAGCCAATGAATGTAAATGAGCAAAGTGGTCAAGTTCGCTTCTCCCTTCAGATGAACAATCAATGTGGATCTGCCTGACTCAAATCTGCTTTATTTCCTTAAGTGCTGCCTGTTTTTTCCACTTACAACACCAAACATGAATAGCATAGCATGCTCATTGTCTACGTTGTGGGTAAGGAAATGATTGGGAACACCCTATAGCTGCAGCTAAGCCATGTTGAGGTTGCTGATTGTGTCTGTGTGTGTTCCTCCGTTGTGGGTGGGAAACATCATATTACTGTCACTCTCACAGCTGACATTAAAAGAAAGATATAAATAACACACACACTGTCAGCCACAGGCAGAGACAAAGAATTAAGTCTTTTGCGCATAACACCTTTCCCTAATTTGATAAACTGTGGACACTGAAAGGATCTGCTCACAAATACCCCTGATGGTGCAAACCACAACCTACACATGCATCTGTTGAAGAGAACCACTGCTGCATTTTATCACCATCCTGGAGCCACAGGTCTCACATGAGAGAAAAGAATAATGTGAACTTTTTGATCTGAAGGAAAGGGAAAGATTACAGGACAAAAGGGAGCACATAAAGTTTCTTTATGTTTAAGTCAAGGTTTAATCATAATGTAAATGCCAAAAGATCTCAACCCTTAGTGTCACAATAATATAGAAGTTGAAGAATATATTTTCACATTTGCTATTTCAAAGGCCGCCAGGCTTGTTAGAGCGAATTCTCAGCAATCCATAAACCATAAAAGAGGGAAAATTAGACTCCTTGCCTAGTGTCACAGTTTGCTATTCTCTGTGTGCATGGCCCAAATGTGGGATTGCAAATAAGCATCTCTATTTTTAGAGACTTTAAGACCAGTAGCACCCGTCTGGGTCATTCCATATCATTAGAAACAGCTCCAGAGATGAACAAATTCTCCTGGCACTCACATATAATGCTGGTCTTTAAACCTATAGTACCATAAAATCAAAGCCAAGCCTGAAACCTCCCTCCATCCATAGTGTTATTTTTGAATCTCTACTGAAATTTGGGTTGACACACTGATTGAAAATGCCCACTACTTTGGTTATCTTGTGCATCAAATTTCTAACTCAGCACATTCTTGAGGGGCTTGAATCACACTCAAAAGCCTCAGTCTAACCCCCTGTTACTGAAATGTACATTTCAGTGCTTCTCTTTACTGAGTCATTAACCATGCTAGCTGTCTTTTAGGCACTTTTCCTTGTCCTTGGCTGTTGGTAAATATTTGCTAAACTGGGACTGCATTCCGAATTGGTACACCAATGTCTCCTTTGCATAATAGTTGTTGTGAAAGTATCTATTGTCTCATTTAAACTGACCACATAGTGTATTTCAGTGATGTCGGCAAGGGTTGGCTTCTCTGCAACTCTAATTAGCATTCCTTCCAGATAAAACAATGATCACTTGAATACGACAGAGCTAAGCTTGCAGGAAGTGATCTAAAGAGCTGATAGGAACCCATGATTACCAAGCAGCTAACTCCAGTCCTCCGTGCATAATGTTTTAATTCAGCATCACCCCCCACAACCCCATTTTGTCCCATCCCTAATCTTAAGTTATCTTCAAACTACCGCTTTGTCCTGCGGATACAGGCCTTATCATTTATTGATTATGTCTCTTAGATTAAAGGAGCAGCTTTCATTTCCACAAGAATGTGCCCCATTCTTTGTGTCCATATGGAAGCATTTGCTGGACAGATGGGTTATTTTCTCTTCAAGACAACGTCCCACTGGTCAGAAAGGGATTCACAGGGACTTGGTAACTAACTGTGCTGTTGCTCTCTTTGAAGTCCAACTGCCAGGTGACTATTAATGAGAGAGAGAGAGAGTGAGAAAGAGAGCTGTGAAAAAAGAAGAGAAAATTTTATCAAGGTGAAAAAAGTAATGACAACCATGCACTGAAGCTGAATATCTCAACATTAATCACATGAGCCAGTGTTACAACAAGTCATCTTAATTCCTCCAGACAATTCAGGCTGTCAAATGGGTGCATAATACTACCCCAAACCCCCTCAAGTCTCCCAGACTTAATTCCATGTGCCAAGAAGCTGAATTGCCTGAATGTGGGTTACACACAAATGATGGACATTTTGTCTTGGGGTAATTACTAATATGCCACTGTTGTTGCCCAGGCTGCCTGTATCTGGGTTTTGGTTTAAATGTTGGGTTTATTCTCCCTGGGCTGTGTGGTTTGCAGCAGCTTAATCACAAAGCCACAAGCATCTCAGCCATTTTGATAGGAGCCAAACTGGGAAAGTTTCATATGTAACACTGTTTTTGCAAGTCCTACATATAGCAGCCTTTTCTGCAGAGTCAGCAGGGCAACAAAATAGAAATAGTTCATGTTGACAAATTGAAAATGTGCAAATAAAATGAAAATAAAAACAAGGCAGTTATAGACTGTAAAATGTTGTAAAGCAAACTAGCAAGTGCTGAGGTTTACTTGTTCAGGAATGGAAATCAGTTATTTTAATCCACTTAGAGTGAAAATCTTAACAATTGAAAACATGTTCAATCTCTTATTCTATATAATAATGTTGCCATTTAACAGTTTTATTGGTCAGTTTCCTCTTGTTTTCTTGCTTAGACTAATGGAGCCAGTGACAACAACTGGAACATCTGGAGACAGTTTCCAGATGAGTTTCAGGTTTGGAATAGAAGATGAGTAAGAAGCCAAAGCATAGCTTAAAGATTAAAGAGAATAAAGTGATAAAGGATCTTCAAATGGAGAACAAGAAGCACGGGCTTCGGTGAGATAACACAGATCACATGTCTGTGAACAAACAGGCAATTTAATACTTATCGGCCTGAGACAGTCTCTTCAACATCCAAATGTCCTGATCACATATGTATCGCATCAGACATATTTCCCAGCACACAGGTGTTTACAATGCTTTCCAAACAACCTTGTTTACAAAAACAACAATATTAAAAAAGGACTGCAAAAAAAGTTACAGGCAGCAAGGCAATTAACGCCTGTGTACCATGCTGAGTGCCTCAGCTCACTACTAATGGTTTGGAGCTCTGTACCATGCCTGCTTTTTATTGGGCAATCAACTTGTGATACATCCAAATGCTGCCACAAGGGAGGTTTTGAAACATTCGCTCGCTGAAGACACAGAGGCTTTTCTGTTGTGCTGTGCATGTAATTTACAGTTAAACTGATAAACTTAGAAAACTTAGCTACTGTTGACTCCTGCGGTGCTGTCACGTAAACTTAAATTTTTTTACTTGGTGCACTTTGGATGCTGTGCAGGAGCTGTCAGAGATTACAGTCAGCACAGTGTCAAGTTTGGCAGTCGGAGCTGCAGTTTTTCCACAGAAGAGAATAGTTGAATTATATGAAAAAAAGGTTAATTTATGATGTAGTACTTCGAGCTGCAGTTATATGATAGGTGCTAAAAAGTTTAGAAGTATTATTGTAAATACAGTTCAGTTCTTTTATCTAAGTTTCTCTCTTCTCATTTTACCACATGCATCCCTCACTTTAGTCCCTCTTTTCCACTCAGGAGCTGTGTGTTGCTGTTCCTCTCATCTCTGTTTCTCTTTTTCTTCCCTTCTTCCTCTTCTCCTTCCCTCTGATCTGTCACACACATTGCGAGTATGCTAACCCCTGCTCCTCAGAGATCTGTGAGTACATCAGGAGGAATGTGTGTCCTTCCTGACATTACAACCCTCTTTATCAACTAACAAGAGGAGTAGGAGGGGAGCCCGAGAGGAAGAGAGGAGGATGTTGAGATGTTAGGAACGTTTTGGGAGCTGGAAAAAAAAGAGAGCGCTTTGTGATCACTTATCTGACAGGATGTGAAGAAACACAATGGTTTTGGCATTTGGCAAAATAGCTTCCTTCAATGGGCATTGATGCATCCCCTAACATGAGGCCACATATGTCTGAGCAGCTGAGAGAGAGAGAGAGAGAAAGAAAGAAAGAGAAATTTTCAGGAAGAGAAAAGACAGCCACAGGGTATTTTAGAAGTTCCGTATTTTGTTAATTGCCCACGATAAGATGCAGCAATTTGCCGGTAGTTGTGATGACTATCAGTGGCAGCAATTTTTAACAGATGTGGAGCTTTTAATGTTAGAGCTTTTAAACACATCACTCTTTCCAGTGATGACTAAAGGACCAGTCTGACAAGTTTCTGGATTATTGAGTAGTTCCACTAATAGAAGAAGCAACTTTTAGATTTGACAAAGCAAATTTAACTTGCTAAATTTCTTCCTACATGCACAAAACACAGACATGGCACCAGACACACTCCACAGTTTTGGAGTATTATTTTTGTTAATGGGATCTAAGGGGACATCGTTTTCCTGATGTGGTGTAATTGAAGCTGCTGTATTAAAGGGTTGTGTTCCTCTCCTGCTGCTGAGACACAAAGTAATGCAAACTCCATCCCAGTTATTAACTCAGGAAGTCCCCACGGCACACTGCACTCTAATGAGAGAGGCCAATACGTATTTAATTTTTTTTTTCATTTACATTTTGCCCTTTTGACCTCTGTGAAGCTTATCCAGTGTTCAGTGGTCTTCCTCTGGGGAAATTCAGTGTGTTCAACTGCTTACAAATGTTCCCTTTTTCATCTTTTGACCCATTTCACTCTGATTTAATTAATAGTAACAGGAACATTTTCTCTGCCTAATTTCCACATATTTGAGCTTTTCTGTGTAATCTCATATCATTTCCATGTTTGGGACAATAAATATTTGAAAGTGAAACTTTAATATGTGTTTGAGTTTCCCGACTAGGAGTTTTACCTTTTGAACTTCATGAGAAAGATACACAACAGATTCACTGCCTTTAGGATTAACTGTCATCTCAAAGAAACACATTTATACCACCTCATTATGTGGTTAGAACATGATTTGTATTACAGGCAGTCTCCGTTCAGTCATTTAGTTACACTTTAATATCAAAATGTTTACATATTTCTTCCCTTTTCTTCCCTGTAGCCACAAAACACACACCGTTTTTAATTAATTGTATCTGTGGTTTTACTCTTCGTTTTCCTTTTAAATCAACTGCACACAAATATTTTCCATTCATTAAGAATTGACATTTTTATTTGCCAGCATTTGCAGATATATCTAATTGGCATTGTCCACACCCCACTCTCAACACAATAGGCCTTCTTCTCACAACACAACAGCTCCTTGTCTTTAAACAAATTAACACTAATGCATCTTAATGGGGTTGAAATTACAACTCTGTGTAGCCCAAGGACAATTTCTGACAGGGACTCTTCTTGTTTTTCTCGGTCTTACCAAACATCTGTAGTTTCTCCATAATGCAGTGTTTATTGGCCCTCTGGCTCTACCTCCAATTTTTCACCTCATTGGCTGTGTTTCTTACAGTGTACTTGTAAGAGGAATACCATTGCTGTTGTGTATCCAAAGAAGAGATTAGTTCTACAGCACTAAAAACACTCCCGATTTTCTCACACAGGGCAAAACCCAGCCACAGTTGTATTGTCTCCTTTGTTTTGATGTAGCACTCAGAGCCCTGACGGACGTATAATATCATTTACAGTCAATATCAGGGGTGGTCCTTCCTGGTGTTAACAGCTCACCCTGCATTTTGTCCCACTGATTCCAAAAGACCAGATTTTTCTCAGGCTGTTGAACATTCACTGAATGGTTTAATTGCAAGCAGACTCAATAGATGGATATTTGAATCATGCTGAGTAAAATATGGCTCCATCTGGATTTGATAAGCTCATAAATGAATGCCATCTGATGCTGATTTTATACTTTACACTTCAAACAATTACATTAATTCCAGGGCATCTACTATTCTTTGCCTGTGAAGTAAAAGGGCAGTAATCATAGAGTGGTTTGAAAATATGCAGTTGCACGTTCATAGCTTCAAAAAGAAAAAAAATCTTGCTAAGAATAGCATATAAATGAATGAAATTGGCCTCTTTGTAAGTGAGAACCATTCGGCATCATCACAGGGATGGACAGTCTCATTCTGAGAGAAAAGGGATTGGAGCGTTTCTACTGTTTGATACCAAAACAGTTTTTACACAGTGTTTGGAAACAGCAAAAGCACTTGCCGAAAGATCTACTGAAATCCCTGACTCAGTAACAGTTAAACACCAATAGCTCTGATCACAAACGTTCACCAAATATGTGTCAAAACAGGTTGCAGAGGAAGCATGAATCTATAATTATATAGATGGTATAATTACGAATCAAGCACATATACAATTCATGGTATAATTATGAACCTCTGCAGCTATAAGCCACTAATGGGAACTGGGAGTGAGGAGTTATTCAACACGCAGACAGCTAATTACTGTGTAGGCTTCGTTAATTGGCTATGCCCCTGTTTAGAATGGGAGTGTGGTCAGGTTGGCAGATTTATGGAGCAGTAGCACACATACAAAACAATAATGTTTAGAAGAGGTATGTTCTTTGGTATCTTTCAACTCCCAGAAAAGGTATGCCAGAAGTGTGACAGAGGGATTGTCCACATAGCACAGAGAATTTGACTCACGCTTTGGAGATTATACACATTGTTGTGAAGTTTTGCATTCTGCAACAGATGATAAGGATCAAATCTGCCACCGTGCGTGACATAAAATTTTCACAGATGAAAAAAAAAAGGTGAAAAAAGTGGCCGTGCAGAAACAGCCAATCGATTAGCTTTGTGGTAGTAAAAAGGAAAAAATAAAACCATCGGATCACAAAAGCTGCTTGGTTTTATATGGAAACAACTGCGGCTGGATGTTCGGTTCTCATGGAAGCCACATGACAGGGAGGTCATGAGAGAGACAGCAGGCCCGGCGCTGTGTGCGATCTCACCACACGTTCCCCACCGCACTTTTGATGTTTCCCTCCTCAGCTTTTATCATTGCTCCTCGAGAGACCCTTACTCTCACTGTCAGGAAAGCAGACGCACACACACAGCCTCTGCTCCTTCTTCATCTGAGCAGAAACTTGGCTGCTGCCAACCATTTCCAGCTTCATGGACCTATTTTAATAAGCAGAGAAATCATTTAGCGGACACTTTCCTGGATCATAAAACACTAAATGATGGCTTTGGGATCCCCCGCTTTTATTGATCTGCTTTCTCTGATCAAATGTATACTTCCTGTGCCAGGCCTGGTCAGCTTGGAAGAGAGGAAATGGGGGGCGGGGTGGAGGATGAGGATGGGGGAAGATGAAGTAGGGGGTTGCTCATGTGAGACTGAAATGTGATCTGGAGCCTGTGTCGCATTAGCCTTAACAGGCCGTGTGGCAGACGCACTGGCACCACTGAGTGGAGAAGACGGGTGGAGGAGGTGGACTAGGAGTAAGACAAGGGAGGCTGATTGGCTGACACCCCGACGCAAGAAAAGTATGTTGAGCTAAAGCAGCAGGAAAGAATGTCATCATCCCCACTGAAACATTTTCTGGTACCCCCCCCAAAAAAAACAATAGAGAAGGTGAATGATGCTTATCTCTCAATCTAAGTCACCTTTGCACCTAGAGCACACACATCATCTCACATCCCCTGTTAGCCTGTCATTTCATGGGGTCATGGTCAAGCTGGCGCTCCCTCTTTCTCTGTGTCATGTTGTCTCTCTCCTGCTCTGTAATTTCCTTTTTTTCCTCTCCTCTTTCTCGGAAAGAATGTGTCTCCTGAAGCTCCACCAGTCAGTTTCAGGGGTCTAAACAGCCCATTTCACTGTCTGACTCAGTTACGGAGTCCCAGTGGTGCTTGAAGGATTCCAAGAATTCCAGCTTTTACACCCACAACTGTGATGCCACCTGAGGGAATGCCATAGAGATCATACCCAACACTTCCTGTACACACACAGGATTCATCTTCAAGCAGCCACATGAAACCCTGTCCATGATGATCATGTCCAGATGACAAAATTTAAGATCAGCGTGAAAAACAAATTACCTGCATATGAAGCATGTCTCAGAGTAGAATTATGTATACAATGCTCTTGCTGTGCACATGGATGACTGTGAATGGATGAAAGAGTGATGATGACAGAGAGGATGAAGGAGAAAGAGCGGGTGAGAGAGCAACGGAGGAAATGAGTGAAAGAGCCAGAGTGAGAAGAGTGGAGGGGGTAATGACTAGGTCTGCTCAGGACAGAGGAGGCGACAGAGGGGGAAGCGTCTCAGATCGTCTCCTCGTGGCTCCTCTTTGGCGTCTGTGATCCTTGGACCCTTCACGCAATCTCCCTTATTACAAGGCTTCCCCTCTCCACACGGGCACCACTACAAAATGGAGCAATTACATTTAATTAGGCTGCAGAGGGTAGCTAGCCTGCCTCATCCCAAAACCTCAGAGAAGCGCAGACTTCAGGTAACACAACGGTCGGGGAGGACTTCAAAGAGATGTAAAATTACAGCGCCATTAGTGGAGCCACCACAGAACTGCTGTGAAGCCAGGGAATCATTTGACCCGGAGAGGTAGACTGAAAGGAGTTAAAACTGAAAAGCAGAGTAGAAGAGACAAAAACATCTCAACAGCCAAAGATTACGGGGCAGACTGAGCACTTCACTAAACATTGTTTAGACTTGAAAAATGAAGGAGTCTTTACAATGCCTATTAGTTATGCTATACCCCTGAAGCCTCTCTGGAAGGATGCCCTTTTGTGACCATGTTTTACAGCAAAAATACATATTTTTGTTCCATAACAAACAGTGCAGGATTAAGAGTCCTAATAAGCTATTCAATCTGCCCTAGAAAGATGATATGCAAGACAAACCCACCCTTTATCTGCCTGATGTTTGTAGCACTGGATTTTGGCTCACACAGGGCACGGTGGCGCTTAAAAAGTTTATTGATGCTGACTCATTAGGCCTCCAAGGAGAGTGGAAAATTCTGTCTTAAATGCTGTTAAATGTGCTTCTGAGACAGAGGGACGCTTGTTTAAATGCACAACATCCACACAGGTGAACTACCAAACAAAACAAACTCTGCATTTTTCAAATTTTTCCTGCATAATGAGATGTCTTTCTTGGAGGTTTGTTGCTGAAAAGAAGCAGATCACTGAGCATTTAAGAAAAAAAAAAAAATCTCATTCTCATGTTGTGTTTACTCTCAACAAGCATCAGAAAATTGCAGGAGGAAACACAAGAATCATAGCCTAATGTGCTAAAGTATGAGCTCAGCTTTAGACAGGCTCTCTACCAGATGAGAGAACATCCCTTAGAAGAGTGCTGCTCATCCCTCTGGTAGAGTTCAGGCATTTAGGATCAGTGTCAAAAAGCAATGAAGTTGTTCTTGCGCCTCACGGTGGCGTAAAGCCTTCCTAATACATCTAATGTCTATGTTTCCCTTAATCTGTCACCCATTCTGTACATTATTTCTTGAGCTCAAACTAATAATAGATAGTCTCTTTTTGTGGCTATTCTGTGCCACTGAAACATTCTTTTGCACATGTTAATGTGTCTTTTGCAGTTAACTAAGACTCCATAAAGAAAGGGCCAGGTCTCTTTTTTTCCACCACAAATTAGTCTCATGCTGCGTCATGATTTACTGGCTCCGTTATAGTAATCACAACCAGATCTGTGCTCACCGTCGACTATAACTGACTCCTGGAAACTTTGACAGACAGCCAGTCGTACTGTTGTCGCCTGTATTCCCAGCGCTCTGGGTATGAAAGAAACACAAGCTAGATTTCAGTGAGTGGGCTTGTGGTAACCACACTGTTCAAATATATCTACCTACTTGATTCTGTATTTTGGCTTCTTCATGCAGAGTCATTATAGTAACTTTCTTTATAAAGCAGGGTACAAGAATAATCATAAAATAAGTACATTGAAACTTCCACAGCTGAAAGAAAGAACAAAGCTATTGGAGGTACAGTACACAAGAAGCACACTGGAATATTCAAACTAATGAAGATGCAGAAGACACTACAGAGCATTTAGTACAAACAGTCCCTAATAAGTCTGACAAGATAACAAAAATATTGTGATATCATAGGAAAAACACTGCCTCCCTTTGATTAAATACAGCAAGTGCAGCACTAAAATGACATTTCAAAGAGCTGCACAGTATATAAGTGAACTGTAATTTATAACAGTGCCATAATTCAAGTTTAGTTCTGTTGTGATTTAAATCTTACAGCGCAGTGCAAACTTTTGAATTCAACATGACAGTGCGTCTTGCTCGTGTATTCTAGGCCTTGGCCTGCGCTGCCTGGATCGTGACAACAGCACGATAAGACCAAAAGCATTCCAGCGTTCATCAGCTCCTATCTGAACGTGGCCTGCCTTCACTTTAGACAACGTCGATCTCTTTAAAGAGAACTTAAATGCAGTGTCTGATGATGGGTGCAGCCTGTAGATACAGTGAGTGATATAAATCTTTGGATAAAGGAATTGGACACAAATAGATGAGAAGCCAGTGAAGCAAAATAAAGACGGGAGAAATATCTTGTCTGTGAAAGGTTCACCAAGGATATGAGGCATGTGGTGCCCAGCTGTGTTTAGCTTGAAGCAAGTTAAAATCTTTCTAGTAAAATATATTGCTGCAATAAAAGTGTTCCTAGAATGCTTGGACTAACTCATATATTTGACAGAGAAATGTACTGTATTTATAATACTATAGATCATCAAAATTAATGTAATGAGATAATATGTAAAGAAAACACAGAAATGGCAGTTGATCAAAAATAAGTTGAAGCTAAAAATTAAGGCTTAAATTAAAAAAAACAACTAAAGATGATATTCACTTCTCAACGGGTACTGCTTTATGCCAAAACCCACAGCCAAACATCCCAAAAACGTCTGGCATGTTTTTGAATGTATGCAGACATCTGACCGCCTCTACAACTGTGGGATAGTACAGGCGCTCGCTCATATATAATATATATGACCAATAACACACTCGGGTGTGTTATTGGTCACATGTGCATGGCATTAACAAAGACACAAACAAGGCAGGGGTGTACCCCAACCTTATGATTAAACTGATTTATGAAGATGTCAGAATGCACTCTGCAAAAATATGACCCACTTTCCTTAAAAAGCTAAATGGATGAGCATTTAATTTAGTGGCCCGTCTTGGTGACATCAAATTGCTCTGAATTATGGAGGCCACAGGGTTCTTTAACATGATGGCAGAGTTTGAAAGAAAGTAAGCTTACATTTGAAAGAAACTCATATTTAAAAATACATTTAACGAACAACAAATCACAAACGCCACAAAGGTCATAAAACTTTAGGAATCATCATTGCTGTAGTGCCCAGACAATGACATCCAGCCTTGACAAAGAGGCCTAAGTGCAACCCTCCATCACAACACAGAGTGACAAGCTCTAGACACATACACACACACACACACACACACACACACACATAATGGGCAGCATTGCCATAAGGCCCTACTGTATCATAAATCACCAAGACCACCATGCTACCAATCCGCACCAGGCTTAGATTTAGGCCACTCCTAATGTGAATCACTTATGCTCCTACCCCTGTAAATGATTAAGAGCTGAGGTCATGAGTGAATTTTACATGTCAACAGCCTGGAGTTTCCTGGAGTTTCAGATGCTGTTCTTGTGCATCACTTTCCCTGATATCTCGTGGAATTACATTCTCCAAGGGACCCAGAGTGTGTCTTACAGCTGTCCAACACACCAATACCCTGCTTTTATTCCCAGAAAACTGCCACCCTGTTTGCCAGAGATGCAATTTGGTTTCTTGTCAATATACATCATTGCAGGATCATACCCAGTCATACCTCTCAACACCTCTGCTATTTCTACCCACACACTTTGAAATGTACACACTCCAGCATCAATTGGCCAAATTTAGCAGCCATGCTCCATGGGTACCCTGGACCTTGCAGGTTGCATACCTCTCTCGTTCTCAAGAGGTCTCTCTCTATTGCTTTTTCTCTCTTGTCCTCCTTTCAGTAAACACCTCTACTTTGACAGGAGTGGCAATTTTCATCTCACTGATTGAAGAGTAAAGCTGCTGCTGGTCCGCCACAGAGACTCCTGCCCTGCCCTGCCGTGCTCCCTCTTTCACTCTGTGCTATCAGTCATTTACAAGAACCTCCCCCATAATCTTAATTCTCCAAGTCTCAAGGCCCCTTAAGAACTGAGTCTGAGCTAGAGTCTCCAATAGCCTGTTTTCATTTCACCTTGAGTTACTAAGCAGCACAATTAGAACTTATGAAAACATATTCAGTCACAAAACTGTTTTTACAGGAGCGTGACTTTGTGCACAAATCCCCACATGCAAACTAATAAGTACATTTAGACACATGAACAAAAAAACGAAACTTCACTAACTCAACAGTTAATGAGGTAACTGCTTGCAACAACAAAGAACCACTTCATTTCTGCGTTCTTAATCTGCCAGTAGCCTGTCCTTTTAATAGCTCTGCTTAATTGTAATGACTGTGTCTGTTTGTCTTGGGATGAATGAGGCTCTTGGATACAAGGGAGGCGGCAAGCCTAGACCACAGCAGCAAGGCTGGGCAGTGGTGACGAATAACAGCTCATCAGTATTGGAGACGGAGGACACCTCATCAAAGACTAAATCAACTAAACTGTCCCCCCACAGATTAGAGCCACAAGTGGCCAAAAGCTTGGAGCAGCGACTTAGGATAATCTTAACCTCACCAAAGCTTTAACTAATATGGAGAGAAAACACAAAACTAACCACAGATTGTGTCTAGACAGAGCCTTAATCTACTCAGATGACTTATTCTAAAAACTTTCAGATGAGAATTTAGTTTAGTTCAGGAAGACGATTACAAATAGAGACACACAAATAAAATCCACACATTCAGTAAGATTATTTTTAAAAAAGTGATACGCATAAGCAGTTGCTCAAGCAGTTAGTTTAAAACACTTGTAGCAAAAAGAGACTGCACCTTGTTTTTAATCCAGACTTTGGAGTGGATTTTTAAGATATGCCTTAGGACCCAATCTATGACAGAAATTAGTTTCAGAACTAACCATGGGGGGAAAAAACAACTTGAAATCAATTTTAAATTGAGCTGACCCTGAGGTAACTCGATTTAAATGTCAACTGGTTTCAAGTTGCACTAATAGTCTACCGGCTAGATCATTAATTAAATGGAACTGGGTGCGTTGTGGGTGGCGAGGTGGTGCAGTGGTTAGCACTATCACATCACAGCAAGAAGAGTCAAACCTGCCTCTGTGTGGAGTGCATGCCCTCTTGGGTGCAGGTTCTCACCAGGTGCTCTGGTTTCCTCAGTCATGCAAGATAGGTTTAATTGTGAGTGTGGGTGTGAGTGGCTGTCTCTCTCTATGAGCACTGTGACTGACTGACTGACAATTGATCCTCCCACCAACTCTTGCCCAGTATCAGCTGGGATCCACTCTAGTGACCCTGTGAACCTCTAATGGATGAGTATAACTAATGGATGATTGCATTCCTGTAACAGTGCTGTAAATCAATAAGGATGGGAAAATTTTTTTTTCCTATTTTTAAGGAAACAAGTTAGCCTAAGTCATATGCACAATACATGCAGGGTTTGCCAGTGGCTGGAAGAGGTGGAATGAATAAATACTGTGTTTGTTTAGATGGACAGGAGAGCAGCTACAAAATAATAATTAGCTCTAAGGATAACTCCAGACTGCAGCATTCATTATGGCATGTGATGATAACACTATGTGTGATGAGAGGAGCAAAACAACATACCTCCTTTGCATTTCCCCCACTGCTTCAGTTGATGTTCCTGCATGATGAAAGCATCCCATAATCCCACTGGAATGACAGTGGACAAAACATGGATAAGAGCAGGGAGGAAATTGCAGTACAAACAGCCTGATGAGTGCCAGAGACACGGCCCAATGACTATGGTCTGATCCGTGTTTGCACAGGACCGAAGCATGCAGATTGAAGCTCAAAGCCTTTGTGTGTGTGTGTGTGTGTGTGAGTGTGTGTGTTCTGCATTGAGCAACAAGTTGAGGTTGAGGAAACAACAGCAAGTGAGGCCAACAGGTGATTCAGGAGAAGACTCTTCTGCAGAGACGGATTCCCATGGGATTTGTGGCAAACTTTTTTTCCCTTTGCCTGTTTCCTCTCATAGATCCCAGAGGTGTGATCAGAATGACTTTAACTAAGATCTGTTGTGGATTATTGACAGCCAGACTCTTACTAACAATAAACATCTCTTTTTTCACACGAATTGAGCAAGGCACAAGGTTTTGGATGATAATCTTTTCTTCCTCTCAGAAAGCGTCTAATTGCATTGGCTGGCAAGCCCACACAGAATGGTATGCAGTTATGAATGGTGTGTTTACGCAGATCGTTTTCATGTGATGTGTGTGTTTGCTCTTATATTGCATATAATTTGCCCAATAACACTCACATCTACTATTAACTTACCACAGAGTTACTTCAGGCAAAACTGTAAGCAATTAACTATTTGTGTTCTAGTCTGAAGAGCAATGAAATGTTAAAAAATAACAACAATAGACTGCATAGAATAGACTGCACTTTTTCTTCTTTCGAAATTAAATTGCAAGTTTTGAATTAAAAAATCAGCTCTTGTAGTGCGCAGACATCCCAAACATTATATTAAATTGCTGTTTTTTGAACTCTACATACAGTATAACCAGCCATCCAGACACAGATATTAAAAAGACATTCACATCCCAAATCATTGTTACAGTAGCTGTAAAAGGTGGACAGTGTCTATTCCCATGGCTAAATCAGTGGCGCCACAGCCACAGAAGCAGGTAGTAATAAGGCTCTGGATGGTTTCCCATAGATGTGTTAGCTGATGTGTTACTCAGAAGGCCCCTATGAAAAGACCCCAGGCGCCTATCCCAGTGCCTGTCTCCACAGTACTAAGTGACTATGAGCCTGAATTTAAAGGGCAAGACATTTAGGCTGCTGTCATCTTGTGTCAGTCCACCACAGGGACCGCGCCGTGGTTAAACAGGCTCGTAAATAAACACCACACGCATACAGGCAGGGAGCTGGGCTGTGGTAGTGCTGCTGCTGGTGGTGGGGGAGTCAACCACAGTTTTGGACCAAAGCTCCTTTCTACGCCTCTCTCTCCACCCCCGCCAGCAGCTCCACGATTGCCAGACCTAACCTTCAACTTCATAAGTCATCAAGTAGACTGACGGCTCCCCACACAGTCGCTTTGTCCCTGTCTTGCTTTCTCCTCCATATTTCTTTCTCCTCCTCACTCCCACACACACACACACACACACACACACACACTTCGCATCTGCCTCACACTGTCCCTGGCTCTGCTCAGAGGCTGCAGCACCACCGTGGTAGTGGCGACAGCAGTGGTGGAAAATCTGAGGGCTTCTTTCTCAGCAGCCCTGGGGTCTCACCACCCCTCCCCTCTCCTGTTCTTCACACGCGGTCTCTCCCCTGTCTGTCTTCTTCTGGAGTGGAGACCACACAGATGTTCCAAACCACATCCAAGCAGTCTGGCTGTGATGAGCACATTAGCACACAGAGTGCAGGCTAACAATCTGCCAGCAGCTAAAATGTCTCTGACTATGGCCTAGCACTAATCATTGCCTAAGACAAGGGCCACTGGAACTAAAACTGAAGGTGCTTACGTAACTCTGGTAGATTTACTGGGAGACACACATATAATGGCAAATTATCACATGGAATATGGGATGAGCTGTTGCTTTGGAGACAGGGTGAACTATTTAATAGCTCTGGGTTGCCTCTTGAAAAAATTAACTGTCAGCAGTAATGTTTTGATCATCAAAAATAAGACCAAGTATAACAATGTTTGCAGAAAGGCTTGTGCCTGAAATCACTCAAGAATTGAATATACTGAGCAAGAAAGCCATGGATTAAGAGTATTACAGTCAGGAACAGCTTGAATGGTGTGATTCAGTCAAACTCCAACGAATAAAGAGGAATATAATAAGAGTTACTGAATGCCACGTCCTCTTTGAGTAATCAGCCATCTTTACCAGCCTCAGAGACATCAATGCAAGTATGTCTCAGCCCCTGTCATTTAAAACAGCTACTGTTTTAATGCACCAAAACTAGTCAAACCCCTCAATTACTCTTCATGTGAATATGTGTGTGTGTGTGTGTGTCTCTATGTGAGTGTGTATGTGTGTGGCGCGCATACTCATCTTAAGTCTGTGGTTTGGTATGGTTTGGCGGGTGTGGGAAAGTGTGGTTAGAGCTACACTCACACAAATAGCGGTTTTCAGTGTGAGCAGACAGTGAAATTCTCATTTTAAGACAACAACACAGTGTGTACCTCGAGCCTCGCCAGTGGCCAAACCACACAATGTTTAAATCATTTTGGCTTAATTGCTTTTTAACAAGGCTCCCTACTGCGTTGACATTATACATTAACACTGTGGGTGCTGAAAGCTTGCAGTGTGACAAGTCTGGCCACGTACAGCTGCGTCTGACTCAGAATAACACAAGAGGCTTTTTGTGAAAAAATTTCTCCAAAAGGCATTAAATTATATTTTTATGCCAGTCAAACCTGTCAGAATCACCTTTAAAGGAATAGTAGCTTCATGTCCTGGAATAATGTCTCCACTGTGTCTAGGAGGCTGAGCTCTCATTGCAGACTTGCACTGCTGGCAGATATAGGATGAGATATGAGCTGACCTTGTATCTAGTGATAGAGCAGTTCATGATACATGGTACAAACACAGGACTACCAGTCATAAACCCCTTCATTAGGAGAGCCAGACAGTGAGGAGCATGTATTTTACTACACACCCAACATTTCGAACAGAATATAACCTTTGGGCGGGATGTTGTAGGACTGGGCTCACTGAACTGAACTCAGTGTGTGTGTGTGTGTGTGACCTGTCTGTCAGTTAAACCTTACTTTGGCTTTTGAGTATATTTCCAAAATAACAATGTGCAGCATAGAAATTATAAAGCACTCAAGATGTACAATATATAGTTATGGAAACCTAAAAACAGCTGAGATGACTTCTAAAACAACATTAAGTCAGATGGCACATGCTATGCGCACACACACACACACACACACACACACACACAATGGTCAACGAAGGTATAGAAAACAAAAACATTCGGAGACATCCTAATATGCTCAAATTAGTTTGAAAGCTGGTCCCCAGACAGCTTCAAAACTGCGGTCATTGGGCGCCTATTTTGGAGACGCACAGTCTTAAATAGCTGCAGGAAATGAGGAGATGATGATGGACTTGAATCTACCCTCTGCTTGAGCTCTGCTCTCTTAAAATAGGAGTGATCTGTTGTCCTCTGCATGCCAGAAAGAAAGAAAACATAATCTGATTGAAAGAAACGTAAACACATTAGGCAGACAGGAGCAGCTACAGATTATTATATAATGCAAACCCGAGTAATTTAATTCACGTTGGAGTAATATTAATGGGCTGCCACAAAAAAAAAGGGAAAAAAAGAGATAAACAGCAGCAGCAAGACAAAATAGAAATGTTTAGTTCAGATAGATTTCCAAAAAGTGACTTCAAATCAAATAACTATTTAGTTTTAAGTATTTTCATGTTCCAATTTTGGTCAGAGTGAATTATCACTGTCATTATTTACAGCATGTTCTCACTTACCCACATTAAACCCACACAAGATAAATAACCAGCCATGCTGCAGGACTTACAATGTCCAAAGAAAGTAAAAGTCAAATATATTATCTTTAATTTCCACGCCTTCAGTGCTACCTCTTCATAAGCTATTTTCATCACTTCATTGGCCTTCTCATAGCACAGGGAGATGTCAAGCCACAGATGTGAGTTTCAGGCGCCATCTTGTGGTCAAATATCAACAACCTCTGTGTTCACGTGAGACTAAAATGCATCAACAATTAATTAAATGCTTTTAAAGCAAGGACAAGTTTTCTTTAGTTTTCTATGGTGTCGTTTTTTTTGGCTTTAATATGATACAAAATAAAAAACAAACATATGCAAATGTCTACATTATTTAATGTTCTTTTCTCAAATGCATCACAGTAAAATAGCTGGTAAAATGATGGCTAGGTACTGATTGATGTAACAATGACTAATGTGTCTGAAAGCAAATGGCACCACATTTTTATGTCACCACAATAATAATTATTACCACTCTCCTGTCTCCCTTTTTATGATGTGAAAATCAAATGTTATGCAAATATATTCTGGACGACATCTCATAATGATGACATTTAACAATATAACTTCAAGAGGAGCAAAAGAAAAACTAAGTGAATCCATGTTGCTGCTTCTAACACTGCCATGGTAAAAAAGTACATAATATGATGCAAGGTCTCCATGGGAATAACTTGTAAGAAATAATCTAATATATGTTTTACGGCAAATACTTTGTTCCTTTAAAAATATAGTTCATGATGTTCTTTCTGGTACTTTTTTCATTTGTCAGTGTCTCACTGTGGGATTAACAGTTTTGGATGCTTGCGCAGGGTCATGCAGGGATTCCCAAAGTTATTCTCAGTTGGCTTCTCTTGCTATCTCTCACATCAGACTTTCGACTCCACTGCACTTCCGAGTAAATCTAATTAGTAAGCAGCGATGTGCTGAAATGTGAAGAAGCTGGCTGTGTAATCTTAACAGGTGGCTGACCTGCAGGGCAAAATGTAAAGGTGGGAAGATGAGTGGCCTCTGGGTGCCCTGAAGAGAATTCACAGAATGTTTATGAATTGGGAGTTACGTGTAGATAATCCAGTTATGGACCCATGGGAAAGTTGTGATGAAATTAGCATCGATCAGGAAAGGGCAAAGCTCCTTCAATAACACCACTTGTCAGCAGGAGTAATGAACTATCGAGAGCTGCAACAACAACAGAACTAGATAAGCATCTGATGTGTGGTCAATAAAGAAAAAGGCACAAAAACATTAAAATACAGTAACAAACTTCATTTGGATAGGACAAACAGGAGGTCACAGTGACCTTGTCCTTTGACCACCAAAATCTAATCAATTCATCTTTGAGTCCAAGTAGACCATCAGAAATTTTGTCTGCAACGTTTCTGTGATGTCACATTCATGAGTACGGACGGACATATGGACAACCTGAAAACACAAAGCCTCTGCCCATAGCTGCCACTGATGTGAAGGCATAATAACTGATCAGTCTTAATGTTGTGGCATCTTGTTTAAAATATCCATTTAAAATTGAGGGTGGACCAACAAGATTTGTTGTTTCACTAGTTTTGGGCTCAGTTTTGGTGGCTTTCTTGGATTCTATTTTTAATAAAATATATTGAAATATACCAGAAAACATTTGCCTTGAATGTGATATTTGTTTTAGCTACTTGTTGTGTCTTTATAAATATGTACACATCATCAAAAATACTGAGATTGTTAGTTTCTGTTTAGTTCGACCTCCATTTTGTCCTAAACAATCCAATCTGTTGATACTATTCACACTAATATCTGCGCTCCTTCTCCTCTAATTTCCACTTGGCGACTTTAACGATTGCATTCAAATATCCATGAAGTATCACATTATGCGGCTAAAAAAATAATAAAATTGTGGTCCCTGCGAACCACCTTGAGACCCCTTGTGGGGATCTCAGCCCATGAGATGAGCTTCATAAGACCCAGAGTTAGCTGTTCAAGCTTCTGTTCCTTTCTTAATTTCAGCCCAGCCACATTTTATAAACCTCTTGCTTTTACTGTATTAACAACTTAATATTTTATACAGATATCAGCTGAATATTTAAGTGTTTCCACTTCACAGTTTAAGATTAAATCATCAGTTCATTATTGTCCACTGGTGAATCAATTTAGACCACTGGGAACAGTTACGCATTTACAAATGAAACAATAACCACAGCAAACTGTACTGTTTCTGGGTGTGTTCGACATAATCCCAGAGTCAGGAAATCGACGATTGTGAACTTTGTTTACCCTCTAAGAAAATAATCGAAAGTTAATTAACAAAAGACCATCACCTCTCACCTCACTTTGCTGTTTATCAAAATAAATTACCCTTACACCAGATGGTGTATGTTTGATATAAACAACATTGCACAGCACCCTCTAATGTGGCTCCACTGAAATAACCTGTAACCATCCTTAGTTTCCCCTGGAGGACGGAACTATTCCCATCTGTCCCCATGCTGGCTGAAAGGCAGACCTGATCTAGTTTAACGAGTGAAAAGTCAGAGTTCACTGAATTGCAAAAATAATGACACAGTGGATGCATGGCATGAGCTGTAATTTTACCAGTATCTGTGAAGTGTGCTGACAAAACACACAAATCATTACCTTTGTATTCCGGGCTCAGGATAATAAAATGTAGTGTAATGCGACATGTTTTTCTTCCCTTCTTTTTTTCCAAAAATGACTCACATCCTCAACTGATTTTGCAAAGTTAAATAAATATGACCTCTAATTTTAAGACCGAAGTAGTGAAGTGAATAATTTTATTTTGGTGTTTTGGTTTGGGAGGAAATGAAGAGTATTGCCCTCCAGGTCTGAGCATGCAATAAGCAATGGTGACGGATAGGTATTATGAGGAGTTTCCTCCTGCCTCTCTTGGGGATTTGTGATGATCTCCTTTAGAATGAGTCATGGGTAGATTATCATATTTCACTGCTTTAGGCCAGGATATCCTATATAGGCTATGCTAATAGGTAAAACTCAGGAGGTCTGCTGGTGGACTTGAAATGAGAACAGTGTTTACCTGTACCTGGGAAGCACATTCCTCAGTGGTAATGGTATTAATGTATTTGCCATTCCTCCTGTGCACACAGAAAATCAAATTTGCAAGCTTATGTCATGGCTTCCACTATCAAATATCTCTTTACACATTTATGACATGCAGTATTTACGTACATGCGATATAAGTGTGTATGCTGCATTTACTTTTTCACACACACTCAGGAATAAGGATTAAAATACAGCATACAAATGAAACGCTAACCTTAGTGCGGTATTTACTTTGTGCATAATAATGCAAAAAGCTTGGATTCTTTATGGAGAACTATTTTTCATTCGGGACACTTATGAGCGCAGTGTTATTTATGTACAGTATTTGCTCGGTTTCCGATTCTTTTGAATCAGCAGTGTTTGAAAACTGCAGACACGAAATAACTGAAGTGACCATTTTGTTTTTCAGCATAACACAGATGATTCATGACTTTGAGAGCTTCTTAAGTCTTTATATGTGGATTATATTTTTAAACATTAATAAAAATAGGAATTATTCAGTATCAGGACTATATAATACGAGTGCTTTTTTGACCTTATACTGAGCATGTTTTCCAGAAGATAATTCTTCTGACATCAAACGAAATCAGTCGACATGAGAAATGTGTTCTTACTATTCCAGCAAAGAATCACTACTCCACAAGGTTAACACACACCAGACTACTGACACTTGTATATTTGAAGAAAGAAAAAAATGTGAATCCCAATTCCTATTGAACTTATGTTCCCATTTTCATTGACTATGAATATTTGATTAGATTAAGGTGATTTAATATTGATGCATTTCTGTGAAGATGCTTCCACTTATTCTTGTAAAACTGATTCTTGTAAAACTGAATTTTAACATGGCCCGTATCAGGAGCTATGTGCCTCTATCTGCTGCAGTGATACTACATCCTTAGCAAGCCAATGAATTTGTTCACTGGTTAAAGAGGCATCAGGCGTATCTGGATGCATGCTTGAGCTTGTTGCACTGATTAAACCAAGGGCTAGAAACAAGGCCTCACAAGGCCAATTAGAATAAGAAAGCTGTCAAGTTAGCATACAGAAAGAGCATGACACTGTACCTTTGTTTGCTGCACACATAGCATTACTAACTTTGCAGACTTCCTGGTGTATAGATAATTAACGTCCATAAAAACATTGGAGATATATGAATCTCTGTGAAGCACTGCAGTATTTCTGTGTCATCATTTACAACCACAGATCTATTACAGAACTACAGATTTCACATATACACAAACTGAATGTCTACACATTGCATATCCTCTGACGCCAAGATCACAATGATGATAAGAAATTACAGACACAAAATCAAAGGTATTGTACATTTGGAGATGGGAATTTTATATTTGTGCAGGATTAAATCTCAACAACCAAACTGATTAATATTGTAAGATAACATTGTCTTCTGAAAAGAGCGGTTTACTGAAGCATCAAGCCTCTGTGGTCTCCGTCCTATTAAAATATATTTTTGCAATTTTTACTTTCACTTTTTGTCTTGCTCAGTTGCTCTTGCAGGATTGTGCTGGCTGAAGATTGGATTTTACCGTTTCTATCAACCTATTGTCTCCCTCTTACATGAACCCAATTGAATGTATCTATTCAAGACTTATCGATGATGTGGTTTTCTATAGATCACAGCAAATTAGATCCTTTCATTGCTGCAAACAATCACTTCGCCTCGTCTATACAAGCCTCAGTTATGATACTTGAGCTCTGTTCAGAAAATTTCTGTAGGTGTGCCATACGCAATATGTCCACTCCTAATGCTGTACCTTTAAAGTACTGAGTGAAATGATCAGAATGAAGCTTGGTATATAGTCTTATGTCAGACAAAAATGGCCTGTAGAGTATTAAAATAGAAACTGGTGATTGTCCTTTATTTTGCAGAAAATGAAGGCACTCAATAGGATGATCGATATGAATTTCATACCTACTGATTATTCTGATATTTTGACAGATATTTTTTAAGAATTCAGATATTTTGTTATCTGTCTTATAGGTTTTATAAGAAAATTTAAGATCACAATATCCCATCTCTCACTAAGATGTTCTCTTGTCGTGCTGATAGGTCCTGAGACTGTGCATGCAGAGCGTAGCAGGTAGCTCTTGATAGACAGCGAACACTAGAGAGACTTTCATCTTGCATTTGCAAATACAAAAGTCAATCCAAATATTTAACAGCGGAAAAGGACTGCTGATAATTAAAACAGGCTCATCTTTATGCTTTTTTTTTTAGGCCTTCACTTATTTAATTATTTTTCTATCAGCATAGTGCAGAGGTTTATTTTGATCCTTTAAGATTCCAATCTTGTTATGGTGGGAACAAGGTTCCCTCCTGACCTATTTTCTGAGAAGCGTTTCAAGCTACTTCACTCTGGCATTCAGCTCCTGTTCCTTTCTGAACTTCAGCCTACAAAGAACGCTGTGAACTTGATTGGCATTCTCACAGTTTGATTGACTGCAGGACACTTTTTGTAAATGTCACTCTGGATTAGATGTGTTAGATGTGTCAATCTGTGATAAGCAGGAAACAAATGAAGAGAATGTGCTTGAGATTTCCATTGCTTTCTGCCATCTTTAAAAACTGCTTTTTTTTTTTTTGCAGTTTGAGTTGACAGGTGAGAAAGTGGGCTCAAGAGGACTGTCTGTTTCCCGGACTTTCCTGCATACTTCCCACTGCTTTTCAGCAACACAGTAGCCATCCACATCCCCACATCTGGTGACCTGTCATTGTTCATCTTTAAAGTGGAAGCCCACGGCACAGTGAAGGCCTCATTCTGACAGACCTCACTCTGCAGACATTGTATTTTTATGAGCTTACTGATGCATTCTACTGCTGTGTGCTATCTTATATTCAACTTTCATCCCCATTACGTAACTCAAAGACTGTTCCTTTATAAGCTCAATAAGCCAAAGACTGCAATTATGCTTTACAGTACATAATATTATAGATTGGAAGTTTATTGTTGAAAGAAATACATTTTTGGTAGTCTTTTCCTCCCATACGAGCTCCTGATGTGTCAGTTAATAAATTACCATTAACACAGTGATTCTTCATCATGTAAAGAGGTTGAAAATACCACATTCTGTAGGTGCAAATGCCCATATAAAACACTATGATCACACTGTCATTTTTCACCATTGAAATACAGTGATGACAGTCATGTGCGCATTATGTTTTTAATGTCATGTGTTGGATTCTTCATCTCTGTTAGATACAAAATAGACAAAAATAATTTCATATATTTTTCTGAAATTTTCCAAAACATTATCAAGTGGTCACAACATAAAATAATCAATGACTTTTAAATTTTAATTTGCAAGTAAAATACTATTAGCAAAATAAGTTTCTTTTACTTTATCATAGACTATATAATCACGATTTCTTCATATGTTCACTGTAAATATCTTTAACATCATAGTAAAATGAATGACACTTTGTGATCAAAAAACTAAACGAAACAAAGACAAACATGTAATAACTTAAGAGAGGCCCATCTTCTGTGTAAAATAAAGAGTCCGAATTACAGTCAAGCATGGTTCACATATAATAAATAATTTCTTTGAGGCACTCATTGCCTTGCAGCTCGATGTTCCCATCTATAATAGCCCTGTCAGTGATAAAATCATAAGATGTTATGGTTGAGTGAAATTTGACTATAAGTGCAATCACCTGATGTGGATGGTGATCAGCACTTCTGCATTTGAGGCACACAATCATTTCTTCATGACCATTTTGTAAACAAAAATAACATCATAAAAAATAACAAAAAGAAAATAAATTTTCTGCAGGGTCAGTCAGAGTTTTGTCATTGGTATGTGCAGGCTGTTCCAGGGCCCCATCCATAACTCCTCCTCGTCTGATAATGTGTGGTCGCTGTGGGACTCCAGTGTCTCTCTACTGTTCTTGTGGTTGTCAAGAGACGTCTCTTGGTCCTCATTGACACATGGACCACTGTTGTTTCTGTCAATCAAGGTCTTGTTAATATTGGTTCTAGACCCAAAACTTTTAAGATCTGTTACGGTGGATCCCAGAGAGTCACAGGAGGATCGAGTGTTGAGGTTGACGTCCACATTAGAGGGAACAAATGTACCCGTTCCATTTTCTGTGTCATTTCCTGAACCCTCAATGCTAATAAGGTGAGGGGGTTCTTCATGAGTCACACCCAACTTGTCTAGTTTTTTAAAATGCTTACCCAGCCGGCACGGAGAACCCACCTTTAGGTTATTTTGGAGTGGTGAGCGCCTAGTCCGGACAATAGTGCCATTCTGTGCGAGGTAGATGTTCCCATTGATGTTGCTGTGGCTGTTGGGGATTCGGTTCCTATGGGTCTCTGTTGTACTCTCCTCTCCTGTGGAGCTGGTCTCATTCTCCCTATTTACCACCAGCTTAATACGTTTTTTTCTTCCAACCTGAGCAGGAGAGAAGGAGTGAAGGTAAATATATACATATGGTTTTTTCAGAAGGTACAGTAGAAGACCATCATGTTCTGAAACAAAGATACCATATTAATTCCTCCCCAATGCTAACTACTGTATGCTAAGTACTAAAGAATAGTTAAGGGCAGTTGTGAAAGAATACATTTAAAAATGAGAATAAACCCTATTTATGTATCCTCAGTTGCGATATAACCAAATTTATGTTCCCGAAAAGTGCTAATTTCTAAATCACAAGAAGCACTCAGTCAAAGCATAGTGCAACATGCAAATTCACAACAGAAATAAGAGCATAATGTTATGCAAAAAGTGAAAGGACAAAAACACACAAGAGAAGAATAAGGAGGAGTAAAAGTTATATTTTGCATCAGGAAACCACCAACGTTTTTCCTTGCTAAAGGGAAATGAGGAAAAGGTGGGCGTT
This sequence comes from Sandelia bainsii, assembly GCA_032362345.1. Classification (NCBI taxonomy): domain Eukaryota; kingdom Metazoa; phylum Chordata; class Actinopteri; order Anabantiformes; family Anabantidae; genus Sandelia; species Sandelia bainsii. The sequence goes on along the minus strand of JAUMHL010000008.1, from coordinate 95,108 downwards.
TGAAACACTCTGTAACGGCAAGCAATATTTCTTCACTCCCATGCAAGGGTAATTGATTTTATTCTCTCTTACTTCACAGTGGACTATATATCTCTCTAGAAGGCAGTTGACTTTCCCTCAGACTCTGAATCAGCATCTGATGTTGTTTCTATTTTTCTTGAGCCCCTTGATGCACTCCTGGTCCCTGATCCAGACCCACTGACTGAAGATTTGTCAGAGGAGATTGCGTCCTCGTCCACCTCAGTGATAGGGGACAGTCCTCCGTATGTCTCTTCAGAGGTGTCACCGATGCTTCTAATCTCCGAGCTGTATGAGGTACCAGTGTATGGGGCAGAGGGCCCAGGATCTCCTGATGCTAAACTGGACCTTCTAGATGATGCATCATCACTGAACTCACTGGCTTTGCTCTCATCAGCAGTCTCATCCTCATCCTCTTCACTCTCCTCTGTGATTGTGTTCTCAGATCCACGACTCATGGTAGACTTTTGGGAACGCCGGCTGCCACTGGTGGACCGGGATCCAGCAGAACTCTCCTTGCTGCTCAGGGAACTCTGGTCTGTAATCTGACTGCCAGAGGAAGACCTTCTACTGGACTGCGACCCAGACATTTTTCTCTGGCTGGAACCACGAGAAAGAGAGTCTTCACTTCCTGACACTGACGCCGACTCTGCCTCGCTGGCTGTTCCTGTTCCTGACTCAGCCTCACTGAGTTCTTCACTGGACTTCTCTGAGGTTACTGTACTTCTTGATGATCTGGTTCTCCTAACACTTGAGCCAGATAAAGATGTAGCTTTACTGGCACTTCCACTCTCACTTGCACTTTCACTTCTTCTGCTCACACTGCCACTACCACTCACACCTGTAGCGCTGCTCCCCTTGCTTGCCTCAGTAGCCGATGATCTCAATGAAGACCGTGCAGAAGACCCACCGTCTCTAGTGCTCCCTGAAGCCTCTTCCTCCTCAGAATCTTCATCAGAGTCTCTCTCAGTTTCTGAACTCTTTTCTGTGCTTGTTTCCTTCTCTGTTGCCATACCTGTTCCTGATTCTGTTTCTTTCTCTGATTCAGACTCTTTGTCAGAATCAGACTCCTTCTCAGACTCTGACTCTTTCTCTGTTTCTGACTCTTTCTCAGTTTCTGATTCTTTCTCTGTGAATGATGACTTCTCTGATACTGACTCTTTGTCCGATTCTGATTCTTTTTCAGTCCCAGATTCTTTCTCACTGACAGATTCCTTCTCAGTTTCTTCTTCAGATTTGGACTTACTTTCCTCGTCGGAATCCCCTGGCTCTTCATCAGGCTCTTCCTCTGAGTCCACAGTGCTTTCGTTGGCATCATCCCGGTCTAAATCTACTTTAAGATAATCTCTGTCAATACTGCTTTTCTCTGAGGATTCTTCATCAGAGTCTTTCTTCTTACTGCTTCCACTTGTACCTGCTTCTGGCTCACTTTCTGTCACACTAATAGACACTTTAGACTTCCTTTCATCCTCACTGGCTACTTGCGAGGCCTCCTCGTCTCTCTCGCTGCCAGTTGCTGAACCAAAACTCACACTACTGTGTGACTTCCTCCGGACCTGCAACTTGTTAGCCAAGTTAATTTTCTTCAAAACTTTGCCAAGTCGGCTGCGGGTATCAGACTTGCTTTCTATTGGTCCCATAAGAGCTGGTCCGTCAGTCAGACTCTCCTGGCTGTCAATACGACGGGCTGACATCAGTTTGGCATAATCCTTGTCCTTCTTTCTGGTGCCAAACATCTTGAACATCTTGGCTTTCTTCCATGGAGATAGGCCAGAGGGACCAGCATCAGATGCTTGTTCCCCTCCCTTGCTGGCTGCCAAGAGTTTGCTGAGTTTCATGACAGACTTCAGTTTCTTGGCAGCCTTAGAAGGCTCACCCTCTGGTTTTGGCTCAGCTTGTTCAATTTCTTCCTCTGGTGGCAGGTCCCTAAATGCAACCCTTCTGGGTGGACCTCTACCCCGCATTCCAACACGGCCCCTGCCTCGGCCCCGACCCTAAGACAGTCATATTTAATTTAGCAATTTTTGCGAAGATAAAGCCACATTGATGGAATGTCACAGGGATGATACTGCTGTTTCAATAATACATTGGACACACAACCTATTAAAGTAATAGTTAACATTCTTAACATTATCACTATAAGGGAAGATAATACCTCAGGGGCATGTGGACTGTAGTAATACCCATCATCCTCCATGATCACCTCTCCATATTCATCATACATGGGAGATATCAGCCTCCTTCGACTGCCATACTGAGGAAGGTCATACCTAACAAAGAGGTTCACACAAAATATAGCAAATAATAATTTGAATAAAATAATTACAATTATAGCAACAAGTTAGTAATTATTAGTTTAAAAAACATATTCATCTACATGCTGTAAACAAATGTATTGCTTCAAATTCAAATAACACACCCTCTATATCATGTCAGGCACCTGTTATCTTTAAACATAATAAGACACAGAATCGAACAACGAAATTTACAATCTGCTAGAGGAACAAGACTGATTGTAAAGTCAAAGTGTTGCTGGCTCAATGGATAAACTGAAGTTATTTACTCAGAAACTTACACCACAGTTCAGTTAAAATAGTTGTCTGCAGTATTTATTTTTGTGTACAGTGCAATAAGACTTGTCCAGTAAGTACTGTATGTGCATTAATGTCATTGCAGGCCACAAAAGGCCTTGGGGACAATTTCTATTTGTGATTCTTTTTCTTCTTATTTATGAAAAATAATCTCCTACGCTTTCCTGTATTATATAAGGATGCCCCCATTCAATGCTGCTATTGGTCCTGTTTTTTTGTCAAACATCTGCCAAAAAAAGGTAAAAAATCATTCCAAGAATAGAAACACATGCTAAAGATTCCTGTAAGCTTTTATTCCTTTATTCTTGAGCATATCTGGCCACACGAGTGGCATAATGGAGTTTAATTTTCATCAGTTGTCATTGAATCTCCCTCAGTTATTGACAGTGAAAGTGTGATTTACTTTTCTTACTCTATAATTCTAAATTAGACAAATGCCTAAAGGAAAGAGGTCGATGGCAATTTGTGTCATTGCCACTTTCTGAACATGCGAGGGTTTGCTCTGAAGACCACACGGTCTGGTGATTGCTGAATTAAAAGCTTAACCGCCTTTAAAGTGTGCCCCTCGGTGCCAGTAGGAACAGATCAAAGGCATCCGATCATAGTGGTGGTACACTCATTGGCAGTTGCAGCTTTTACAATGAACTTTGTGGCACATCATTAATATATGATAAATATGATGCACTTGTGATCTAGACACTGCAATTAGAGTTAGAAGAGAGGAAATATAAGGTAGATTAAAACATCAGTGTGGCCAGTTTTTAATTTGTCAGATTTTCTTTTTGCAATCTAAGCATGTAAGGTGTAAAAACTTCTCACTATTTTGAAAAATTTGCAGCCTAAGTCCCACGAGTGGTGCAAATTTACCTGCCGCAGAGCAGCAGTGTTTAATGAATAACACTTTCTCAGCAGCTGTTACATCTTTAAGTTCCATGTTTTTACTCTTTAGACCATATGGGCGTTGTAACAGGCTAGCCATAACATCCTCCATTCATTAAACCAAGGGAAAACACCTTCAGACTCTCTGATATTCAATGATTCTTCAGTGATCTCATTTGATGAAAGTGGAGAGGGTAAGTACTCAGTTGCTATGTAATGCTGAGGCAGTATTAGTTATGTTCATCATTATATTCTGAACTTCTTTGTAATGGTCTCTATACCCAAAGGGCCTCAGCACTGGGAACTGGAAAGCAAGTCCACGATAAATAAAACCTAACAATATTATTTTTTTGAAATAGTGGAGATCATTTTCATGGATTACAGTAAGACTGATGATCGATGAGACGCTCAGTGGGCTGCATGCTCACCCTTGGTCATAATTATAGTAGTCCTGCGCATAGTAGTCTTGTCCTGGGTCGATACCTGACTCCATGGAGAGTTCCTGCATTTCAGAGAAGCATAAAGAAAAAAAAACTATTCAGCACAACTTGGAGAAAGACAGCAGAAGAAGAGGAGCAGCAGCATACAGGGAGAGTATACAGCAGAATTACTACAATCCCTGAGAATTAAGAAAAGCAGGAGTGTTTCTACCTCAGGTCTCAGAAGAGATGGCCTCAGCAGTTGCTGTTGCTGCCAAAGATTAGTACAGAAGAAGGATAAGGTAACGAAAGGGAGGCAGGTCAGGTCAGGGGACACAAACAAAAGGAAGAACTCACTCTACACATTTCAGAAGTAAAACCATGCAGGCGGCTTTTATGTTTAATGCAAAGTCTAAGTTATAAACCATGAGGAAGCAAGGTGAAACAACTGTTGAAATATTAATGGGAACAAAGCAAGGAGAAAGAGAGCGGGGGTTAACTAAGCAAATGAGTAAAAAACTGCAACAACGAGAATAAATAAATAAGAAAACATCCTCCATATATTGGATGCTGACAGTTCACAGATTATTTAAAGGTGAGAAAGGAAGAGTTTAAAGTCACACAGAGTAACTTCAGGTTTCCCTGATTATTAAATTTTTTAGTAGAGGAGAAAAGGTCCTCCTTGTGCTTATCTGCTATTTGACAGGAACACTGGAGAACACAACAGACTTTCAAATCAAACCTAAACTGTAACGTCTGTCTCAGAAGTCCTATCAATGGGATCTCAATCTCATTCAGTGGTTTCCATCAAGTAAGTTATAGATAGGAATAGTAATATATAAGATGTCCCAAGCTGCCTTGAGAGTGACAAAATGTCTTGGCACAACAACAAGATAAAAACATGTCACAACAAGAATGCTTACCTGTCTGCCGTAGTCTCGCCTGCTGTGTGCCACAGAAAGGAGAAAGTAAGACAAATAATGAATATGGATTGTCATCAACATTTCAAGTGCTTTTTGATAAATAAAATGCTACAGGACTAGCGTCTCTACATTCTGCTGACCAGTGAAGAAACGGCAGCTTTACTTACTGTGCATTTTCATGTGTTAAATTAAAGAGTTGCAGATATTGTTCAGTTTTAAAAAGGCTGCCTGGGGCCACAATGTTATCATGCTGGTGGGGGCTGTTTTTTCCCCTTGTTATCTCATCCGAACAGGGAGAAAAAATAAGATGCAAAAAAAGCAAATATCAAGGAGGCAGGGAAGATTGGAATCTGAAGAAAAGTCAGCTTTTATACAGACGTATCTAGAGCATCTCCTGGCACAAGGACATTACAATTCAGGGAGGAAGTACTGACTCAAAGAAAGTTAATAAAATTGTCTTTAGCTTATCACGTCATAATGTGTCATTGTCTTTCAGCAGACGGCAATGTTTTGTTTTTTATTTAAGTAAGTAAGTCTTAGGAATTTCACTCAGTCAAACACATAAAAGACAACTCTGTGCTGTTCCCGAGGATGGTGCATTCAGTACAAGTCAATGAGAAGCAGAAAATAATGGAGCAGCCAATCTTAGACCTCCGGGTGTACCACTGTAAATTGTCTAGGCACATAAATGATGATGACTTTCTTGCTCAGATATATAGCCATGCAATGATGTGAGCTTCCTCTGGAGAGCTGTAATCTGTTATTATGGGCAGGGACCAGGGGACAGGGCAGAGTCATATGGCCACACCTCCCAGGCACAGTGGACGATGTGAGCGGGATCTGATGGATGACCTGTTGGCTTAACTGCTGGCTACCGTTACTTCATGCAACATCAAGAAAAATGGCCCAGCGGATAGCAGCCATAAGAAGTTTGCACAAGAGGAGACTTGGGGTAAGATAGGTGATGAGGTAATGTAGAAAAAGAGGCGAGGGAGGTGAGCTCAGAAATACAGTTAGAGTGAAGTACTGAAGAACCAAGCACTTTAAATCTATTATAGTAGTGTGATCTCTGACCTGTAAATAACTAATTTTACTGTTTAAAAGAAGTCAGTTAAAGATTTAGACTTTCTGAGGTGTGAATTGCTCCTTAAGACTATTACATGAGAAGATCAATGCCACTCATGTTTAAAAGATAACTATGAAGCTACAGTCAGATTAGCTGCATAAAGACTGGACAAGGGAAAACAGCTGTCCTGGCTCTGTCCAAAGGAAACAAATCCAGCTACCTACCAATATCCCTAAGGCTCACTAAAGCTCATATCTTGTTTGTTTATTCCACACAAACACTGAAGTTTAAATATGTTGTGGTGTTATAGGGGTTTATGTGTTGGGTGATTTCTTGGCCAGATATAACCCAAATTAAAATCATAGTTTGATTTCTTTACACTAAGCCAGGCTAGTTGTTTCACTGTAGCTTTAGGCTATACCAAGCTAACCAATTGCTAGTTTTAGCTTAATATTTATGATACAGACAAGAGAATGTTTATGATCTTCTCATTAAACTGAAGTATGATAACTGTATTTTTAATTATTTATTCAAGGAAAACACAATATGCTGTATTATTTGCCATTTCATCAGGTGGATCTTTTCATGCAACAAAGGATCTCTCTGACCAGCTTTTTGTGTATATATGGATAAATGAAGCTTACAATACATGCCATAAAGTCCTCAGGTTTGTATTATCCTGAACACACTATGCTGAGATCACTGTCATCACTGATATCGTCTACTCAAAACACACAGATTTCAGTTACTTTCAATCTCGATTTTTAAACTTTTAATTAGAAAAGAACTCTAGAATCAAAGTTCAGAACTTCTTTATTAAAAGTGTTATAATTCTCTTTTCCTTGTAGGCAGGTTTTATTCATATTTATGCAATTATTTGTTAGTCAGGACACAAAACCGTTTGATAAAACCAATTTTATATAGAACATAAAGAATACCATCCATTAAAGCTTACTGCTCTTTGAGTTGAAGGAAATAGCACGCAAGCTGCTAGTCTCTTCACAAAAGAGATTACCCCATGTAGTGACATGGAATACAGAATTAGCAGGCTTTCGATCTGCCCAACAGGGGAATGTGTAATGAATCAAACATTACATTGCTCTGGAAGGGTGGTATGCTTAGACCATTTGCCTTAGGGCATAGAGAGTGAAACAAACACATGAAGGGTATGTGGGAGACAGAGGGGAAAAGAGGTAAAAAAAAAATATGAGCACAGAAAAAAAGAAAGGGAGAGGGGACAGATGCCACATTGCAACAAGTGTTTAGAAGGTAACAGAATCTCCCCAGATACACAAGGATAGATTACTTAGAAGAGGCCATGGATTAGAAAGTACTAGAGCCAACTACAGGAAAACACAGACAAATTGTACAGACAGAAGGTCAGCAGGACGGAAAAAGAAAGGAGAGGATAACAGTAGTTGACAGTCCCAAAGGCAGCAGCCCTAGTTAACGACTGATTGGTTCTCTAATTAGCCTTTTCCAGTGTGCAGCTGAAGACCACAGTGACTACTTTAACATGCTGGGAGGATCTCTGCAGATGTGAAAAGACAGGTCCCCCAGAGTTAAGTTTCGCTCTCTTTATTTAAGCTTACCAGAGAACCCAGTCAATCTATTTTATGGCTGATACTTTGTCAAACATAACACGTCATGAAGATGCTTCCACTTACAAATATGTATTTGTAAGTTATGTTTATATGCACATTGTGCCACATAGTATACATCTCAAAAATTGATTCATCATTGCATGGTATCCCTGTTAAATTAATCTAAAATAATGTAATATTTTAATGTGATATTAAGTAATTTAAACAACTTGCTGAATATGTTTCATCCACAAATGTGTAATCATCTTTCCTGAATACTCTGAAGCTTATTTCACAGAATTTACATAGCTGTGGGACATTCTTAACAGTTATGGTAATTTCCCCTCATTTAAAAAAGTATCTAACATTATAATTTTTCTTACCTAATTTGTATTCTGTACAAAGCAATGGCATCTTACATTTTTATGCTCTTATCTTTGTGAAGAAGTAAAATAACTAATTTGAAAACAGCTATATGCAGCCAGCGACTGGTTTGGAAAACAGACTTCAAGGTTGCAAGACTTAAATTTTTGGTGTTAGTTTTGGTTGTGATATGTTAATTTTAGGATAATGAACTGAAATAACACTGTCTCTAACAAGGTGAAATGACTAAATATTGGACCCTGGTGTATACTAAGTTTAGATAATTAAAACATGGAAATAAACTGAGCGACAGTAATTCATATTATATACAGTTTGAACGTTTCTTATTTTCTAAAATCTAAAAGTCCAAAAGCATATTGTACAGTCACGGTGGCAGCGCTGAATACATTTCTTGGCAGGTGGCACTAAAAATTCATTTTCCACACGAAATATCAAGTGAAAAAGCATTTGCCTCTGAAAAACCCACACACTGGCTAAAGCTATTATACAATACTACCAACTGTGCAACATAATAAAAAGTATTTAGAAACAACATGAAAAAACAGGCATGGAGCTGTATAAATGGAAACAGAAATGAGAGGATGGAGACAGAGGAAAAGTCAGAACACTGTGGACTGAAATTGTTCACTGAGCTCAGCAGTGTTTGAGCTGTTTGAGTTCAGTTGGCTTGTCTGCTGAACCTCTGTTGCCATGTTCAGTTCACTCGTTCCATTTTCAGTACAGTTCATACTTGTTGAGTTGATTTGGACTGCAGAGTTGGAGTTGTTTCTTTTTGGCACGCTCTGCTCATCGCATGGATCAGAGCTTTGCAGTTTGTTAGTACCCTCTGATTCCTCAGTCACTTGTGGTTTCTTGTTAAACTTGGGCACCTTGCAATTTTTGTCTACTTGGCTGTACAGGTTGGCAACAGACTTCTCTATGTCTGCTAGATTCTGGATGTTTTTTAGGATCCCTTTAAGCTCCTTCTTCCCCACGTCAGTTTGTGACGGAGAAGGAAGAGGGGGGTATTTTCGTTCAGAAACAGGGCGAAGTGAGGACACGGGCGGCAAAGAGGTTGGAACAAACTGGACAACTGGGCGTGACTGAACGGTAGCAGGCGAGGGAGGAGGAGGAAGAGGTGGCGGGGGAGGAGGAGGAAGAGGAGGACCATGTTCTTTATTGACATAAGAAGGAGGGGACTGAGGAGTATATTGAGGTTTATAAAGATAGGAGGGTGAAGGTGGACTAGAGGGGGGAGATGTGGGGGGGGGAGGTGGATGTGGCTGCTGAGGTGGATGTGGCTGCTGAGGTGGAGGCGGCGGTGGATTTTCTGGTGGGTCTGGTATAATCTCCACAGTGATCTGACAAGGCTGCACTGTCATGTAGCTGGAGATGCTGGAGCTAAACTTTCTGAGGACAGGTGGAGTTGGTCTCTGGCAAGTCAGAGGCCATGACTCATCTCCCTGAGTAATGATAATGCTTGGGGGCACATCTCTTCCCACAGATGTAGGGCTGTAGGGGTAATCCATGATCGAGAGCAGGTTTTCTGAGGTCAGCTCCAGCATGTCATCACCGTCTCTACCCCTGACAAGAATGGAAGAGAGGGAGCCTAGGGAGTCACTGTTTTGCTTGAGGTTGTGTTCAGGGAGGGCATGTTGCTCAAACTGCTTGGCTTGCTCACGGACTGACAATTTGGTCTCTTTGCTGCCACTCAGGAGAATTGTGTCTGAACTCTCCGGCCTTTGTCTGCCTCTCATGGCTGACTGGAGTATCTGCAGCTCCCAGTCGGCTGGGTCCATAAGAACTTGTCTCCTTGGCAGCCCACCATGAATGCGAGCAGGCATTGACCTGGCGCAACCTGACCCTGCTGAGGGGGAAGGAGAAAAGAAGAACTGCTTTTCAGATGGACTCCTCCCCTGCATAAAGACATCAGGACTGCTGAGGGGACTGTTATCATAAACAGGATTGTGGGTGATGAGTGGGTTGCAGTCAGAGAGGAAGGTCACGTTGCTTTCCGACTTGGGTAAGTTGACATGCAATGCTCCGTTGCGACGGGCTGCAATGGCGCGACAGGCAAAGGTGCTAAGAATCCTTTGATGGTCGGCCTCCTCAATGACAGACTTTTTAGCCCTGCCCCAGCAAAAGGTGAAGGTGAAGAGGAAAAAAAAGACTTGAAACAGGTGAAAATTTATGGATTAAGAGTGAGCAAAGCAAAGGAAAAAGGGTGATGTAAAAGCAATATTATTATTGTACATGATTATGACTCTAGTATTGTGACTTTCACAGTTTTTTAGGTAAATTCATCAAAGCAATTGGTTTATTGATTTAAAGAGGTTAACATGGCTCAGTTTTCACTTATGCTACAGATTTATTAAGTGTTGCTATCAAATACTGAAATAGTATAATTATTGTGTCTCCACTAGGATTTGGGATTCCCAAAGATACAGTCTAATACAAACGACAAACATCAACTCATATTGGATGCATTAGTGCAAACAGTCACAACACTATGAGATGTGGATGTAAGGATGACAGAACACAAAAGGAGATGATTATCTAATGGAAAAGTAGAGAGGAGGCAACTATAGTGATAGCTACTGGAGTGCAGTACCTCTAAACAAAGAGAGCTTCACTTTTCCTGGCTACATGGAAGTTAAAGTGCATCACTGAAGTTTTTAAAAAGTACAAAACTTTCCAATTGTTACCACTTCACAAAGGCCAACAGGCAATGCACAGTACGGAAAAATGTATTTATGCACAAAATAAAATAAAATAAAGGTTAAAAATCATATCTACAGTATAGAGCACTGCTATAAGCATCAGGGAAAAAGGGTGCTGCTTCTGTGCTATATTAATAAATAAATATTAAAAAGTAAAAGTAAATAAAAGTAATATTTATCATTATCAAAGACCTCATATGTTTTGGGAATACTTACTGCAGTCTGAATCCAGAGAGACAGGGGAATAGAAATGATGGAGAGGACAGGAACACAGACAGATGGTAAGAAGACTAAAGCAGAAATGTGGCAAAAAAATGAAGAAATTGATGAAGTGCAACTACGTGCTACATAATGTTTCTGCATTCTGAGGGTGAATACCCCCTTAAGGAAACAAACTTTACCTTTCTACACAGCAAACATTGTGTTTTACACATGGCGTTTAAAAGTGTTTTAATAGGATTGTTTATAGGGCCAATTTTTCTGCTTCCTAGGGCAGCCTGAAAAATAACCCCCAAATAAACAGAGCACGGCTACACGACAATCCCCATGAGAGCTTTTCTCCTGCCACAGAATCAAAAGCTTCTGCTTGTTGTTGAGTGTTGGTCAACATCTGTTGTAAACATTGCAAAAGCCCTTTACAGCTTGTCATTAAATTTCCATTTTCTTTCTATTTTTTCTTTTTTACAGCAAGTGTGATGTTGGTAACTGTAGCTGCAGATGCTGTAAATCACAATGACAAAACCACAGCAGGGCAGCAGTTTCAACTCGATTTCATTTACCCTGCAAGTATTAAGAATTCATAACACATTTAGGGAATTTAACTGTGAAAGGTGAAATCTGATTGTGCTGATGGCAAAACACGGCAGATTATTGGCAAGCACAGGACTTGTTCAGTGCAGTGAACAAAAAAAAAGCAATTTAAGACAAAATAACTTAAAAGGTACAGGCCAGGTTGTGTATCTGTTTCTATTTTCAAGTTAAACACACTCTTACCGTCAAAGAGGGTCTTGCAAAAATGTATATGCAGTCAAACTAGAAACACACACTGCAGCATATAGTGTGATATGCAGACATCTAAAGTGGTTATAGGAAGCTAAAGACCAGAGAGATTCATTGATGCAGCTACAAGTATCTATAAAGCAGCAGATTTCTAAGGTCAACATGCAGAGTGCCAGAGGAGATGAGTGTTGCAGTGAATACTATGAATTCTGTTGATGTGAAAAAAAAAACTGGAAAATACATGAGGCAATAGTATCATTTAACCTTGAAGCACAGTGTGTGGGCTTGAAATTCAAAGAAAGGAACCTGTAGGGCAAGATGCAATACCTGCTTATTATGGGGAAGGGGTGGGATGAGACAGATAGTATAGGGTCAGAGTTGACTCACATGCTGCTATCGCCCAGCTCTTCATAGAGGTTAGCACTTGGAGCACCAGCTGGAGGTGCTTTCCCTCCCGGTGGTAAAGCCATCTGAATCCTGGCAGTTTTGGCACACTCTGCCTGTCGCCTGTGTAGTTAAAAAGACGCACTTCTAGTCTTACGCAAACATGAAAGAAAACTTATTCACAAGAAAGGAAAGAAATGTACAAAGAAAAAGTCAAATCATACAAAGAAAAATCAATCCCATATGCCAGCCTTTGTGTCTTTTACATTTAATGTAGTGTAGTGACGAATGGACTGCTACTTTCTTAAACAGTGGTTAAAAAGTGAGCAGAAGTCAGATATGTGTTTTCATAAGGCAATTAATTAATAATTAATTAATTATAATATTATTTTGAAAGGAATCATACGTTTCTCAACTATTAAAATGCAGTTTATGCCTAGGACACCTGAGAACTGGTGGGAAAGAGATCAGAAGGTTTTCAACAGAGTGACAAGTATAAAATTTGAGTGGAGTGAGAGGATACACTAATAGGATAGATGATGAGTCTTCTTGATTGAGGTTGATTTTCCTTTTGAATTTCATCAGATTTTCCACAGGCAGATAAACTGTTTTGCTAAATTAAACATTAATTCTCCAACCTACAACATGAATCACTGTTGCTTCATGTCATTATGTCTTCACACATTGAGCCAACCTTTAAATAACTAATGAAGATGTGAAAAATTGTACTTCTTATACACACATCAACCAATCATTCGCAAAACATGAAAAAAGGTACTTACTCTTTGAACCTGGTGATGGCAGAGTGATGCAGAGGAAAGGAGAGAATGAGAGAGAGAGAGAGAGAGAGACAGAGAGACAGGGGACAAAAAAAATATGCATAATTACATAATTTGGCAAAACTATCACTCCTAGGATGATAAGATGAGTCAGTCAACAGAAGATCTTTCAATAACAGATTGTTTATCTGTTTAATGACAAAAAAACAGGTAAACAGCAGAAAGCCTTCTGTGTATTCTCTCCAATTTCTATGCAAAGTAGGAAGCACTCAAGCCTCCAGCAGTGACTGCAGGGCTACATGCAAAAGTAGCCGACTGATGTTTTTCTTCAGTGAATTCTCTCCATATCACTGTTACTTATTCACAACAAAATTCAATTATAGCACATAAATAAAGATTCTTTGTTAATGTGACATTAATCCACATATTTAGGCAATAGTGAATTATGTTAACAGAGTGAAATGAGAAAATGATTTCCTAGACCATTTAATTTTACCAAAGTAATGTCACCACCAACAAAGTACCATCTGCTCTGACAGTTTGTGTGTTACATATAATGTCACCATCAACAGCTTTCTGCTATGCGTTTGCTCTGCGCATTTGCATAAGGACAACGACTCCATCCATCTGCCCCGAATAAACACTTCCCAAACATCACCATTTATGGAACACTTTCAGCATACCAACAATTAGGGGGGGGGTATGATCCTGACTTCTGCCAACTAAGAGTTCACTTACCTCATCACTGTGAGTGATGCTTTAAACAAAAAGCGTAACAATTTTTGTTAACTGCACACTGTATATGTGAATGAGAGAGACAGAGAGCATGGTTTGTTGTGTGTGTGTCAGTAAGAGATGACTAAGTGGCGTGAAGATGCACTGTGACGGTCACAATTGGCTGTAGATATTTGTCACAAATGAACGTTAATTAATCTGCTTTCACAGAGCACAAGCAGGAAGATTAGCCCAGCAGAGTGCGCAGTAAGCATGTCTGATGAGAGAGAGAGAGGGAGAGAGAGGGAGAGAGAGAGAGAGAGAGAGAGAGAGGGGCAGGACCCAAGCAAAAAGTTCTCTTGTTTTATCTTAAATAATGGCAAATACACTTCTTTGTCTGTGAAAAGCAAAAACCAAGTGTTACATTATAGCTCCAAGATAATGGTCTGCTTAATTCAAATATATTTCCCACTTAATGTCATGACAACCATCTAAAGATGATTAATCGATTACAGAAGCCAGTGATTATCGCTGAGGCGAGAGTACTCACTGTTTGTAAGTAACCATGACGATGAGGATGGCAGGGATGCAGCAGAGGATGATGATGATGGCCAGGGCCAGGAGAGCCCCTTCTGTGTAACCCACAGCCTGGGCTGCCTTCTTCACACTGGCCACAACATCTGGTGAGCGGATCTCAAGGATGCGGCCGCCCTCGCCCAGGTACGGCTGGAATTCCTTGTTGATTTGCAGCACATTCCCATCTAGAAATCTGTGATTTATGAAATATAATGAGAAGAAATGGTTTTCCACACAGAGCGACTGGGTTAGTAATCTATCACACACTCAGTGTATGAAAGAAGTTCCTTATTGTAACGAAGTTACGGAGAATTATCACCTGAAGGTGCAGCTCCCTGCAGCTTTATGGGATATTACAGGAAGTTTTAACTCATTGTTTAGCTGTACTTGATATGACTGAAATATTTTGTGTGAACCTTCTACCACAGTAGAGAGCACAAACATACAATGTAACCACCCTCTGCTGTTCCAGTGTGATTTTGTGACGATAAACAGTTGCTACGAAGTGGCTTTCTAACATTCTGCATCACAAAGGAGTGAGCAGGGTGCCACATCCAATTACTGTCATTCTTGTTTTTCTATATGTGAATAAATGAGTGGAGATCACAGTTAGTAACTGGCCTCTCTGCCATTTTATCCTCTAGAGAGCGCAAATGGCAGAGAGTGCTGCATTCAAGGTGGCATAAGGAGACTCTATAATGCAAGAAACCACTCACTATGTTGTTTACTATGTTGTCTTTCTCCTTATCTCTTAGTGATCTGACAGCAACGTCGCATATAACATGCAATTACCCCACAACATTCAGACATGCACTGCATGCATAAAAAGCCTTTCTCCTCTAGTCTAAGTGATTTTTTTGACAGTATCCCTAGTTTTGTTAAAAAATGTTTTCACGACACCCTCCTAGTGGTTCTAGTCTCAATCATGCACTCCTGTGATGGTCAAGGACACAGAGAAAATATTTATAGATTAATTTAGCACACACACAAATGTTATTCAAGTGGAGGATTTCAAAATGAAATGCAGTTGAGACGGTCTCATTCTAAAGAAATGATGTGTGGTTCCTTAGGGGCAAGATACAAAACAGATAACA
Organism: Sandelia bainsii; assembly: GCA_032362345.1. Lineage (NCBI taxonomy): Eukaryota > Metazoa > Chordata > Actinopteri > Anabantiformes > Anabantidae > Sandelia > Sandelia bainsii. The sequence continues at coordinate 80,000 of JAUMHL010000008.1, read as the reverse complement.
GAATTGGCAGTATGGATAAGGATAAGGACGAATGAAGACAGAAGATGGTGGCTCAATGTAGAGTAAGTATGAGACCAGACTGGTAGAGAACTGTTTCATATTGATTGGCAACTCATGTTCTGATGGAGTCGGCTTTTTAAGATTGCTGCCTGAGTGGTTTGACAGAAGGGCTGGGAAATAAAAAAATGTGAGTACAAGATTGTCCTAAGGTGCCAGCTAAGTCCAAAGTCGTGTTTTCTTCTGATGGGATGAAAAAGTGTATTGTACACACTTTTTTCAGTGCATTAATACCAGGAAAACATCACCGAACAGTGTTTTAGTGCACAGCCTCAGACATACCCTAGGCACATAGCAATATCTATCTCTATGTCCCTGAACAAAAGGAATAAAATGTATTGCTGGCATATCTCAATGTTTTGAAACAGTCTTTGAGGCACTGCCTTGATGGGTTGATGGACTGAATGAAATTCTCCCTGCCCTATTCTCACTTTCTCCCTCACTATCCTCAACCGACCCCTTTTCTCGCACTTAAATCTGCCCCCTTCCCATGACATATGACAGAGTTGGTAAAGCTTCAGAATAGTCAAAGTCTTCTTAAAAAAAAAAAAAAAGTATAGGTAGTGAAAAAGTGGAGACATTATGGAGGAAGCCAAGAGGAGGGTGAGAAAGAGATATTTGCTGACTCACTATATGGACAGAGGGTAAAGAGACAGTGGGGAAAACATGCAGCACAGCAGAAACATTTTAAATCAAATAGTCAAATAATAGTGGACTGAACGTCTTGTAATAAAAGTCACACACTCACTTGAAGAGCTCCTGACGTGAAATGGCCCTGTTCGTGATCGGGTCAATGGCGTACACCATCAGGTCCGACTTACTGTAGTCCTCCAGCTCAAAGCCATCGCCATAGCGACGTGGTCCAATGGACTCTACAATCACCTTGGCACCTGGAATCTGGTCCTGAACATGGCGCTCCAGAATACTGAAATTACCACAAAACCACAAGTATAATTTATATAAAGAAAGCAATAAAGGTCTAAATGCTAAAAAACTGTTGTCTAAATTCAGTTAAGCCAAAAACCCAGGTTCACATTAGTTCAAACAATTTCTGGCACCTCTGTTCCCAAAGCAATATGAGAGCCACCAATCTTAAGTACGCCACTCTGTCCCATTGGGCAGCAGTTTGCTTCTCCACACTGGGCTCTTGGCAAAGCAAGGCTCTGATAATCCTTTTCAGACAGACAGAAATCCACACCTCAAATTACAGCCAATAAAGGAAAGCCTTGCCGTCTGCCTTTTGCCAAGGTGGATAAACAGTTTGAGCACTAAGGTAAAATGGCTCTGGATCATCACCAGTGATTTGCAAATTTGCAGACCTCTCATATCACATCACTGCAAAGAGTTTAACATGACTAATGTGTGTGTTTTTTGCCTGAAGAGTAGTGCCACTTGTGTGGGCAGAGAGACAGCAAGCTCTTGAAAAACAATTATTAACAACCATTTGCCTTTCAGATTCACTAATTAGGCTAAACACTGTGCCCCAAGATCTGCAAAAAGACATTTCATGAATCTTTATTATTAATTAATGTGGACTATGAAAACAGATGCTAGAGAGTAGACTTAACTACCTCATTGGCTAATATATGATCTTGACTGAATGACTGTTAATTAACGAACAAGAAAAGATGAGTTTTACATAACATCAATTTCTATTAGTCCAATATTACAACCATATTGCTTGACATCAGGTCTTCAAACACAATTTTATATTCACATTCAGGTGCCAAGGCCACCTATATCGCGGTTGGCAAAGTACTGCATAAATACATAAGAAATCAGCTAATAAAAGGAATATTGAGGCAAGGAAGTATACTGAAAATTTATATGTTGTATGGTAGACAAAAAGAGAAGGGATTTGATGACAGGTATTACATTGAAGAAATGTTTTCTATTTCACCCTATCACACAGCAGCTTCTCTCTATCCCCAATGAACACTAAACTGTACACCTATATTCATATTTTAATTATGTTCAAATTTGTCTTACCTAATGAGCTGCTCCTTATTCTCTTCCACTAAATTGGGTGGTACAGTGGACACAACAACTTGCATGTCCAGTGCATTGACTACAGAAACCTGTGTAAGAGTGGGAGAGAAAAAGGACCAAAATGTAAAACCAGCCAGTAGAAAATAAAGATGAATAGTGATTAAGCCAGTAATTCACATATCCTCCTGCGAGTTTGGCTGATGCATTCAAATGCCTCTTTCGATGGACCAGATGAGATGCTCTAATTGCCTGCTCGTATTGGTGCCATGCAGCAAACTTAACAGAACCTAATTCTGATGCCACAGTTAAGTGCACAGGCAACAGCGTCTGTACTCTGAAGCCAAATCTCCCATGCGGCTCCTGTGAAATTAGGTTTCCCCTTGAAAATTAACAAGCACCCTGGTTAAAAACCTCGCTGCTCTTTCATATCCAGGCAATGTCCCAGACCCTCCTTCGGTCTCGTTAGAGGCTTGTTAGCCAGGCATATTCTACTGAAACAAAAAATAAGCCTGCCCACAGTCAGGAAAGATAAGTATTGAACTGGGGGGTGAAACTGAGCCCAAGCACAGCAGGAAACTATTGGGAAAAAGGATTGCACACACAGAAGAGACACACATTTAGACAAACACCCATAAAACACGCAGACATACATAGAATAGACATGACATAGAAATTATTATATTAATTTGATCATCGGCAGCTGAGGCACATGCTGAGTGTCCTGTACCTGCTATGAATAATTCAATAGACTGGTTACCAAAACATTTAGTACTAGGTAAACAAAAATCACTGTCTTGGCTCATGATATACAAATTATTATGAAGGAAAACAAAGCAGTGACTTTCAGCGACTGTCACATAAATTATTTGCTGACACATTGACAAAAATATTGTTGTCTCATAAAACATTGTGCTAAAGCTTTAAAGTGGTAATCCAGTGATTACGTATTGCATTTTCACAATGAAGGAGGACTTTTACTCATTTCCTAATATGTGTGTAACTGCAGAACACTGAAACCTACAGTTCTTATAATGCACTTTGAAAGTGTCTTTTGCTGAGCCCTACCTAGTTTTTCCACATTCTACATGCAGAGTTTTTGGTATAAACAAAATATACTGTAAATCTAACAATGTATTATTCTATAACAGAATCATTCAACATTTTGGGAAAGATACTTCTTCACTTTCTGATAGAGAGTTAGATGAGAAGATGAGAAGTTTACAGTTGGCAGTCAATTAGCGTCAGCTAACTTCACTAATTCATTATCAGCTGCCTGAATGTGAACTGCAGTTGTTAATCTCAGTTTTTTAACACATTAGATGTAACATTTTAATTTGTGAGCTTTAGAGGTACTGTCAGTTTCCAGTTGTTTGTTTCCAGTCTTGGTGCTAAGCTAAGCTATCTAGCCACTGGCTGTAGCCTTATATTTCTTGTACTGACATAACAATGGTTTCAATCTTATCATGCAACTCCACCAGAAAACGAATAAGAGTATTTCCCAAAATGTCAAACTTGTGCTTTAAAAATCCCCAAAGCCCAATTTTAGACGGAAGTCACTTGATTTATTTTCTCAGAATTGTCAGAGCTCCTCTAGAGGCTGTACAGCACTCTCCATTTGCTGGCAAATTGATTTTTGATATCTCAAATTGGTGGAATGGCCCTTCAATGAGGACTATCCTGAATTGTGAACAGGTGAAAATGCAAACAAATTCCTTATTTTAAACACTGTTCACTGCACAGATACCAGGCAGTGGCAGCCACAGACACAATGTGCAATCAATATGACACTGCTGAGTAGATGTAAGGACTGAAAGAGAGTGGTCACCATAAATACAGTACATGCACAGTATATACAGTATTTTATTGATGTTTCCACACACATACATGTACACTATAAAAGGCATGATACTGCATACTCACCACCACTTCAGCCCTGCTGCTGAGACCTTTTCCATAGTCATCTGTGGCAATAACTTCAAACTTGAAGTAGGACCTGCGCATGTTTCGAAACATGACGGCTGATTTGAGGATACCTGTGTAGGTCTCGATGACAAAGCTGTCCTGACCCTCCGGTGTCGGTGGGATGATCAGACGGTATGCCATGGCACTGTAATTCCTAGTGTCCGGGTCAGTGGCCTACAATACAATACAAACAACTTTATTAATTCCATTAGGAGCAACCACAAGCAAATCAATAAATAAGATCCATACATTAGATTAATAGATGCAAGATTTTAAGATATCACACACCTGAAATCAACAACAAAAAGAGAAAATAGTTATTTAAGCCATATGGAAACAATGGATTTTACATTTCGTGAGAGAGGATTTAGTATGAATTTTAATACATCCTGAGATGTTTTGGAGCCAGTGTCCACTAACCACTGTTTTGGTCTGGTCTGGTCTTGACTATGATGGTGGCTGTTTGGTTCCAAGCATCTTGCACTTCTGCCCATTTGCCTATCAGTGATGTCACAGGAGATGTTTTGCCTTTGGCACCTGCTGTGACATGAGTGAATTGGGCCGGCAGTGCAATACGCTTGAAAGACTAAACAGAAAACACAACAGATGGGGTAATCTTCCTCATGTGAGTCAGTGTCAATTTACCTCCCCCATTGCAAAAAATCCCCCGTGTTACATCAATCCAGGTGTTTTTTATCACACAGTTATATTGTGGCCATGGGACAAATCAAAACCATTACATTTTTTCACGGTAATAGACCTTCAGAGCTGTCTAGTTCTGTAAGTGAAGAGAGGCAGCATTTCACTGGCACTTTGGCATATTTTAATTAACAATTCACTGATCACAGCAAACTGCAACAAGAGATGAAATATTTGCTTGTAAATTTATTCCATGCAGAGGTTCTGTAAAAGTGGCTGACAAGAGGGAAAAATAACTGGCAGAATCAAGTTGTGAACAAAACACATCATCACCTTATAAGCTTCAGTGTTAAACATATTTTGGTGGCAAATGTGAGCCAAATATTTACCCTTTTTCCCCTTGGGGTCTCTACCACCTGCCGGGGGAAATATCTGGCTCTTTAGCTGCTAAATGATCCACACTGTTCACGAACAAGTCTGTCTGCAGCTGGTTCTGACCCCACAGTGTACAGTGGGTTTTCAAACAACACTGTGGGAATAGTGAAAGTGAACAAAAACAGTATATCCACATGCGGGAGAGGTGCTAAAAAGCTTTGAGAACACTGCTGTTTTATTGTAACTATAAGAAATACTGAAGAGAGACACTTTATGTTGGAAAATCTATTAAATTTCAGTAATTCCTTTTTCTGTTTTTTGGTGATTTTTAGGTCACAGATAAAAGCATTCTATAAAACAAGAAAATAAAATAACAACCATTACCACCTCAATACCAACATATAAGGTATAATTTATGAGGATCATAATCTGCATGAAGCTCGTCAAAACACAAAGACACAAATGAGGCAAAACCACACTATTCTGCCATCACCTTTGAGGCACAAGTTCTGGCTGGCCCTTTCTCCAGCTATTGGCACAAGAGGGTAAGAGGGAGCAAGGTCCCAATGAAAGAGCTGTATCAATCAAACTGAATGAGATATCCTCACTGGGTAATGGAAATGTTTTACTAAATTCATGCTCCGGCATCATTTATGTAGTGTAAATCATTTAAAAGTTGTTAGGGACACTGGAGGAAAACCATCACTGAGTGAGGTTTATTTTCAAACTGTCACAAGACAGCAAGTAAGGAAATGTATGAGGCCATTTGGTTAACATTAAAAGTCCTTTATAAGCCTTAGAACTAGAAATAGAAAAGCTTAATGCATGTCCTTGTTGCTTAAAAAGACTAACATGTAAATTTTAAGGAGTCTCAGATCCTCAGACAGGTTTATAACATGCTTTCAATGTAATCAGTAAACTTTAGCTTAAATTAAATTCTAACTGGGAGCCATGGAGGAAAGGCTAAAACAAGAGTGATTAGGTCTCTTTGAATTACATGTCAAGTAGCAGCTATTTAGCTGCAGGTGTCAGGCTGTTTTTTTCTTCTTTTTGGCCTATCCCCGAATACAGTAAACTGTAATAGTCCAGATATGACAACGTGACAGCATTTGTGAGATTTGCTGGTTTGATATTGGCTGACACTGGGCTTGAGCATGGACTAAAGGATGAAATGCACTTACTTTGGGTTTATTTTCTTTAATTTAATTTGTTTAAAACCAGAGGTCAAGTGGTCAAGATGGGGGTTTTGGCTACCCATGAGTGCCTATAACTTACTGATTAAAAGGCAGGGTAAAATATATGCACCACATTGCAGGCTGTAATCATCTAATCAGACTTTTCTTTCAAACAGCAACAGAGTTGTTAATGAAATATTTTCCACATACCTTTTCAACACCACTGAAAAATAGACTTTAGATGCACATTTGCTTACATAAAAATGTCAGCCTGCATTACGTGACTTTATGAGTGAACTAGCAGAAAGTCAGAAGTATGCGAACATGCCAAATGTTGTTGATATTTCTAATGATTACCCCCAGAGAAAGAGGCACTCAGATCCATTACTAATTAAGTCAAGTACAGACGCTTCAAACTAGCCATGCTCCAAAGAAGCCTCAGAGAAATTATAGATTTAGACAGATACAGAACTTGACCCAGAATGCTACACTTGTGTCTATTTTAAGTTAAGAAAATAAAAGAGAGGGGATTCTGAGTCGGTTGGGTGAATTAAGCCGCAACTGCACAGTGATTAACTGAGCCAACACGAAATGGGAATTATATATGTAAAAGGACTTGAGCAATGAACATGGTTAATCAGCCATTATTTTCATCAATCATTATTCCTAAAAAGATTATTGTACTCTGCATACTTTAAATGAAAATTACAATATCTGTCATCCCAGTTTCAGGTTTCAGTTTGCACGCACGCAAAATATCTAACATCTATTCTTAGTTAATACCACTTATGCCACATGTACAATGCAGTTTGGTATTATGCATGATGATTTGGTGGTCAACACTTGTGCTCTTCCTTTGTGACAAAAGATCTAACCTTTTTCAGTGGATATCACTTTTGGAAATTGTTTTATTGTAACTATTCTTATTTTGTGTCTGAGAAATGAGGCATGCTGAGTTGCACTAGAACTAGTCTATCTTAGGCTAACACAGCCTAAAATCAATTAGGAGATTGTTATAGATGAGAACATGGAACCAGGAAGGAGACAGTGCAAATATTTAAACAGCTTGCAAACACTCAAATGCTTATTAAATCCAAATGACGCCCAGTATTATGAAATGCATTTTAACAAGCCACCATATTTATGCTTGCTTATTTGTTCTCCATCAGACTCAGATATTACCTTGCTCCGAGGTGAGTTTGTGTATGCCTCAAGCATACACAATAGGGAAAATTACTGTTTAATTAATTCTGAATGGTAAACAGCTTTGGCTGCTGCTCCGTCATTTTACTGATGAAAATAAACACTTCTTTAGTTTTTTGTGTTATCAAAATTTCCTGATGTGAACATCAGTAAAAATGGGGGGTGGCGGGGGCGGCAAGTAGCTCAGTGGGTAGAGCAGTCATCTACGAACCCCAGGGTGAGTAGTTTGATCCCAGTTCCTCCTGGCTACATGTCGAGGTGTCCTTGGACAAGACACCGAAACCCCACAGTAGTGCTGTCATCTACTGCAGCTGTCCAAACAATAATTTCCCCAAGGGGATCAATAAAGTATGTGATTATCATTATTATTAATAACATTATTTTATTTGGTATCAAATTCTAGTTTTTGTATTAAAAGACCTGACAATCAATTATTACTGATAATATTTGTTATGAAGCTTGGGTGAAAGTTCAATACGTAAGGTCTTTTACACTTACTAAAAGATAAGAAATAGGAATGTGTAACATGATTTTTTTTACTGTAATGATGAGATACTGAGTTCAGAGTTCGTATATTGTAGCTGTACAAACATTTTTGTCTTTTTCTGCACCCAATAATCTGTTTGGGTAATATTAATACTTTATCGGTATGTCCTATCTTTTGCATTTCTTCAGATACAATCATCTGACTAAATATATGCTAATGCTAATTGTCAAATGCAGTAAAGAATGATTCTCACAGTTTTAACAAGTCTTTGAGGAATGTTTCTGTGTCCTAAAAGAGCTATCTTTTTATTTAAAGTTATAACATAAAGATTAAAGATAAACTCATTCCCTGTGGTAAAAGCAACCCCAGAATAGTATTTGAAGCCATCAATAATATGAATTTAATCCTTGACTGCCCCTGGTGTTCCTGTCTTTTTACTTTTAGACAGCGACACATTTGTGGCTTATCAGCTCTCTTTTCTGTACTATTGAATGATTTTGGCTGATTTTCACATCTGCCGGGAGGCCTGAAATACTTTGTATGAATCTTTTTTCACGACCTTTGTACTCCTCTACTTGCCTGCCAGATATTAAACCTTCTTTTTTAATATTCTCTAGACCATCACTGGGCTGTGTCCCATTATATTCTATAGCTCCCATGTTTCTGACAGGTCTGAGTTAAATTTAAACTGGAAGTTTCCTTAAATGAAGTTTCCTTCCACCTCTAAAATATTTGAAAAGGTATTACTAAAATCAATAATACACTGTTGTGGAAGTGGAAGAAACTCAGATGGAAATCAGGGCCAAGGTGCAGGTTTGTGTGTCCTACAAGGCCGATTATCTCCTATTAAGGATTAGATAGCCATCAATTTCCTTCAGCTGAATTGCAACAAAATCCTGATTACTGAAAGAATCACATTAAAAGACACAGTTTAGCCTCAGACACTGTACACCAGTGGTTCTCAAACTTTTTACACTGGGTACCACCTCAAAAAATATTCGCCTCTCCAAGTACCACCATTACGACCAGAAGTGGGTAGTAACGAGTTACATTTACTCTGTTACATTTACTTAAGTAACGTTTTGGAAAAAAAACAAACTTCTAGGAGTAGTTTTATTGCACCATATCTTTTACTTTTACTTGAGTAGAATTGTGAAGAAGAAACGCTTCTTACTCCGTTACATTTGGCAACACTCAACTTGTTACTTTTTTTTTTACCATTTATTCTTCTACACATTAGTTTCACCAATCAGACGTAGCAACAATGATCACATGACTCCGTTTCACCGCCGATGATAACGCTAAATTGATTGGAGCTTGTTGATTCCCGCTGACACGCAGAAGGCAGACAGCTGTACAGCTGTGCGCAAATGCACACACTCCGACCCTGAGATCACATGTTAGCTCACTCTGGATTCAGAAATAAATGTGATTTACAATTACAACCTGATCAACCAACAGACTACAGTGACTATACTTCAGCGATGTTTAATGCTGTTAGTAATGTTTATTGAGATGTAAAGTATCTGACGTTGTTCAGTGAGCGGAGACAGTTCACCTGTAAACTATAGTAGTATTATGTCTTTAATGTTATTGTTTAAAAAAGTGTTCCTGCGTACCACTAGAGGGAACCTGCGTACCACAAGTGGTACGCGCACCATAGTTTGAGAACCACTGATGTACACTAAGTCATGTTCCTGGAAATAAACACCTCATTCAAAATATTGTATTTTTACTCCACTACATTTTTAACATCATTAGTTACTGGTTACTTTTTGCAAGATTAGATTCTTATAAAAAATCATTATATATTAATAAAATGCTGGTGTATCATTTATGGATTAACCTCCTGGTAACAACATGTTTTAGTCATAATTTTCACCTTTGAGAATTTGTCAAACTAATCTGGATTAGATTTCTACATTTATATTATCAACAGCTTCAAATTCTACATTTAAAATACACAGTTTTCTTAGTGGAGTATTTTTACTTTTGTGCTTTAGGTAAAATTTTGATAATGTATTTAAAGGATACTTGTACTTGTAGTAGTATGTAGAGTATTTCTCTGGGCAAGTACTTGCATTTTTACTTGACTATTGAGTTTGTGTACTTTATACACCTCTGAACAAGACAATATAGCAATAGATGGTAAAGCAGTAAACATTTTTAAGTACACTGTTTTTGCAGTATTTGATGTTAACAAGTGAACTTTGTACTCCTCAACTTTTTGCTACATGCCACAGCAACAATGACAACTTGTTAACTTCTACCTACAAATAGCTCATAGATTCTCAATTTTAGTAATTTATTTTGTCCTATCTTCCAACTGTATCATCTAAGAAATAGCACTTTTTCAGAATGCTGTATCAAAACTCATTTGTTAAACAAAACAAAAACCTTACTTGAAGCATCACTTAACAAGCTCTCTGTGCACCAATAGCTAACACAGAAATCATCGTCCAGCTGAACATAGCCTATATCAGGTTCTAGACAAGCTGCTGTTTACATATGGGAACTCTTAACACCATGCTGTAGAAACAGGACTTGAAGGTCATCTGAGCAGGTCTAAATGGACGCGAAAGTTTCCAAAGGTATCTGAATTAGTGTTGGGACCACAGGGTATAAAACAACATTAAAGCAGACTGGAAGTAGACTTTTCACAACATATTCCAACACTTGTGCACAGTGAGACCTTTTAATGACACTCTGAACCTATGTACTGTTAAACATAAATTCTACTTATATTATATTAATACCACTTATTTAAAATTTTATTGCTGATATTTTCTAATAAAAGTTGTTTTTCTTTGCCAATGTTTTATTTACTGTAAAACTGTATAATGTATGTAACATTTACTCAGAAAATGATGTTGGTTCTATCTTTTTACAAAGCTTAGTAATGCTTTAAAGTACTGCTTTCAGGCTGCAAACAGTTCCTGCTACTACTATTAATAATAATACAATAAAAAAAACACGATAAGAATATTTGGGCTTAGATCATCTCTTATTTGGACTTTGGTGGCTGGACTGTAGAAGAACAATGTTCAGACAGACTTTAGACATAGACAGTGCAGTGTAGTATAGATGATAACAAAGTGAAACCTCCTTAGCAGAGCAGGCTGATAATGAGACAGGATGTCCAGCCATGCTTCTGTGAACATACTGGGATTAGACTGCTCAGCTCACTTTGATCCAAACCTGCTTGTGGACAGGACAGACATTGGGGGGAGCGAAATTGAGGAAGAGATGTAGCAAGCGATAGGGGAAGAGATGAAACTCTTATCAGATGAATTCTCCCACCATGGCTGCAGGGTAAGTGTTGAAGAAGTGGGAGCAGAATCAGGGATTTTAGTTTTATCCTGTTTTCATGCATCACTGATACAAAAACCAGAGTTTTCTTACCACTATCTTGAGCACAGAGCTGAAGATCTTGGTGTCCTCTGTTACACCGCCTATATAGAGTTTCCTGGAGAAGACAGGAGCATGGTCATTCTCATCCTGGACATCAATGTAGACCTTGGCTGTGTTAGCTGCAAAAAAGCAAATGGCATAAGAATATATTAAAGCATTACAGAAGGTCTAAAGACCCAGGTCTGCTGCATTCTTACAAAATAAGAATTGGGGCACACAGGCCCAGAAAGTTTATATCGTCACAACCAGTAGTTTTTATACCACTTGTGAATAAACCCATCACTAGTTGAATAAAGTCATCTCTGGAGTCATCTCAACTGGCTCTGATCAAATGTTGAATAATTTAGATTCTAAACTGTCATGTCAATATGATTTTTTTCATGGTTATCAGCTGGTCCACAACTTCAAAAGAGCTTAAAATCACTTCCTGGAATATACTGAAAATGAAGTCATTACTGGAAATATGACAGTATGTCAACAAAGCTTTAAATAAAATTTTATGGCTGGCCATCACCAATTTAAAATAAAGTAATACCCATGTTCTCTATTTTTAGTATTAACACTGCAATAACTATTTATGTATGCTGGAATGAGAAACATGTTCGTTTAGTCCTAACTCAACCATTTCTAATGAAACAGTCTGAACATCTATGTTAGTTTAGCTGGCAGCTCTGACTCAATTATGAGAAGGTTAATTTTGTTTTGATTACAGCAAATATTATGAATTGAGTCTGAAGTATGTTGGTGACGTCTCACTGCCCCCAAAATACCTAGGTCATGAGAACAACTGTGCCAGTGTACATACTGCTTACCAATCAATTAGTGATGACTTTCACTCTGACTGAAATATGGCTCTGTGAAATAATAAAAACAGTGATGAAATCTTGCTTTCTAAGCCACAATTTTTCCTCATATCATTTATTGTTAAAGAAGTTTGCGTTCCCCATAATGTGATGCACAGCAATACTGCCAATAAAAGGGTTTTAAAGTTTACCAAACACGTTATTGGGAATATAAAGGGTCAATAATCAATAGAATTATCCCTGGAATTAGACAGGGGGAAAAAAGAAATAACATGAGAGAAAAATGTGTAGAGTAGGCAGAAAATGTGGTAGTTTGATACTAAATCTGCTGGTTAACTCAAATGTTCATTCTGTCTCTTTAAAAGGAAAATGCTGATATCTTGAGCACAGACATACATTCCCCTAATTTGTCACAGTTACATCTATGCAATGTACAGCATACGTAAGTACAGCACAAAATCATCCCAACACTGCAATTTGGGTGAAAAAACATGCAGTGTCAAGGACCATTTTTCTTCAGGCGGCATACAAAAACGTAAAGTCATGTGGCAGTGGAGCTGAGAATGTGCCAGGGGAATTGGGCAAACAAACAACACATCAAATTACAGGCACAAAAGCTGTAGTGTGAGGCAGAGAGGGAGGACTCCAGGGGATGCAAAAGAGGTCTGAAGAGTTACTCTCTCTTCTCTCTTCTTGTAGCAAGTGGCCATATTCTATCCTCAGAGTATCAGGACATAAAGAACATAAAAACAACTCCTCTTTCACTCTCTTTCACACACACACACACACGCACACACACACTCTCTCTCTCTTAAAGATGCATGAAAGAAGAAGCAGGTCCATTAAAAAGAGGGATTGGTACTAAGGCAGAGTGTGCCTGAGTGTGCCTAGAAGTGCATAATTATTTAGAAAACATGTTCAGTTAAATCTAGTCTTATTATATGTGTCCCTGGAAGTCTGAGTATGCAAAGGTGTGTGCACGTTGACAATGTGCACCACATATACAATGCATTGGTCCTAACAGGGCTAGGACAATCTATCTGACAAATCAGTCCAGTAATGCTCTGATAATTTAAACTCTGTAAAGACTCATTAATGAGGAGAGAGATGTTCTCTGTCATGGAGCTCTGATCTGCATTACAATAATACAAGAAAGCCAACTGAGAAAAGAAATGGTTTCTCTAGATTCTGCCAAAAGAGGATGTCAGCTTGTAGATGCCAAGGAAGCTCTTTCCCCCGCATGAGACAGAGTCCTCTACTTTACATCTCTGAGATAATGGATCTGAATGTGTGTGTGTGTGTGTGTGTGTGTGAGGGTACTGGGTACTTGCTGCTGTCATTAGTATGTGAGAAACAGTGCGAGAAGGAGAGAGGCAGGTAGAGTAAATCATATTCATTCATAGTTCAACTGGATTGAGAGTGAGGTATGAATCCCATTTGTTGTTAGCACTCCATCTATCATTATACAAAACTTCTGTCTGTAAAATGTCCACGAATGAGACCAATGATATTCCAGCGAAAGCACAGCTATCAAAGAGCACAGTCTGAAGGTCTAAGTATGTTTCAAAATGTTTCATGGATGGTCAGTGTGTCAATCCTCCTTTCTTACAGCGGGTGTGTCTGACAATTTACTTAACTTTCTGAAAGAGACAAACTGACAGTCATCCGTACTTTATGCAGCAATGAGCAGGTATGATGAAAGCAAGTTTGAACTTCACTCTCAAGCTCTCTTTTTTTTGGTTGTACAAACTGAATGTGTCTCATCACGGCTGGACTACATACAAAAGACACTGAATTCTTGGAGACAGACGAGGGAGACTGTGGGATGCAGACGAGAGGAGGCTGTGACAAAAGGCTTTTAGCGCCGTTGTCGTTGGCTGGTGTGTTGCACAATTAAGTTTGTTCTGAGCAAACTGAGGACTTAAAAACGGGAACACATGGGAGCTGCATTAACTTAGAATTTTCCATGATTAATGTTTTGTCACCTACCCACAAATGGGAGGCTGGTCTGCCTAAATTAAAACAAATGGGCAGTTTCTGATCATTAGACCCTTGAAACAAACTTGTACATAAAGTTTAAGAATTTATAATGTAGTTGGACTCACTTAAAATAAATAGTATTTTTATTAAACTTTATACACAAGAATTCTTAAGCAAGTATCTAGTATGTTAGCATCTTATTATTTCATATCTATATCTATTTGTCTATTTGTAAATTCTCCCTTCCTATACTGTCTGCTGAGGGTACAAATATTATACTGTCGCATACAGATGTACATTCTCCGTAAGCCGTAACAGCCACACAATCTTCATGTTCCTTTTTATAAAACCAATCATTGCCAGTATTCAGGCAGAAGTCGTAGAGGACATATATGGAACACCAAAGTAAAATAAATAAATAAGTATTGTTAAAAGCTCATCTTTATAGATTTTTTAAATAAAGTCATTTATATTATTGGCATTGTTACTATTACCATGCTTATTAATTTGAATATTTTTATTTAATTCTTTTGTTTCTTGTTTTCTGATTGATGATCTCTTGTATTTTGTTGGATCGAGTTTTGCACATTCTGTAAGTTGGAGGAAATCCATGGAATAAGCCTGTGGCTACTTGACCTCTCCACTCATACTTTTACTTCTTTCTCTCTGTTCTTTCATTTTCATTGAGCAAATTAGTAAACCAAAATCTAAACTAAAACTTTATCTTTCAATAGACACAACTTTTCATAGAAACAGCAAGGAAAGATCTATTTAGAGCTGTTGCACTGCAGGTGGACATGCCGTGGTCAAATATTAACCACGTTTTAAAAGCACTGAGTGATTCCAAATGTCACAACAGTCAGACAACCAAGCTGCATTTCTAAATATACTTTGCAAAAGCAGACGCTGAGCTGGACATGAGAACAACCCGATGTGGTGAATTCATTATCAATTTAAAAAGCTTTATGTTGAATGTTGTGTGAAACCTGCCACTGATTATACAGATAGAAAAATGCAGCGAAAAATGGAAACTGTGCATAAAGCATAAAAGTATAGCTATCCACAGTGTGACACTCCTTGATATGGTGTTTTCCTTGTTTTGATCCAAATCTACAACTGAACAGCGTAGTTCAGGCACAAATGGATTTAATGTAAAAATGTGTATAATACTGTCATAAATCATACAGCGTCTGTGGTAGACTGTGCTGCTGTCATTTTGACAGCATGTTCCAAAAAGTATGTTTATTATTTCTTTCACTTTTGATATTATTCTTTGGTGTGGACTTTGTAAGGCAGAATAAACCACCAGATAATACTCACACACATACTGTACACAACCAAATAATACACAACAGCTCAACATAACTCTGGTAAATGTCAAAATAAATATGAAGGGCGAAAATAGGCCATACTTATATACACACAGTACTGTGCAAAAGTCTTAGGCCACCATTAGGTTTGTTGTTTTGGTAGTGCTATTATTTCTTAGTCTCTTTATTAGAATAGAACTAGAAAATACACACAGTATTACAAAACACAACAATATAAAAAACAGCTTATTTAGGCTAAAGTGACAAATATTGACTGTGATCTTTGTAGAGGAATCTGGAGAGGTCAAGTGGAAGACCTGCCAAAATCTGATGAGAAGTTTCTCAGTTTCTTCTTTGAGATATCGAAAGAAGTCCAGCAAAGACCTGACTCAACATCTGGCAGCTTTATCTGGATGCCAAGTTGATCCTTCCACAGCCAGAAAAAAACCTGATCAGGAACGGTTGTTGCGAAAGGACAACAGCCGAGAAATCACTTTTTGTGTTTTAGTTGTTCTAATGTAAAAACTGAGAAATAACTAAATGTAGACATTATAGCATTGCTGAAAAACTAATCCAACAGTGGCTGAAGACTTTCGCACAGTACTGTATGATTAAATATAAATGACACACCTGGAATCATATTAAACATAATTTCATTCATGATTTCCAAATACACAACTTAACCTCCACATTCACACGTTTATTGTTGGCAATTTCTTACTTTTAGAAGGCACACGCAGGTTGAACATGACAACCATCATAGAGTCTGCCTGGACCCTGAGGATGTAGCTGGTTAGATTTTCATAATCCAGAAGTTTAGCTGTGGAGATGACACCTGTCATGTTGTCCACCTTAAAATGACCTGGAACCATACAAAACAAAACAACCAAAAAACATGAAAATGAGACATGAGAATCTAATTCTGCAAAAAGTAACTAGTAACTAATGATGTTAAGTTAAGTACCTCAGAAAAAAGTATAGTACTTGAGTAAATGTATTTAGTTTAGTTCTCTTAATGGCTATGTGCTGATTAAGTGAACTCAGTGAAGCCTTTTTGTAAACTGTACACAGACAGACCGCAACAGTGTTATGTTCAATTACCCAGTTGTAAATCATCATGCGTAATAGAAAAAACTCTGAAGTGTGGCAACAGGGCGAAAAAGAACGCTAACTGGACAATGAGGAAATCTCACAAAACTGTATAAATTCTAATACAGGCTGAATAAATTACATATTTTTTGCAGCTGAATCACTGTTTAGTTGGAGTACTGACAAAGGAAATATTACAGAAATGCATCTCTGTTATGTTTTACCCTTTCAATGACACAAACAGACCCTATCTCCTTTGTGGCTATGTATAATCGTCATGCTTCAAAACAGCCTCTTTCCCGAAAAAGATAACTGCCAGGGGCCTGGATTTAGATTTGTAGAAGCCATACAGTAGCACAGGTGAGGAAGGGGCTACTGACTGAGAGCTTCCTTTTATGCTCTTTGAACTCTCTAGCTCACAGTTACATCTCGTACTTTGGGCTAACCTCACACCTGTCTGGTGTTCTCTCCTTCCCAGGGTGTAATTATGCTCTTCAGACTCAACAAGCGTGAAAACGAGTCTAAAGCTGAAAGTACATACCAAAACTGTCTCCTCTACTTTTAGACAGAGATGGGCCAACTATGGCTGTAACATTGCTCCCACAAATGGAAACAGCATTTTTAAATCTAATTGGCCACAATATTATTAAGTAATCTGTGCACACATATTACTTCATTTGTGCTCTTGATTTGTTGCCTTTTGTTTTTGGTGTCAGACAGTCGCTTTCAAGATCAGTCTGTCCCTCTCTGGCAGCTCAAATAAAGCCACAAAACCACTATAGTTTATAGGTTAACTGTCTTCTGTGCACTGAAAAACAGGCTTTTCAACACTTTACACCTCCATAAACATTACAGAGAGCAATAAAGTCACAATATTTCACACCGAATCCCGAAGTGTTAGCCTAAACTAACCAGTGTATTCATTCACATGGTTTTGTAGCTGAAATCTGATATCTGACTTCCCGTCATAAATTAGAACCATGTCCAGTCTTGATGGGGACATCTATTCCAGACAGATGTGATCATTGTGTATACAATCCCAAAACACACGGTAATAATTTTGGTACACTGATTGAAATTTGTTGTTATATACATAGGGCAGAGCGGACAATTTACCCGTAAGGTCTCTCATGCTTTCAGGTTGTGTTTACACACGGTGACATGGACGGTACAGTGTCCGAAATAGCCCTATGCACTTATTAATTTGTACTCAACACACAGTTTAGTAATCCGTGCGCACAATTTTGTTTTTCCCCACCCCCCATGGCACCTCCTGGGCTCCGTAGTTTTGCATTTCTTACTGAAAATAAAATAATGTTTCTGCTCATCTGCAGCTGTCAGACAAGACTTTGTAAGTAGACATTGGCACAAAAGTATCTTTGCTTTATGTAGAAAAATAAATAAAAAGGGACAAGAGTCCCCGTGACCCTTACGAGGACAAGCGGTTAAGAAAATGGATGGATGGAGGGACAAGAGTGTTTTGTACACAAAGGCTATGTCATAATTTGTGTGAGTATGTTTGTCAAGGTGTGAGAAACAAAATGTATATTGCATTGTAAGGTGAGGCACATTGACACAGTGAGCCCATACCCCGTTCATTTCCTGCCACAATGGAGTAGAAAATTGTTTGATTGATAGCAGCAGCAAAAATGGTCCCCACTGGTGTGCCAACTCGAGCCAACTCACTAACTGGAGAAAACCTGAAAAGACACAAAACACAAATCATGAGACAAATGATATTAAAGCCTGAGGGATAAACAGACCTGCCCAACACAGTGGCAGACATTCCTACATTGCAGGTACAGTATGAAAGAGTTGAGATAAATACAAAGTTTATCATAAAAACAGTAGATCTGGACACAATTTAAGAAAATATACTTAATGTCAATTATTGAATTATCACTTAAGGCATAAAAACATTCACTGATTATGTAAATATTTGGGATGTATTTAACAGTTTTATAATAGTTTACAACACATTGGAAAGAACTATCTGCCAGAGGCACATCTTTTGCACAGCAGCGAGGTTATGTTTTTTGTATGTTTAACATCAGCAGAAATATATATTTTCCTGCTTTTTCCTCTTTAGTCACAGTTTCAGTGCTTTCACAGCTTCTTTTGCTGTTTTCTCCACATCCGCTTTTAGTAAGAAACAAGTTTAAAATTTTTTTTAGAACAAAACAACAAAACTGTTGTTTTGTGAACAACAATCACGTATTGTTCCATTTATTTTGTTCTGCTTTTGATTTCTTTCATAATTTCTTTCTCTAGTTTTTTACTATTCACTTTAACTTCACTCAAGTATCCAGATAACAACACTGCACAAAACTTTTCCTCCCTGGTAAATGAATATGTAAACAATTTTCCTCCATGGAAGCATACGTACAGTTGTTTGGGATCAAATATCACCTATAAATAAGTAATTCACAACTGCTTGGACCAATGCCCACCTCACATATGCAATAATAACTTAGTATTGTGTAGTGAGGGTAAGAACATTTGCCATCTGATTATGGGTTTGGTGCATCAGCAACAGCAGTAATGCCGGCTTTGCATCTGAGTTTGGTGATAAGGAGAAAGCTGAGCTACAAGGCAAAACTCTAATTTTTCTGCTCAGTTTTTGCTTTAAGTCTCAACTATCAACTAGATGCAAGAAAGAAGTTAATATATGTACCTGATATATTGTTTTGTATCAGTTATTTTATTACATGGCCTATGAATAACACAGCTACATTGAAGCACACACCAGTGACAGATAGGGGTGGTGTTGACAGCCACTGTTTTGGGTATACTTCGGCTGACAGGAAGCCACAAGATGACCAAACTGAACAGAGTGGGATGGGGGACTGGTAGGGGCACACAACACAAACAAGTCTTTTTAGGCCAGGAATGCTACTGCATAAAGAGGCATTATACTTTATTAACTTGAAAATGATGTATTGTACTTGAATATGATGTATTAATGGAGCCGAACTGCTTAAATGTATAATAGAAAGGAAAAATGGATACAAATATTTATTCATTTACTCATTTATTCATTCATTTACAAAATTACTTGAATGTGTCTGTCGAGGGTTTTTTCATTTTATTTTAGACATTTTCAAAGATATTGTAAATGTCACAGACACTGTAATCAGATTAAAAAAATAATCTCGAAACAATACATCTGATAGTAAATGAAAAGCAAATTGTCCTGTGAATAGATCTGAGTGTTTTTCCCCCTGATGAGTGAGACTTACAGCTAATGACTATGCTTGACTATCAAGCGTAAAAGTGTGTAATCATATCCAGCAGATATGATTGTCACCACTCTCCACAGAAATTGCAGCTGCCATAAATAGCTGGGAACCCTGTCTTGGCGGTGTGTCGGCGAGAGTTGATTTAATGTGATAACGTCATCTCGCTGTGACACCCTCTTGTGATACTGCGACTGCTTTATCGCTTATTCTCTCATCTCTGCATCTGAGGTGTGCACATGAATTTATGCATGCACGGTGCTAGGACTTCTTTTGGAGTTTTAAGTAGAAGTTTGACTATTATTCAAAACAGCAGTAAGACATTTGTGACAATATTGCTGGAGTAATACTCTCACCATAATCTGTGGCAGTCAGATTCTATTATACAGTCAATGACAGTATTACAGCATGTTTTTGGCACTAGATGATATCATGACAGTCTCAGTTACTTTAGTTATGTTGTCCAATGTTTTCATCTCTCTTGTCCTTACCAACACATTTTACTACATGAATAATAAAATTATCCAAAGAACAAAAACTAGTTTCCCTTAAGGGTTGATTGGTATATTATTGAGCAACTCCTCCTTATAAGATTGTAGTGGTGAAAGCTTCCACTAGATCAAGCCAATTTCCCAGGGTGAAGATGAACTGTAAGAAGAACTTACAGAGAGAGAAAAGTGTAACGTGAAAGGATGCACAGACATTGAGACAATAAATGACACTGTCTTTGCGGTGCACTGGTGAAAAACAACTCACTTAGCAACTTTTTTTGTTAGTTGGCAGGTACCTTATAAGAATCACTACATAATATAATATGTGTTTATCTCTCTCAAAGTTTCTGAGTCAAACAAAGTTGCAACACTACATTCTTAAAGGACAGAGAGTAAAAATGTCCTGTCTATCCATCCTGGAGACAGCAGTTATGCCTCTGGAGACAAACAATCCCCAAGGACATCTCTGGAATAACTCTGGAAAATACAAGCCATTCTCCTGGACAGAGGATGATATAGCATACCCTCCAGAGAAATGACATTGGTGATCATTTGCTGCAATGAAATGACTGCATTGAATCTGTGCCTTTCATGAAAACTACAGTGTGGTTATTGACATGTGAATAATGTGTTATTTCGATAATACTAAATGACTTCTGTTCAATTTTCCTCTAGCTGTACTGTTGGGCTGTCACTGAATAATTGCTGTCTCAGGAGCAATCATGAGCATGAAGCTGCACCGTACTCCACAGTGATGGGAACCAATTTATTAATGTGGCCTTCACATAAGTAGATTACCCGTTTGGCTCAGGAACAGGCTGACAAAATCACAAAGGCGAGTCCTTGAACAATGTGAGCATACTGAGTTGCACCACAGCTCAACATGTGACTGTATCAGTCACTGGAACCAAGGGTGACACAATGGTTGGCACTAAATGCATATGCCCTCACTTTTAATACACTTTTCAGCAATCTAATGTCTGGTCATTGGTCAGATGAGATTGTTTTTAATGCACACTAACCACCCTCTTGCTGTTGCAGCTGTGGTTGAGACTAATACAGAATTCTGTGCACAAATCTAACCTGTGTGTGACTATTTAAACCACACTAATGGTCAAGAGGCTCAGTATAGTACCCGCTGTATCTACTCACCGGCACTGGAATATTTATCAGGGAGGATGATGTGATCATGTCTGGTGTAATTTAATACATATTCTGTTTTTAGCGTTTTTTTAGAGTACGAAACAGTTATGCAAGGAATAATAATAACATAATAACAATAATAATAATTTGTCCGTGCTACTGTTACTTTTGCCTGCTGTCCCTATGCTGTTTATATGCACTGTACATAAAATTGTGTCCCTGTACTGTTAAAGTCAGGCAGCGTCAGCATGAGGTCTGAAGCTAATCTCATACCATTAATTCCTAAACTGATCATACTGTTTCATTCACAAAGATTTTGTACTGTACTGTGAAAAGTACTAAAATGTACATCTAAAGCAAAGTCCATAATATTAGAAATGATCTGACAGTCACAGAGAAGAACAGTAAATGTCATTACCTACAGTAGATGATGCTACACTGTTGGGTACAGTAGAAGATGATACTGGATATTAGGGCTGCACGGTAAATAGGTTTTAAATCAGTGTATGTTTTGTTTTCTTCATGGAGCCCAATGGTTCTGTAAGGAGATTTTAAACTTTTGAGAAGATTTTAAAATACTCAGTGTTTTCAGAGCCCACTTCTAGTGAACAATATCAGCTTCAGCTTTGGTGGCATCCTGGTTTTGATAAAACCTTGGTCTGTAGAAGGTCTGGATGACCTGAGTTTTTCTCAGGTCATTCTCCGAGTGTGACTGGAGGACAAGGAAGAGGCAAGGCTGCCATGTTATCACTTCTCTGCAGGATAGTTGTAATCCGCAAAGATATACCAAGGGGAGGGTGCGAAAATGAATGAAGTGAGCAGATGAGTATAAAGGTGTTTCAACATGTAGACTGTAGCTGTTTGAGCCCAAACACTCTTATAATATCTTAGAATTAAATAGTGGGAATTATGATATACTGGCTGATATACTGAAAACTAAGCATAGTGGAGAAGGTAAATAAGTTGTGTATTGAAGTAAATAAAGCAATACCACCGTGTGCTACTGAGTCGAGCCAAATTTTAATTTTAATTTGTCACTTTACATTTCCTTCCTTTCATATTCAGATGCGGGAAAATCCCATCCAGAGAGAGAGAGAGAAAAAGAGACAGACAGAGAGATAAAGAAATGGGGGAAGATACTGACACATCTCCAGGCAGTCACAGAGAGTCCTGGTGCCAACATGAGAGAGAGTGAATGACATGCCACTGAGAAATGTGGGCTGCACACAGGTGTCAGCAAGCACTCTGCCCCAGGGCCAACGGCAGAGTGATGCTTATGAGACAAAGCAGAGGCGTATAAACCTTGTCATGCGCCACAGGGGCCGCTGTTATTGTGTTGACTTTCTGTCTCACATTTCCTCTCTATTCGTGCATTGCATCACCGAGTGAACAAGCAACGATGGACACGCTGGGAGACACAAGCACTGACCTCACTGAGTGCATGTCTGTGATGAAGTCTGTGTTCTTCTGGTGGATATGCAGATGCAGTGCTGCATGGAGGCCTTCACAATAACAAAAACAGACATGAGTCATTTAACTGTAATGTGCTCACTTGATGATCATGATCATAAACTGTGCAAATGGCCATAAATACAGACGTGCAAATGTGTTGCAGCACATTTCTGCCTGACTGGATGCGGTGGCATTACACTGCACATTTTGTTCAGTAATTATGAACCAGACTAATTCGATAGCTGTTGAGGTGTATGTCTTTGAGAGTTTGTTAGTTTCGTCATCCTGTTAAGTTGTTTGCTCCTGTCAATGTCCTGTCAGTGACAAACAGAGACTTCTCTGACACGAAATCAGCTACACATAGGGAATGCATTTCAGTTCCTTCTCAAACACAACTAAACAAAAAAAGAAAAACTTTACAGGAATCCAAATGTTCTCTATTAAGACCACGGTGATTTTCATTGTAAGGCAAAGTCAGCTCAGTTGCACAGTGTTCAAACAGCAAATAGTCTTCTAACTCAATCTCATTATAGATATTCAAATTTCAAATATTCTTTTAACATATAGAACGACTGTCAGAATATTTTAGTATTGTATTTAATCATGACATGACTGTGCTCGAGTGGGTGTGTAGTAGTTCAAAAAGTTATGAATATTGCTTTTTAAACCATTCATTGAGAGTTTAAAAATAGTCATGCGCAAAATATTATTCTGTATCTAATGCATTTTGCTTTTTCAAGCATTGCAATTCATTGTGTGATAAAAATTGCACCGTTGCTCATTTTATTTTAGAGTTTGAGCTATAGTGTGTTATTGAAGTATGAACTTTAAAGATTATAGGTTATGTTTGGCAAAACGGAAGAGGGACAGAGAAGTGCTCGGGAGAAAAGTAAATGAGAAATAGAGATAAAAACAGCTATTACGAGATTCTGAAACCACTCAAGATATTCAAAAGGTTTTGGAAAATAGTGTAGGGTCTGACAGCCAAGGTATTACAAAGCTATATAATTTGTCAAGAGTCAATTTGTGACCTAGAATATGCAATATACTTTTCTACAGTGACAAAAAGAAAAAGAAAACTGTGAATGTCCGACTCAGGCACAATGGCATAAAGGTTAATCAATGTTGCCAGTCAGAAAATACAAATTAAATTGCAGTAACACCTCATGAAGGTTGTAGGATCACACATCCTCCACAACAGGATTGTGCTGCTCACTAAAGTATAAAACGGCTATTGAAATCTAAATACTCCATCTACAGTATAATATAGTGTATAGTATGATGAAAGATAAAAATAAAATTGGTCCACCACTAAAGGTCTTACTGCATAACTGTATGACACACAGAGAGTTATTTCTATTACACATATTTGTATTGATAATGTCCCCCCTCAGAGTACAGGGTAAGTGCTATAAATGTACTGTATGTGTGAGAATATAGCTATTTTCCCTGTTCACAGTAAAGTCTGTGGATTATTCAGAGAAATGGGCAGGCACGCTGCTAATTAATATTTCAAAGGTAGTTTTTACATTTGAAAAACTCAGCAGCAGCATGTCAGCCCCTTCTATTGGTGAACAAAAGTGTATTGTGGTGGTTATTGTGTTGATAGATAGGTGAAAATATGATTTT
Organism: Sandelia bainsii; assembly: GCA_032362345.1. Classification (NCBI taxonomy): domain Eukaryota; kingdom Metazoa; phylum Chordata; class Actinopteri; order Anabantiformes; family Anabantidae; genus Sandelia; species Sandelia bainsii. Next base: position 55,569 of record JAUMHL010000008.1, on the reverse strand, counting down.
GTACATCAGATGAACTCCCAATTTAAATATAAGTGTTCATGAGTAAAAACATGACAGGTGGTGCATATATTATATGAGTAGATGATTCCTGTATATGAATATGTATGCACACGTCTTTAAACCAATGGTGAACAATGTATTTTACCAATTTTCTTCTTTATTTTCCTTGGATCAAATGTTTTATACTAGCACATCAAGGCCAAACAGTGTCATATTTGTGCAAATAATTTTCATAAAGTAATATCACTACAAAGCTTTCTTCTTCTTCTCCTGCATTATCTCTTGTATTATTCCACCTTAGCAGTTAATGTGGTGACCTTTACTAAAGTCAGGGCTGATTGAGCTAATAAAATAAAACACTGAAACACAAACATGAAGCAATTGCTGCTCGCTAGAGGGTAAAAGGTGGACTCCCAACAAAGACATCTGGATGTCTGTGGCTTAATAAGGTCCTGTTGGATTATCTAACTTTCCACATTAACATCCACCTCTGATAATCACACTGCCATCTCATTTTCAATCTAAATTATGAATTGATTTTTGACAGGAAACCCGTCTGTGTAACTTAAGCATTATGGTAAAGAAAGAAGCTGTTCTATTATTGTCTACTAGTGGTATGCAGATGAACTATAATTGCTCCTGTGTTCACCATAAGTTGTAGCTCACAAACTGTATTAAAATATATTATGAATAGTAATAGTAAGTAGTAAAATACTATTTTAATAATTTAAAATAAGTCATAGGAAATGTTATAATTGCTGGCAAATACTGTATAATAAGCACCTCAAACTGACACTAGAAACTACTGGGGCACTTTTTTTTTGTATATATCACACACATACTTAAGTAAAGGAGATGTAAATGTCATTCTGCATCCAATGCTCATCTTTATGCAGTGTAAATTTGTCCTTCCAGCATCTTAATGTTGCCCAGATTATGAAATATGAACAGCCCTGCAGCTTAAAAAACACATTATCCCAAGCTACTTCAAAACTGTTACTATACATGTTATTCACACGAAACAAAGCTTCTTCAAATTCCTAAATTTGTGTACAAAGGAACAGTTTAACACATCCTCCAGTGAATGCTCTCTTACTTGTAAACCAAATTCTACTATGGCAGAAATTAGCGCATTATATTTAGGATTTGTTGACTTACACTTATTAAAAGGATTTAGCAAAACATTCTTTAGTAAGAAATCCAACACCTCTGACATGATGTAACGCTTAAGCGAGTGATCATGTTCAACTATCATATTCTAACAAAGGGAAAAAACAACAAAAAAAATGTTTACAACCGCTCATGTGATCGTGTTTCTCCCTGAGCTATTCCTCTGATCACTTATCTTGCCACACCAGACCCAGAATTTCTTTTGTATTCACAGTGAGATATTCTGCTGAGTTCCACAAGAAAGAAAGGGCCTCAATCAAAAACACTTACTGGAGGGCAAGATGGAAAATATTAGCAAAGTTGGAGAATCCACATTTATTGTGCAGCCAATATGATGTGCCAGCTTTGACATGTCATCCCACAGCACATAACTTCACTTATCATCCACTGGATCGTTTAGCGCACAAGAGGAGACCTGGCCAGCAAATGTTTTAGATGCTGGTGGATAAGTGTGTTGTCCAAACTAGACCAGCCATTGAGGCTTGCAATGTGAAATCACGCAGTGCCACGCAGGTGCTGAACCATCCTGCATGTTGGTCCTGCCAAAATGATCCAATTCTACCACACAGACACACTGGCACTGGTCACCACAAATGACAAAACATTTCTGCAGTGAGTACACTGTTAGATCTCTCTTCTTGTCTTATAGGAAGAATTACATCCTTGGTACAAATATTTTATGCTAAATAGAGTTCATAGTCATGTTTGTCAGAGATATCTGAATGTGGATAAGTAAAACTATTACAAAACTTAAATTGAACTTGTCTCTTACATTTCCTTCATTCTGTTTCTTATTATTATTTGTTTTGATATTAAACTCAGGTAATTGTAGAGTAAGAATAGCTTCAGAAAAAATAAGCACCAATGAGAAAAGGCAGGATAGATTAACAGAAAGAAGAGCACTTTCATTTGTACCAAAGCTTACACTCTCCATAACACAGAATAATGTGACAGCTGACCAAACTGTTCAGAAATTCAAACACACATTGCAGAATTATTCATCATCTCACACTGGTACAGTATATATAGTTTATACATACATATATTATAGCTACTGATACTTCTCAGGAAAGTTATCATGACGCTTTAATGATAGGTCATACTGCTTTTCTTCCATTCCTTTCACCATCAACCTTTAGTTGATATTTGGGATGGGTGCAATGACTTGGCGTTTGTTAGATAGCCAAGTGATGCCTGCCTACTTAGCAGAGACAAGTGAAAGGTCAGTGCACTCCTGGTGCTTAGAGGTTCAAGGCTCAGGGCAGCAGATTCAAACCTGCAGCTGAAAATCAATCATGCCCTTTAGAGGTATGAAAGAGCTCCACACCTTATAGCTGTGATTCAGAAGAGGAAGGAAGAAAAAAAATAGCAGGGTAGAATGACAGCTAAATGGACAGATAGAAACAGAGAGGACTGAGGCCTGCTTTTTTTTTAAAATGTAGATCTGCAGTGAGGCGCGACAAAAGTGTGTGGGAGAGCTCACAGGGTTTACAGCTAACCCTTTACATGCCTGGCGAAGATGACTTACTACTTGTGTAGGTTGTGAGCACCTCTAACGCTTATGTCTGGCAAAACAACAGTTGCCAGAAAGCTGCCAATAAAAGAGCTATATGCTATGAATGCCTATGCCTGTCATCTGCCTAATTATGTGAAAATTAAAGCCCTGTGATATGGATGGATTTTGTTTTCTCTAAAAATGATAAATGCTATTTTTCTCCAGATGGAACAGTTGATGGAGGGCACTGAGTGCAGTTGTTGTTCCTTTAAATTTCTCTAAAATGAGAACCACAATGGTCTTGTTATTTCTTTAATTTCTCAATTATTTATTGCCTTTTAGTTGAATCCAGTGCGACTGGTATTTCAAGCTAGAGGATATCTATTAGGGTTTTTACAGACAGACTGCTGAGACATAAAATTGAAAACTAAAAATCGATGGTCACACCAGTTGTTGTCATCTATAGACAATTTGCACAGGCAGTTTCTATGATCTACAAACATCAGAAAAGAGATGTAATACAGAATCTCTATTTTTTCCATACAAAAGGCACCTTTCAGAATTGGTTGAATTTATGCTGAAACCAAGGAAATGTTTCGTTTTTCTTATACAGTATGTATGTATATTTACATGTCTCTGTATGCAGCAAACAAATGTGTACAGTCATTTTAGCATGCTGTCACTAATTGGATAATTAGTGGGGCGACAAGCATAAGTGGTAACGACATGCTGTTGATAGTTGTAATATTTATTGTAATGTTGACACCATTTACTATGTTAATAGTATACTGCTACTAAGAGCATTGCTCAATAATGCACCGTAGAGCTCTTCTCAGAACTGCCAGACTGCATATTAATGCGACAGGTATGGCACAACATCTGCTGTCTGCAGCTACAGTGAATTGCTGTACAGAGAATAAATAATGCCGTGACATTTCACTCCCAAATGATATTCTCTTCAATCAGTGGAAAGGCCAATGACGGAAATATGTTGCAGAGGTATTAGAAAAGTCTAAGTTTAGTTGGACACACAAACACCTATCTCTTACACAAAAATATACTATACAAACACAGAATATGTAAACATTTAGTACTGTAACTGTACTGTAACTACAGAGGCATGTGTTTAAATGATAACTGGATTCAAACAAAGAAAGGTAATGGAACATGAATGCATAACTATTGATCATTTTATTACAGTGAACCCAAAACTAACATTAATTAGATGAGGACTTTATAAAGAGAAAGTGTGAGCACACACACACACAGAATCACACACAACCACACAAAAAGAAATTCACCCCTGCTGAAGAGAAAATTAAAGGCTACTGACTGTACAGTAAGAAGCGAGGGGAAAACATAGAAAGAAACTGTCAGAGAGACATAAGCTGAGAGGAAAAACACAGGGGGTATGGGAGCTTGCGAGGGTGAAAGGAGGAAGATGAGGACAAGGAGAGCAAAATGACATACTCAGAAGTGATGAGGCAAAAGTCTCATGTGATTTAGAGTAGATTTAGAAGGGGAAGTGCTGTGGGATAAAACTGCTCAAACCACAGGTTCCAACTATTGGGCAAGAGAAGTAACTTCAGAACAAAAAGAAAGATTCACATAATGGTACCATAGGTTAGAAACCTATAGTGGCTCCTGCACACATGAACACACACGCACACACAAACACACCTCCATGCAAATGAGCTATTGAGCCATTCACTGTGGTTTAATGATAGGGCTCCAAAAGTCTAATCAAATATTTGTTCATGTACATTAGCTCTAAGTAATTCACATAGTTAATATTAAATGAAAAAAAAAAGACACAAGAAAAGCTATAAAGTACACCTGTATGAAATATTATTTCATACATTGAAGAAGGATAGAAGAAAAGGCTTTGCAGAAATGTGACAATGATAGATGTTAGAACCACAATGGCACTTTGCAAAGGTTTTGCCATAGTTACAGCAGATCATGCTGCCATTAAAAAATAAATAAATAAACCTCCAGTAAAGTCCCGGAAATCCCACCTAATAATCTGTGGTTGCAAAGAGATTATAGAGTCGATCTTTTCTCACATAGACGAAGATATAGCTCATATCAGCAGAGTTGATTGGAAGGCTTAAGTTACTGTAACTCTTAACTTTATTTGGGAGGTTCCAGTATGAACTGGTGAGGATACAAGTTTGCTGTATTAATAATTATGGATAGACAGATGTGATAGCTCAGTCATCCAGTGCTACCTGAAAAAGTTCAACATTCAATCTCCTTTAAGCACTGTTTTGGCTCAACCAAAAAAATGTTGGACTCAATCATACGGTCTCATGGACGGCATTTTGATTTCAGAGGTGGGGGGGACACAACTGGCTTGAGTATGGGGGTGGGGGGGCTTGAACTGCTTGAAAAGTGC
>JAUMHL010000008.1:34539-50406 GCA_032362345.1 Sandelia bainsii | reverse complement strand
TTCAGCTTGAGCGGCCGTTTTCCGCTTGGTCCTAGTGCTTGACCAGTATCCATTTAATATAGCGTAACATTGTTTTTCGACGGTAAAAACCGCAGGGGACCAAAACTGCCTTTTGAAAAAGTGGGGGGGACATGTCACCCCTGTCCCTCCCCAAAATTACGTCCATGTACGGTCTACATGTGGTGTCCAGAAGTAGAAAATAAGGCTTAAAGTTGTATGAAGTTGCAGAATTGATGGATATTTGTTCGTAGGTTCAGAAACAAGCTGCCTTTTTACATTTAGAATCATTTGCTTCAGTCTTGATTCCCCACAATATTACTTGATGCAGATTTCTAAATAATTAGTGTGAAATATGTGAATAACATTTGCATTTCTTCAGAAACACAAAGTAGTTTGCTCAAATCTAAGTGACATGCTGCTACAGTAGCAACTATGGTATAAGCCATTTATTTCAGCCAACAATGACTGGGAGCCCCTAATTTCCCTCAGACAGATGGAGAGGACAAACCATAAAGCAGGAGCAGAAATCATTAAGTCAGTCAAAGCCCTGCAGAGCTGTTTTAATTGTGTGCTCTGGAGCTATAGGCATAGCTTACCTGATTGCTGCTATAACTAACTGCCTTCACAGAGACAGACGAGATCTTGTGTGGACGTTTAGAGAGTGATTTGTGTTCAGGAGGTTCCTCAGGGAGAGGACGATGGAAAGAAATAGAGAGGCGAAGAATGAGGAGATAGTTCATCACAGAATGAGCAGATTGGAGGCTCTCAGCTAGGGAGAATCTTGTCCAGCAGGAGAGGCCTAAGCACCGGGCTAATGCTTCCATGGCTCATAATTTACAGCAAACCTGCCACTGTGTATGGTTAGCATTGTCAGTGTGAGACCCTACAGAGGCCTGTGCCTATGGTGCCGACCCTCCATGTGTGTGTCAGACAGAACACTCATTCAAAGCCTTAATCAATGGCCTTTCTATGGCTATGCTGCTGTGCCCGTGTATCTCTGTGTCACTGAATAAATCTGAGCAATGAGAGAACGTGAGCGCACACACAAAGTGTCGGATTACAAACCATAAGAAAAGGATGTATTTGATGCATACACGCTTATCTCTAAGAGGAAATGCACAAATACAGACACAGACTCAACCTGGTACACATTCAGAAAAGGTAGTGAGATGGACAGAAAGGCATACCTGTGAACAAACAAAAACAAACAAATAAACCTCAGCTGATTTGTTGACAGGTTGAGCAGGACTTGCATTCCCTACCTTATGTATAAAGGCACATCAAATTCTGTGACAGAAGATAGTCTGCCAAGAGTCCCTATTTTGACTGACATACAAGCTAGTAAATCAATCCACTTAAAACAAGCTTTACTTAAAGCTCCCAGAGACTGCATTGTGCCAAGTAACTTTGCCATCAGACCTTAGAGCTTCACAGTCTGGTGAGAATCTCCTGAACACTGCAGACAGGTACCTACTGCAACACAATATAATAGACACTGACTCTTAATACTAGCACTAAGATTTTTCAAAGCAGCCTCGACTGGATTGTTAATAATCCATGTTTATTTTTAATTATAAATCACTTCTTGGCCTCCTCCTGAGTCACAGAAACATAAGTACAGACAAACCATTTTAGTCATTTTTGAGCAGTATAGATTATGTTCCCAAATTCTGCATCTATCTCTTCCATTTAAATCGTCTTTAGAAACTCAGAGGAAAGCCTTCATTTGCCCTCAGAGAGAGACAAATGTGGTTTACAGCAGTTATGATTGGCAACATCTACCCTCAAGCTATACATGTATATCTATACATGAATATACTCAAAACTCAATCAGTACCATTCTCAATGGTAAAGAAAGCATTTCAAAGATGGGGAAAATAAATATTGACAACTAGAGCACAATAATGCAGATACCTATCGTTATTACAAAATAATAAATGCATGAAGAATGATGACTTCATGGACATTTGTGGTATAGTTCACAGTACAATAATAATTTGGGATTAAATTAGATAAACTGAATGTAAAACGGGATGTTTTCTGTAAATATTTGTCACGGTGTTCTCTAGATACCTTGCCCACTTCTTCCAGCTTTTTTTTCTCTCCCTGCCTGGAGCTACAGCCAAGGCTGCTCTTTGGTGTGTGAATTTACAGGCACAGGCAGCAGCACCAACAGTGTGTCAAGGAGACTTACATGTACTCTTCCTGGGTGAAGATTGGGATGCGTGAAGGCTGAAGGACAGTGATCTCCACAAGCGTACTGTTAGACTTCACTGGTTCCCCATCGTCATAAGCTATCACATACAACTGCAGTGGGCAAGAGAGAACACACATAAACACATACACATGCACAGCAAGCACAAATCTATTACATTTTTTTATCACAATACTACTCACTACACAAATAATTCCTATTTTGAGGTTGCCAGGCATTTTTTGTAGACACGTTCAGCATTCTAATTAAGACAGACAGGAAAAATAGGATGTGCCGAGAAGCCTGCAAAGCTTCCAGAGAGTGAGTGTGAATGTATTGATCGATATTCGTAGACTGTGGAGAATGAGGCGTGGGGGAAGGAGGGCGAGTGGGGTGGCAGAGAGGGAGGGTTAGAAAGAAAGAGAATAAACACAGATAAAAGAAACTCAAAATGAGGAGAGATCTGTAGACTGTGTAAGAGACACAGACCCATTAGGACCTAATATGTCACAGCACCTGCTCCAGTGTTCACAATCACAAATATGGCTTTACAAGGTCACCTTATATTGGTAAAATAGCTTTACGTGAGCCCAGAGGGTAATTTGGATTCAAGGATTCAAAGGGTTTATTGTCATATGCACAGTAAAGAAACACGTTTCCCTGTACAATGAAATTCTTTCTTTGCTGTGCACACCATATGCCACATAATAAGAATAAAAAGATAAAGATAAGTAATAAGTAGCATTAAAGGCAACGTAAGTATAACAACATAATTATAACAACAATAAGGTGCAGGTAAGTGTGTGCTGTATGTGTATGTGAAAACTGTGCATGTGCAATAAATAGCATTTGGAAGTGCAAATGCTTGTGTGCAAACTAACTGTACACAAGTCAGATGAGGTAGTTAGAATGAATGAATTATCCTGATTATAAACTCCAGTCAGTGGTTTAGGAGTCTCAAACAATGACATGATCATTGAGACAAAATCAGCAAACACAGTGATTAATCTGTAAAAAATGTTCTTGATTTTGAAAAGTCAGTAGTCACACATTTCTGACCTGAAAATCTTCCCAATAAACATAAAAAAAGAGAAAAAGCAGCAGCTGTAGAAGTAGTTTTTGTACTTATGATATAGGATTTGACTGCCCTGATGATTAGGTCTAACATCATTATGTATACCGCTACTGTCAATTATATCATCGTTAATTATTAACCATATTAAATTGCTAACCTTAAAGGTGACACTGGGCTCTTCATTGAGGTTGACTTTAGTGACAATTCTTCCAGTTTCCCTTTCCACATCAAAGATGCTCCCACTGTACGGTGACCGGTCCTGGTCCACTCTGTAGCGCACAAAACTGGCCGGAGTTCCCTGGAGGAAAGAGAAAGAAGAACGTGAACCACATCAATCCACTGAAGAATTTTACAGCCTGTAAAATGTATTCAAGCCATATGGATATATCAATATTGTTTACTTAAGACTGTGAGTCTATTAATGTTACATTTGATTAATTCAGCATGCAGTGGAAGTACCAAAAGGTTGCTCATCTCTCTGTATAACCTGAAAAAAGTCCTTTAATGTGTCACTTACTTACATACTTTTATGCGTTTTAACAACTCTTAGCCTGCTGTAACCCCCATTAGTCTGTTCCTCATCAGACAGCCTAATATAAACTCACTGTTATTCATTGATTTAGACCTTGTCCCTTTCATTTGGAATAAAAAAAAGTCTCCATTAAACTCACCCCTCTAGTCCCCAGAGTAACACACTTACATTCATTAGCAAGAGCCTGGACTTTAAAATGACCCTTTGATTAAGATTAATCATGGTCCCTGATTACTAATCATTTCTATAGTTTATCTTACTCCAGTTTCACGCATTTGGACCACAAATTCAGTCTGATTTTTAATACGTTTTTGAAGCTCTGCTCCCTTGCCTGAACTGATTCAGCTCCCCAGGGACGGAGGTGAAACCTGGCTCTAGAGGGAGGCAAATCCTGTAGTAGCAGTGGATCCCATGGGAGTCTTACTCACACAAATGTGTGTAAGAGGTTATAAAACTATCTGAGTGAATTAACTAAGGGGATTCTCAGCAGAAGAGTCTCATCACTAAAAGCTCTTCAAATTCTTTTCTAACATATAATGTAAAAGATGTCCGGGCAGCACCATTAAAAAAAAGAAAAGAAAAACTCCCAGGGAAGTATCTAATACAGTGCCTTTGGTAGCAAGGCCTCTACAGCGATGGCAGCAGAGATGGTTAACAGTGCTTTGTTCAAGGCTGAACATACAGCATTGTCAACTTAGCAACAGCAGCTAGTCTTTAGTTTTTGTTTGTCCCACTTGTATCATTAGTTTGCCTTTTGAAGCCATATGTCTGAAGCAGTGCCAGGAGAGGACAATACAAAGTCACACCAGTACAGAAAATAATAGGACAATTTGCCTCACTCATAACACAGTGCCTTACAAAACTATATCTTGTATGTCTGTGAGACGATTGCACAATTTAAAGTAACTCCTGTTTTCAGGAATGGCAAAGTAGAAACTGCCTTTAAAAATGGATCAAGGAACGTACGCTCTACAGTTAAAGCAAGCTTTCTCTGTCAACAGGTAGCTTTACAACACCTTTTCTTGTCTAGCATTCGATGGACAGACTGGACTGAATGTTTTATGTCCACCGCTGCACTGAGCTCATTGTGTTATTAACATTGCAGAGTAGCAAAAGAAAATATAGGTATACAGTATTTTGCACTGCATCTTTCTTACTGCAACCCAGAGTAAAGATTTCATAAAGATTATTAGCAAATATTTTTATTTTATATGTAACAAACTCAGAAACACTGGGAAGCAGTGAATGATTCAGAAACACAGCGAGGCTTGAGCTGAGAGTGTGAGACAGCAAAAACCAAGACATTAATATGAGTTTTGTGTGTGTAGTCTGTGTAGTGCAGTTTTGTGAAATGATTTAATTTGCAAGTGACTACCAGACTAGTGAAGAAATGGGAATCTCTGTAAGCGGCAGCAGTCAACCTTGGCTGGTGTGATGAGACCACAGTTTAATTTTCAGCCACAAATAACAGACTTCTCAAGTATTGTGCCTCTTACTAGAACATCTGTCTCCATGGTGATACTAGTCTACTCTTATTTGGGGTCATACTAATGTTGACGTTTTGGGGTTGTGCAGCACAAAACTATGAGCAGGCATTGTGTATACCATTAGAACCTGACATAACCAGACAAAACCATGCATATTTGCCGCATCAAAACTGCAGTCCCAGGCAAGTCTCTTCCTTTCTTTCTGTGTGCCTGTTTTTATGTGCTTGTGCAACAGAGGGAGAGAATGGCTGTATACACACCTTTGAGTGTGTGTTTGGCAAGCACTAGACTAAGCTCCTGTTTTACCTAAAAGTGTCTTTGACAGGCATCCTGTCAATAAAGAGCTTTGAGCTCATAATAAGAAACTAAGTTAGTGGGCTCCTGTTGGGAAACCTAATCCCTCTGTCTGTCAAACCACTTTGCCGAGTCACTCCCATGTCTCACTTCCATGGTAACATGATGATGATGATTTCCTACCTATTATTTGTGCTACAGTACTGCTGTATATGTTGTACTAATCAAAATGTCTGTTCTGGGAAAAACCCTTTATAAAGTGAAAAAGCCACAAAGAGAGAAAAAGCAGGAGGAGGGACGGTCTCTCTCTGAGAGGGGAAGACATACAGCAGTCATTGTGGCACATAGGGATGTTCTACCACCCACAGCTGACAAGCATCCATATCCCTCAGCATTGAGTACATAAGCTCACCAGTGAAATCCCACCAGTTTTGAATCAATTCATTCAGGACTCTGAAAAACATGTCCAGAGTTGGAAGCTATTAAGGCAAGACCAGAAGGTCACTACGTTACTCCTGTTCTTGGGCGTTTTGTGTGAAAAGGTTGGTTTGGTGAAAAAAAAAAAACACTTTGTATGATAAGCAAAAAAAACGATATGAGCAAAAAGCCTGCCGAGTCACCAAGCGTACAGTGATGAAATATTAATGTACGCAGCACTGCCAATAAAAGATGATCAGCTGAGGTTAATGACATAGAACACTTTCAGGTCTTGTACTTTCCTAAATATACAGTGCTGTGAAAAAGCACTTGCCTCCTTTCCGTTTTTTATTTTTATTTAAAAAAAATATTTCAGTAAATACAAAATGTGCCCAAACCTTTCTCACCCTATGTGAACAGGTTTCCCCTTAACAAATGAAAACCTTCATTTAAAAACTCCATTTTGTGTTTTCTTGAGTGATCTATGTGTAAAATTAAAATTAGTTTGATCTGAATCATTTAAGTGTGACAAACATGCAAAACAAAAACTGACAGACACAAGTCAAAGTAATAACCCTCTAAAAACTGTTGTAGTTTATTGCTCCTGCTCGTATCCACACAATTTCTAGTCTCAACAGTTCTCAACAGATTTTCTCTTCTGCATGCTGTAGTTTTTGTTCCTTGGTTTGCAGATTTAAAAAAAAAGAAAGAGAAAATGTTCATAGCTCCAGTCTCAGGAGAACATGCTCAGATATAGTGAGTAAAGGAGTCAGCCGAAACATAATGTTGTCTGGTAGATGAGTCATACAAGTGACGATGCTAAACAAGACAAAATACAAACGGCACTGTAGCTCCAATTAGATTATGGCAGTATCGGAAGCATGTTTAAAATGCCTCATGTGAAATGCTAGGGATAAACTGGCTGATGTTCTGACATAGTGAGAAGGTAAAAATCAACAAGCAAGGGTTTCATCTCTTCTATATTAAAGACACACATGAAGTCAACAAAAACATGAATTTGATGTGTGACAGATGTATTGTTGATGTATTTGTTTATACTCACTGGTGGGTCTTGGTCCTGAGCAAAAACAGTTGTTATCACGGTTCCTTTCTCTGCATTGGGGGCCACCATGCCCTTATATAGGTCTTGGCTAAAGACAGGGGAGAAGTCGTTCATGTCCTAAAAAATAAGAGGAAAAATTTATGTAAGAATATACCTTATGTATGGGTGATATTTGTAACCATGGCTAACCAATTTCAACATTGTAGTTGAGAGTGTAAAACATTTTTGGCTCAGAACATTACAGAATGTTCAGATACACTCCTCTAGAAAAGATGTAATGAAAAAAGGGCAGATAAAGAATGACATTAAATGTATCAGTGTATTATACTACTACTTTTGCTGATGCTGTCTTTAGGCTAAAAACAGTAATATTGTAGCAGTGCAGACTGCAGATTTGCAGTTGCTGCTTTGTTTGAAATGAGTGTGGATTCAGCCAATTTTTCCTCCTACAGTATATCAGCATGTTCCCTACTTTGTCCTTCAAGAGCCATGCATCCGAGCTGATGCACAATTGTGAACGTCATCACACATACAGTAAACATATGCATATTCTGTAGTCACTCCTGGTGTAAATAATAGCCACTGAAAATGTGTACATACAAAATGCCCTGCTTGGCTGAATAAAATAGGGAAATAAAAAACAAAAAAAAAAACAATGTAATGCTGGCCCTTATAATTGTAATAACAAGACTGATGTGAAAAATTGTAAATGCTGCCTTCTTCGCTCATATTTCTTTACATTAGACTCCCTTTAGATGGGATTCAGTGATTCTCTGCTTCCCAGAATTTAACATCACCATCTCCCTTTAAATAATGCACAGTAGATCCCTACCACATTGTGGGTCCGCAAAGAAATGGAATCTTGTTAACGGTGTAACCCTTACTTTCCTTTTTGAGAATGAAAACTCTGTGAGGCATTCACATATCTCTCAGAAACAGCTTACCTCTATAGTATAACTGCTGGAGCCTGATGTTCCTTTCTATTGACTTTTCCCTTTACTTTCTACTGTTTCGACTGAGCCATAGGCAACCGTATCTGTTCTATAAACTCAGTGGTGGAGGGCAGCCTCCCTTTGATCTATACACCGGTTTTGTGTTTCCTAGCAGAAAATCTATGATCCAGCTCTTGCTTTGAACAACAAAGCCTAATCCTTGTGCTGCAAGTGTTCACAAGGAAGCTGTGCACAAGATGCATGCACACACACACACACTCGTGTTTGCTTAAAACATGCATGTCCGACATGTGTGTGCACATATAGCATCGTATCTCCATCAATGCACACACACATTCACACACAAACACAGACGGTGTCTGTCTGTACATTTCTGAAGTGCAAGAATAGAAGAAAAGGTTTGGGGGACTCATTTGGAACAGCAAGATGTGGAGGACATTCAATCCATCATTGCAAGCCATGCAACAAAAGAGACACCAACAGAACAGTACAAGGGAAAATCAAACAAGTGACTTCAAATAACACTGTGGAGTTGTTATATGAGGAAGGTAGTGGAATCAGCTCCATCTCAAGTTCCTGAGAAGCCTGCATGAATCCATTATGCTCATTCTAATTCATGTCTGCCATTTCAAATAGACAGTGGTTTGATATCAGTGGCTGCACAATGCCTTTTCCTAAGTGACAGCATGAACACTGCAACAAAGCTTGTCCTTACTGGAGGACACATTTTCTACAGGTAGGCAGAGCATGCTTGAATAAGCTTAAGCATTTCCTCCCATTTAGTGTAATATAGGAAACTTAATTCTGCAGACTTGTCACTATGGGTTGGACTGAATTCATACATAGAGATAAATGTGCATGCATCTGAAACGCAGAATTACTCACAGGGTGAAAACACACTCACGTTAACACACAGACACACACACACTCGTACACATGAATAGAATTACAACACAAGGTGGCTAATCCTGTCGCTGGAATTCAGCTGTTAATCTCGTGAAAGGTTGGAAAGGGAACACAAGCTCCTGAAAAACCTGACATAATTGCTGTCACAAAGCTAATGAGTCATTCAGATCTGGAAAGCACTGTGTGCAAGGCAGTCATCTATCATTTCTCTTTGTCCTGTTGATGTTGCGAGGACAAGCAGGCCAGGAGGCTAAAGCATGTTTTACAAAGGACATTCTATCAGCTTTCATTCTGAATGGTATAACACTGAATTTCACAATAGCAGGCCAGGTGCAATACTTTACAATATGTCTCCAATATCCTCTTGTACTGCAGTTTATGTGAGCAATTACAAGAGTAAAATTGCTAATGACTCGCCACATATTCATTGCCAAGGCTGCAGATTCTGAGGAACAATGAGGATAGATGGAAGGAGAATAAACCACTGATGGTTCTAGTGGGCTGGCTACGCATGGGCTCTTACCGTGATGCGGACCGTAACGGTAGCTTGCCCTGGAGGCATGACCCCTCTTTGGTCCACAGCTTCTACCTGGAAAGTGTATGAAGGCCCCATGCCCATAGCGGCCAGGCCCTCAAAGTCCAGGGTCTGCAGCACAGCTAACTCCCCGGTGACAGCGTTCAGAGAGAACAGCTGTCTGGCCGATTCAGTCTTGATGCGATACGTGACATTGGAGAAGAGGTCTGGGTCCATCGCCTGTAAAGAAGTAAAGGAAAAGGTGAGGGATGAGTAGGAAAAATAACTATAGTACAGTGGGAGGGTACTATATGGAAGGAGAGAGAGGAAAAACACTAGGACCTTGGTGGTATATACTGTGGACAAGAAATGTAAATGTCTATTTTAATTTTACAAGTTAATGCTGCAGGGATCGCTTTCATCAATCATTAAACGGTTCTGAGAAAAAAAAAAAAATTGAATTATATCACTAGGAAATGGTCTTCATTTATAGACCTCACTTACGGTACTCATTGCATGCAATAAAAAAATCAGAGTAGATATAATTTAAATGCCACTACAGTGGGAGATCATTAGATACAGTATATACATAATATAGTATTGCCTTTTTCACCTGATGATGGATTGAGATACAGTTAAAGAAGATGTTTTACAATTTTACTTCTGGGGACCACGACTATACCAAAATTCACTATTATTCGTTCAATAGTTGTCATGACATTTCAATGAAAACAGAAACATCACTCTAAAAACTCTGTACATGCTAAGATAGTTCACTGAATAAGTAAAAACACTCGCCTACTGGTGGTGCCAAAGGAAAAGTCTGATGATCACTGAATTTGTAGAACACCCCCCCAGGAAGTTAGCTTTTTAAGATTTTTAACTCAAGATTTTTAAGTCAGTAGTTTCCAACTTCTGGGAACCAAACTGAAGTGTGTGGTATGTCATGGTCGACCACAACGAAGGACAGGCCAACTGAGCTGAATGCATTCAGGTATAAGCAGTAGGTTTCAATCGACTGATAAGAGTCACTTCCTTTTTCAGACTCTAAACCCTCTCACTTTTGCTCTCTAGGTATATACTCCCATCCATTTGGGGTCTCATTGTCTCTGAGATTAATGTTATCACTGTGCCACTGCCACTCACACCACCTCACTGACACCACCCTGCTTCTCAACGTCCCCTCGAGGTTTAGCCTTCTCTGAGAAATGTCACACACAATGTGGCAGGACTTACTCGTCGCTCTGCTTTATGTTTTCTCTGTATGTTCAGGGATTCCCTAGACTACTAAACGCAAACATGCACTGACGTGACAGTGTTGACACTACCCAACGACAAATTCCACCAAGTACAAAAAAAAAAAAGAAACAAATTCAACATTTCTGCATTATATTAATGTTGTCATGAGAGATGTAAAACAATCCTCTACTAAAGCCTGCTTATAACTTGAAAAATCCAGCTTACGTCTTATTCTGTTTGAGTCTAAAAATGCCCAGAGAGCTGTCATGATGGGAGAAAAAAAGAAACATTTCTCACTGCTGTGTATACAAGGCTGTGCATGTTTCTGTCTGTGTAAATGTTTCCATCTGGAAGCATTTGACATTTTAAACGCCAAGTTAAAAGATGTTAAATGTATGTTGTTTCAAGTACCCGTCATGCATGTTGTAAAGGAAGATAAGTGACATCCAGCACAGGGATGAAGAAACAGATAAGTACTTACACTTAGCTTCAGAACCACTGTTCCCACAGGGCTGTTCTCAGGTACATTCACCACATAAGTTTGCTGGGAAAATACTGGGCTGTTGTCATCGATATCCATGACCTGGATTGAGAGGGTCAAGGTGGTCCGACGTGGGTCCACTGCCCCATCTGAGGCCTCTACAACCAGGTCATATTGGCTCTTGAGCTCCCGATCAAGAGGCACTCGTGTGTAAATGCTGCCATTTGCAGTGATTATAAACAAGTCAGGATGATTCACAATCCGATACTGCACCTGGCCATTAGCCCCTGCGTCTGGATCTGTGGCCTGAGGAGACAGAAGTGATCAGAGTGTTACGAAAAAGCATTTGATTATCGCTGGGCAGAATAGGAATAGGAAAAGGTTCCCTTGCAATATTGATATTTGGGCATCTCGCCCCTATAAAATAACTGCCTGCCAAGTATATGTTTGACTTCAGTTTGGGTGCTCTGATATCTGACACTTGCATTTTTGCTAATATTCTTTTCAAGCAATCACGATTTAATGCAGCCAAGCTCCCAGAGCAAGTCAGTGAACTACAGTGACCATAATTAATTGCACCTGCATATCAGCACTTGCTTGAGTGGTGGTCTGTGCCAATGCAAACTTAATAGAAAGACAGTGTGAAATATAGCCTGGCTAATCAGATGGAAGTATAATTGCTTAATGTTGCAATGTCCATTATCTTACAGTGAACTGAGAGAGTTTGTATGCTAAAAAAAAATAAGTTTGTGGGCTAGCTAAATGAAACGTCAATAAAAAGTCATCAGTGAAGCCCTTCTACCACTAAACTAAACTGACTACATCTGAAACACAAGGGATCCATTTGCATACGTCAATATCAGCAGAGAGAGATACATATTCACAGATACACTGATTTTAAAAATGAAATGCAGAGGTATTTCCCTTTAGGCAAAAAGCAGCTGTTGTAAGTTTGACATGATCCATTAGAGCTTGGCTTTATCTTAACGCCTGACATATTTACAGAGGCTTCAGCTACAAAGCCATGCAAGCTACAGTGCTGCAACCCAGCTGAAACAACTCCTACACATTTGTGTCTCATTTCCTCTTCTTCATATTGAGATGGCAGCCTGATCACAGGCCAGAGTCATTTTTTTCACGCAAACTCTGCATATCAAAAAGCAGAATCATCCTTTAACAGTAAATTAAAAACTGAAGCAAAGGAATCAGAAACAGTGAGATTAAGAAAGAAACATGGGGCTGTTCTGTGATGCTGTAATGATTCCTTTAGGGGGAAAAAATGTTATATGCTATAATTTTACTCCTGTGTGAAAATGACAGGTCATTATTACGTTTGCATGATTATGTTTTTACTGTTTTCAGTGGTGGTAATTCTTTGTTGTAATTGGGAATTGGGAGAGAGAGAGAGAGAGAGAGAGAGAGAGAGAGAGAGAGAGAGAGATGGGGGGAGCTGGGGACAGAAAAAAATGAACGAGAGAGATCAAGCCACATTTCATCTGTCTGTTTGGTAATAATGTCTCAATCTCAGTGCAAGTCAGGACAAGGCAGTGAAAACAGAGAGAAAAAGAGTCCTATGAGGAACTATGAAAGGGAGGGGAGGGTACACATACAGTATGGTTGCTGAAAGCTGCCATCAATTTGTTTGCCTGACAAATATTAAAAGCCAAGGCTAAAAATTGGACGTCAGCATTAAGCTTCTGCAAAACAGACCGCTCTGTTTTGCCAACATGTCAATATGTGCATACGGATCACTACTTTTCTGCAGTGATTACATAATAAAAAATCTCATGGCCTGCTGCCTTGTAAGAGATGCAATCCAATTAATTCACAGCCAATTAAAATCAAATGATAAATTTGCATATGTCTGTAGTCTGTAGTCCAGTGGATAAAATAATGCATGTATTATATAGATCTGTACAGGGAGGAGACCTGCAGCAAAAAGTGGGCAGTCATGATATAAAGCCAGGACTGTAGAACTCTGTATTTTGCACTCGTCTCTAACTTATAGCTAAAGCCTTCTTCATACTGAAGCTGTAATTTGGGGAATCTTTGACATGGTTTTTAAATCACTATGCACAAGGTGAGGCCTTTTATGGTGAGATATTGGGCAGGTTTGGTACATCTACTGCAGGAGCGCCAAAACATCCTGTAGGTGCTGGTGGTGGCAGCACATAAAGAAGCTTGAGCAGGCATGGAGAGTTGGATAGCTGCTGCTATGGTGGCTGGTACAGGCGTTTGTGCGAAAGTTGTCTCTCTGGAGTGGCTTTGTCTAAGTTCAGACTTAAATCCGACTGAGATGCTGTGGCATGACCTTAAACAGGCCGTTCATGCTTGAAAACCCCCCAATGTGGCCGAATTAAAACAACTCTACAAAGAACAGTGGGACAAAATTCCTCCACAGAGATGTTAAAGAAACATTGCCAGTAATAAAAGAAATCATTATTTAAAAACGGCATTTTGTATTTATTCAGATTATCTTTGTGTAATATTAAAATTTGTTTGATGATCTGAATCATTTTTGTCTGACAAATATAAAAACTAACAAAACAGGAAGGGGGTAAATAGTTTTTCACAACACTGTATACAGTACCTGAGAAATTTGTCTCCTTTGTGTGCTGCTGGTCTGGGCTTGTTTTTCCTTTTGCATTTCAAAAAACATCATATTCATCTTGCCTTGAATGATATAATTAATATAATAATATAAAATTGATTACATAAGTAAGCTGTAAGTCGCTTTAGATAAAAGCGTCTGCCAAGTAAAGTAAAGTAAAAAGTAAAGTAAAGTAAAATTAATATAATATAAAATTGAGTCTAAATTGCCCACTTACAATGAATGCAGAATGATGCGTAAATTGCCAATATTGTCAATTGTGATAACATAGCAAATAGTTTTGAGTCTATGCGAGTGTGTATAATAAGAACAGGTGTGAACCAGTTCCAATTAAAGTAATCCAAAATGCTTTAGGGCTACTTAATAGTGTTATAGATTTGCATTCAGTCATCTCACTGCTGGCAATTGCTTGAAGCTTTATGGTTGGCTGTATTATTATTCCCTAACTGCAAGTAAATTCAAAGCATTACAGGAAATGTGAATTGATTTAAATGTGAACTAATGAAGTAGGCAAAAATTGTATCTTAATTCAAGCAGTCAGAATCTAATCAGTTCTTTCATCTTTCAATGGATTCATGCATGTGGCAGTGAGCTGTAGGCTACTGAATGATATGGACAACATTCGCTCAATAAGACAAACTTGTATCAATCATGTACTTGTACTGAAAGTTCCTGAAAAACTTTCATATCAGAAGATGTTATTTAGGCCCACAGAAAGAGAGCTAGTTGTTTCAGAGCATTTGTCAGCCTATCAGGACGGGTGATGAAACATAGAGAAATACTTAAGTGGTATACGCTGAGTGACAATGCTCTGGCTCTAGAGCTTTTTCTGTTTCCTTTTTGTTTTGTTTTTTTACTAGTGACACATGGAGTTTGGAAAGTTGTCAGTGTCAGGTGTGTCTCCCAGTGTACAAAGTGAGCAACAGCATCTCTTTCCCTGCACACTTGCCGATACAACACCAAATTTGACTTGCTAATGATTATGTCATTTTTCTATATAAACTACCATTAAAGTGCAGACAGTCTTTATCTTTAAAAGATGTTTTGGCTACTTTCTGATTGTGATTAGATTAAATATACAACAGGTCACCATTCCAATGAAATGTAACATGAATTTCATTACTACACAGCATGCTGGTTATTAACCTTTTTAGAAATGCAATCCTCCTTTAGGATGAAAACAGTGGTTTAGTGGGTGAAGAGAGGACAATGAGAGTTGACTACATATAGAGCAAAGATGTTGAACTTCTGCAAGCTTGGTGTTTAGTCTTAATTGACTTAATAATCATCGTTACAACAGCACCATCTTGTCTCTAGTCTCTGTAGCTGAACTCTAGTCATTTACTTGGTCTGAGCATTGAAACCCCATCTCCTAAAAATCATGTTTCTATACAACTTAATTGCACTGACAAATATTTGCACGGAACATAATTGTAACTAAATTCTGTTTGACACATATTGTCAATTTAAAAATACACAGATACTGAAAGTATCAATAAAATGAACCCTGACCTTTTTTCAACTAAAATATCCAATCTACAACATTCAGTTTTCTTTTCCGCCAAAATATCTGAGCTTGCAGTCCAACCTTCACTTTGTGACTATGATGTCATTAAACAGCACATGGTTAAGATTTAGAGAAATGTAATAGTTTGTCTTAATGTAGACAAATTTAACAGTACATTCACACGTGTGTTTATTAAACCTTGAACTAAACCAAGGTATTTCTCTAACCTTAACTGGTTTTCTTGGTCTACAGTTTGGAAGTCCTGCTAAAGCCCTGCTGTATGCTGTCCACCCCCACCCATGTCATTCTTCAAAAGACACATTGCATTAGAACTCAATCATAATGTGATCACATTTAACACAGAAACATATTTGTAATTGCAGTTTAGCTGTATAGTAACATAGGTTTTTAGGAGACAGGGTTGACTGATTACAGTAAGATATACAGCTCTGGAAAAAATTAAGAGACCACTGCAAATCAAGACCTTGTCAAGGCCAGGCCAATCTCCAGACCTGATCCCCATTGAAAACCTCTGGAATGTGATCAAGAGGAAGATGGATGGTCACAAGCCATCAAACAAAGCTGAACTGCTTG
>JAUMHL010000008.1:0-33080 GCA_032362345.1 Sandelia bainsii | reverse complement strand
GACAGTCGTTGACACCCTCCACAAGGAAGGTAAGCCACAAAAGGTCATTGCTAAAGAAGCTGGCTGTTCACAAAGTGTTGTATCCAAGCACATTAATGAAAGTCCAAAGT
Source organism: Sandelia bainsii (assembly GCA_032362345.1). NCBI lineage: Eukaryota > Metazoa > Chordata > Actinopteri > Anabantiformes > Anabantidae > Sandelia > Sandelia bainsii. Next base: position 32,970 of record JAUMHL010000008.1, on the reverse strand, counting down.
CCTCTTTTCAGATGAAAGTAAATTTTGCATTTCATTTGGAAGTCAAGGTCCTAGAGTCTGGAGGAAGAGTGGAGAGGGGCAGAATCCAAGATGCTTGAGGTCCAGTGCGAAGTTTTCTCAGTCAGTGATGATTTGGGAGCCATGTCATCCCCTGGTGTTGGCCCATTGTGTTTTATCAAGTCCAAAGTCAGTGCAGCCGTCTACCAGGAAATTTTAGAGTACTTCAGGCTTTCCTCTGATGACAAGCTTTATGGTGTTGCTGATTTCATTTTCCAGCAGGACTTGGCACCTGCCCACACTGCCAAAAGTACCAATACCTGGTTTAACAACCATGATATCACTGTACTTGATTGGCCTGCAAACTCGCCCGACCTAAACCCCATAGAGAATCTATGGGGTATTGTCAACAGGAAGGTGAGAGACTTCAGACCCAACAACGCAGATGAGCTGAAGGCCGCTATCAAAGCAAGCTGGGATTCCGTAACACACACAGTGCCACAGGCTGATCGCCTCCATGTCACGCCGCTTTGATGCAGTAATTCATACAAAAGGAGCCCCAACCAATTATTGAGTGCATATACTGTACAGTATGTGGACATACTTTTCAGGAGGCCAACATTTCTGTATTAAAAATCTTTTTTTTTTTATTGGTCTTATGAAATATTCTAATTTTCTGAGATACAGCATTTTGGGTTTTCATTCAATTTAGGCCATAATAATCAAAATTAAAAGAAATAAACGATTAAAATGTATCAATCTGTGTGTAATGAATCTATATAATATGTGAGTTTCACTTTTTTGAATTGAGTTACTGACATAATTAAGTTTTTGATGATATTCTAATTTATTGAGCTGTACCTGTATATATATATATATATATATATATATATATATAGCTGACAAATGTAGCTTACAGTAATTACAAGGACATGGCAAGGAACTGTAATGCCACAGAAACAAATACATACGAATACATCAAAGTATACCTGATGATTTTCTATAATAAGCATAAAACTAAAGAGTTTATTTGGTAAAAGTTTAAAGCCATTAAGACTTTTGTATCCATGTGAAATTAAGGTATTTTGGACATACCTACACAGAGCTGAGTTATTATTAAATGTACTACATGTGCTTCTTTGTTAGATCAAACTATTTTTGTAATTATCTCACACCATAATAATGTTTTATTCTCTGCATCACATCACAGAGCACTACCTGGGAGAACTTAAAAACCCCAAACCCCTGCACATCCTCCCAAATTTTATCCTTTGAAACTTAACTCTGAACCGCACTAAATGCCACACCTAGGTATCAAAACAGTTGGGAATAAATTTGGAGAGTGAAATTGTATGAGAAATATAAGCAACAAAAACTGAATTTTACTGTCCATGTCTTCTGGAAGCTTGTCATATATGTGCATAATGACAGAGGACATCTCCTGTCATAATTGCATGCTTAAACCACAGACAAACATCAGGCCAATTAATCTGCAATGGTAATTAGAAAAACCTGGCTGCTCTGTGGAGTGGAACCATGCCAGTCAACATGGATGAAGCTTTGGGTGACAAATCTGTCCAACAAGATCAACCACACAGAAAAATGTCAGGTCATTTTTAAATGGGCAGCAACATTGAAAAATTATGTACAACCATGATTGTGGTTTGTACCACATTTGGCAACAAATGTGATCCTGATGACTGAAAAAAGGATGGTTATGTGGAATTTGGTGAAAAAACATCTTATGAATTTTAAAAGAACATAAACATAACCATTCTTGCTAAAGCGTTACACTTACCCTGACTTGTCCTACAAACAAGTTGGCCTGTTCTTCTCGCACAGTAAAATTAGTTGGTATTGTGAGGATAAACACAGGGTCGTTATCGTTGACATCAGTGACCACTATGTTCACAGTAGTAGTGGATGTCTGAAGAAAAAAAACAACAAAAAAACAATGTTATTCAGTATTCCTTTATACTGAGTATTAAAATAGAAAAGCCATAAAAGCAGTGGGAAGTTAATACATTTGGATATTTTTTATTTTATTTTCAGAACCAACTTTAAAATAAACACTTTTTGTGATGACTTTTTCCTCTTCTACTCAAGTACTAATTTTAAAAACATTAGAATCAAACAGGATTGCCTGCTAAACAAAGTGCTAAATGATTTTAGGAAGTACTTTGGACTCACAGCTGAGTTGAGAACATGAGCTTTTGTGATGCATAAAAGCATAGCCAGCTCTGGTTAACAAAAGACAACAGTCTTTCAATATTAATGGCAAATTAAAAAAGAAAACCGTCATTATGGGCCCGAGAACTGTACATTTTAAAAAGGACGACAAAGATCTTAGTTTTGGTTTGCAGTGAAAATGCCATCCACCATCCAGGTAAACAGAACACAATTTTATTATTACTAAAATGTGGAAGTTAGGAGGTATTGCTGTCTGAGCATAGGAGGTTTTCCTCAGAAAATTTGTTAGTGGAAGTGGTAAACTATAATTTATTTCAGGCGAGTGCATTTTTGCTATAATATGTTGTAGGAAAGTGTACCATTAGACTCACGCAATAATTCCTAGTTTAGAGAAAACGTCAAAAATCATCCAACCCCATTACATAAACAGCAGCATCCACTGGAAAAACATCTCAACAGCTACATATTAAAAAAAAGTATTTGAAATGTCAAGTTGTCAGTCAGTCTACTGTAATGCTTTTTAGTTATTACAGAGAGACTAAAACGTGGCTTGGTGGATGTGGTAGAACTTACAAATCATATTTAGAAAAAAACTGAAAACCCTTATATTTCATGTGTTTAGTTGATTTCTCATTTTATAATGTACAGAAAGATTTGCAACTTGTTATAATGACATATGATTAATGACATCAAAAGAGATTCACCACAACCATTGTAAAATGAATAAATTAAATGGCCTTCTGCCCTGCATTCACATTAGGAGCTGTGTACTGACATTAGTACAAACTGTACAAGGTTGTAAGACTGGGTAACCCTGTGTCTTTGGCATGAAAGCATGGGATGAAATATGTTACATATCCTTTCCTCAGATCATATGCTTTAATAGAACAAAATTTCAACATGCCAAGAATAAGAAATTTAGTCAAACTTATATCAAGGCTGTCACTTTTTTTATGACATTAGACAATGTCATTGTTGAATGACATTGTATAATACAATATAAGACATTGTTTACAAATTACATAATGTTTGTGTGTGTCTTCTATAATATTCCATGCTCTTTTGTTGATATCAAAGCTCACTGGGCAAAGCAAAGTCCCTCCAGTGTCATTTGAGTTGTTTATTCATTAGCATGGCCACTGTGTACCACTGTACTGCCGTTAACCCTCAAACAATGACACAGTACGCACACCTATAGCACAACTATAAATCAACATAGAAAAAATTGCTGCATATGCATCTATAATCTTTTAGTGCACTGGGATGGGGGTGTATGTGAATAATGGTGTAAAGGGTATCCTTTGGGGGACGAAGGATGGGTGGGCGTGGGAGGAGTTGGCCCTTGCAAGAAAAAAAAAAAATACTTCCCAGAAGACAGCTGTTTGAAGTTGCTCAGGCAGATGAGACATTCAGCCGCACAACACGAAGGAAATGACCTAGTTAATGTCACCTTCATCTCACTGTCCACTGGGAATCCCTTCACCATTGTTGTTTTCTTTGTTCAAGCTTCTGAGACGTATATAATCAGTCCTTTCATGTACAAATTGACATGGCAGTCCATGCTGAAAACCATCACACTCCCTGCCTCTTTTGCTTATTCACTACTAAAATGGCAATGCACTGTAAGAAGAAGCAGATCACTGTCAGTGCGGAGATGGGATGTACTGATTTGTCATTTCACAGAAGACCTGAAGCCTAATTATCATCCCCATCCTAGCGTGGGAGTTCTTATCAAAGCCAAAACTCCTACCTCTATGGCTATGAGTGTGATTAATGAGTATGCTGCTATTATTTATTTAACATAAGAAAGACAGAGCTCTGTGATGCTTCGTCTTCTGTCCTCACTGTCTGAAAGACCCATGCATGATGGTGCTTTGCCTATAAAGTGACAATTCTAACCAGAAACTGCAAGGATTGTCAGGAGACATGTACTCTCTTCTTTGAGGGCAAGAAGAAAAACTTTATCCAGCATCCCTGAGTATTTGGGATCTGATTATGATTATTGCTAAGACTGTCGAGTGTGTGTGCCTGTAAATGTGCCTTTAGATGTGAGAGGAGGGGTATTTGCACAGACAAGTCTATTTTCTAATGGAATGGTCGCACTAAAGTTGATCCCACACCAATACCAACGCTGTTATTGATACTATCAATATTTGGATTGATCTGCCCACTTATACTCAACAAGAAGTAGTACCAAGGTAAAGAATAGATTTTTTAGCTCCCAAAGTTTATTCCCTTGATTACCAACATTCTGCGCTAATTACACATACAAATCTCTGGTGTCCTCCTCCATTTCTTTGCTCTTTCCATCCCTTCCTACTGTTCTTATTTTAATTCTTTCCCTCTTTCCAGCCTTCCTCCCAGTAGTCCATTTCACTGAAAATGTTCCTCACTTCCACCCTAGTACAATCCTTTACAGCACTTCTCTTCCTCATTCGACTTTGATACTGTTGTAATAGCCTTTCTCTCTAGCTGTGACATTTAGCCCACACGAGCCAGTCAGTAATTTACTTTAAGAACAAGACGTTTGGTACACACAGACACACACTATACAGGTAAAGAGTCCTGGTTTGTATAGACTGTCCAACAATATTATGACAAAATCCACCAGCTTGTGGTTACCTCTTTCTGTGAGGCGAAGCCCCAACTTACACTTTTTTTCCTCTTTCCTCTCTGACCCCTAGCATTGTCCGACCCATCTGCCCATCTCAGACTTAACTGTTACACTCTCCCTTTGCACTTCTACATGTCACAAATACACACAGCATATCTGCAGCACCTGTACCTGCTACTCATACAGCTCCACTTGACCAACACTCGTGGGTTGTCAGCAGATGAGAAGGAGCTGTACATTGGAGTGTTTATGCATACGCAGGTGAGAGGGGAGAAATTAACATGATTCTTTTGACAGCTCATCAGCTAATGTTCGGTACCTATCATGCACAGCATCTTAAAAAGGAAACCACATTTCACTTCTGCTTGGAACAGAGACAGCTGCAAAAACTGAGCCAACAGAGGTGAAGTCTAATTAAATTAAGACGGTTTATATGATTATCAGCTCTAGGTGCGAGACGGAGCAGCCAACATTCACTTCCAGTTATAGTGTCTGCTGTTTCTCTAGGCTAAGTTACAAAGACAGCTCTGTGAATGTACAGTCTAAATACTCTACTGCTCAAGTACTTGTAGATACAGTGTATGAATAGCAGCTTTTACACTGATTTTATATTACTATATGAATTTCCTTGACATGGTTAGTAAAACTTGCCTGGGAAAACAGTTGCACAACCTTCTGTGACTTAAGCATGAGAAAAATCAGAAAACACTGATGTCATAATGACATCATCAGTGTTGTGCTTCATCTTGAGGCAAATTTATAACAGAATACATGCATTACAAATTGGATGTGGTTGCTTAATAAACACGGGGGGCCTAAATAAAAGATTAAAAGATTCTGGGAAATGCAGGATTGTGTATTTTGGGAACTCATATTAGTGACTGAAAGCCTGGATATTTTTGCACCATTGAAACAGAGGTAGCATCAAATCACCTGAACACTCCTTAAGAATTAATGTATCTAGACTAGCAAGAATTTGTTCCAAACCAAAGTGTATGTGCATATATGAAAATTACATAGCACAACATGCACACATTTGCAGTTATATTTAGGGGTTAAATTTGCTCCTGAAACAACACAACTGGTCAAAATATGTGGAACAAAACTGCTTTTATAGCTCAAACTAACTCTAGGTAAAATACACACCAACAAAATATAATGTTGTCACATGTAATATTTCACTGGAAGATGTAAAAATCAATTTGCGCTACAAACAGTGAAACTTGAACTGACACTGAGCAAACACTATATCAGCACCAAATACAGAGAATTTTAACTTAATAAACTAAAAAGATTTGCAAAACTCAGCATTTGGTATTTGCTAACTTGTATTTGTGAAAAACATTAATTGATTCATACATTCATTGCAAAGAAATAACTGCCTATTGGCATTTGGTCAGTGAGAATCACTTAAGTTTAATTAAAGGGAAATAATAATGTAACTAATATTACCCTAACTTGTCCACAACTGCATTCACAACAGACAATAAATGTCAATCAGTGAAGAACCCAGTTCTTCAGCTAAAAATCATCAGTAAGGAACAAAATTATAAAAAATATAATTAATACATACTGTATATGGTTTTGAATGGGCAGGCAGCCCTTATTAATCTGGTGTCGTACTGTCTTGGAACAAAGAAGTATTGCTTCTGAGTCCTAGTGCTACCAGAGATTTTATGAATATGTGTCAAAATCACAAAGTTCAAACACACTATTAGATTTTCAAGGATAATGAAGCACTTGGGTTCAGTGAGCCAAATTTCTGGGCTAATAAGCTTGTGTGAAAAGATTTTTTTTTAGCTTAATGTGTTCAAAATGTTTCAGGGTCATCGACCCTGTGAAATCAAGCCAATAGTTTAATAAAGAAAGTTGTGCCTCACCCCTCCAGGGTGCCCATCAGATGCAGTAACAATTAGACGATACTGATCAGTGGTCTCTCTGTCCAGAGGCGTACCCAGAAGTAGAAGGCCAATCCTGTAGTGAGAGAGTGAGAGAGAAGATACTCATATTACCATATTATCATCTTACCAAATCCTTTCAGTGTAAAATGAAGAAATAACATTTAAAGATAAAATTTTAAATGCTCCCACATTCTGTCTTTGTACTTCACCTTTTGCCTGTAAGCAATGTACATGGACAACACACCAAAAGATTCATGTTTTCTTTCCAGTGACTGTAGCAGACACAGCAGCCCTCCTGCGTATTCACAAGGTATAATTTGGCACTCTGGCATTCCAAACACAAAGTGTGGATGCATTCCCAATCATAACGCTGAATTATCTTTGTTTGCACACACAGGCACACCAGACATGTGAGTCAAAGTGCAGCCACACACAAACACCCACACACACAGCATGCACAAGACAATTTCACTACCTAACTCAGTAGGGGCTCTGCCGAAACTGCAAAGTGAAGGAAAGACGAATGCATCTGTACGCACTGCTAGATTAATGCCTGTCGCAATTCCCTGCTGTCCCCTTGCTCCCTCACATTTCTAATTTAAAGCTCCTGTGGCCAAACAGTCCAAGCATAACCTGACTGCTACTTCAATCCAGGCTTTGCTGCCCATAACTGTCAAACTACAGAGCTTCATCTTAAAACCTGGCAGGCAAATTAGTGCAACTTCGATTACCATTGTCTATTTTTCCAAACACTTTGCCCCCAGTGAACACATGGCTTCAAATCCAATACACCTGATGATTGGTGGTTCAAGAGGGCAAACACTTTCCAAAACACCATAAAAATGCAGCACACCATCCTTCACTGGCTGCTGTGCTCAAGTTTATTTATACATAAGCACAAGCGTAGAAAATATCCCTCTCTGTGCTCGGTGAAGTTGAAGGTAGAGGGAGCGTTGATGTGTATGTGATAATGAAGATGTACAGCGATAATTGTCATAATTATGCTTATAATGATGATGGTCTTAATGTTGATGATGACAAAGATTAGAATGATTAATGTCACTTAGCTAGCCTGGGGAGTTTATTTTTTCGTGTAACTGTAGTGCTGAACTACACTTGAACGACTGGGTCTGAGCGGTTCACTGATCATGTGTGATAACGTCCTACCTCCTCTCCCCAGCCACTACAAATGAAAAGATGTTGTCAGACAGACAGGATACTGTTAACAGCATCGTCTAATGTGGCAGCAGTGGTGAGGGTTAGAGGCTACCCATCCCAAATGATATTTCATTCTGCTGAGATCATGTCTGTATATGGTAAATTGGACTTGATGTACATCAGTTCAGGTGGTATGAATGTTTTACCTGAGGTCAAGTTTAGGTAGAAAGAATCTGGACTAGACTTAGTAAGTGCATTGAGACATGCAAATATTGACTAAATATTGATTCCACAAGGTGAAATTTTAGATACATTTGTTGCATAGATTTGTTTGTTACATCTTCAGAGTTTGTGTATTTCTTTAAAACCTACTCAGGTCAACAGCTGTGTTTGGTTTCAGGGTAGAGTAAAAGGTCTACCTTCTCCTGAACTCTTTTTTCAATTTAAGTTTCAATTTCACTTTGAAGCAGGACAATCAGCTGCCAACTGGATCGCAGGGACACAAGGAGGAACTGGAAAAAAGCACAAGTATCAAAGTTGGCAGAGCCTCTAGGTTAGATTTTGAGACTTTGAGATGTTACAATAAACAAGCTTTGGCTTCAAAGGTGATGCAGTTATCAACCAAAAGGGCAGAAGAGCATCAAAACCAGTGGGCTGAAAATGCTGAATTTCCATACTGCTGCAATAAACTTTAAAAACTGAATATGAATTTTTTTTTCAAATTGTAGCTGATCTGATTTAAAGATTTATATCTTTTAAATCAGCTGGAAATTTTACAGTCAAAAGGTGTCATAAGGTGTCATTTGCACTGCAGACACTATTCTAAATTAACTATCTTTGGTATTTCTGTCATTTCTTTTACATATTTTTCTACTAGCCAGCATAATATGCAGCAATACTACACTGTTAGCCTTTGCTGTAATGTCCATAACTTAATACTGCAAAATAAACAGTAAAAAACTCTAAAATATATTTGCAGTTCAGTACTGTAATTTGCATGTCATTGTGGGTAAATTCCATGACATCACATAGTTTTTACAGTAACTCACTGTATTCATGGAAACAGTTGTAAAATACAGCATATGCAACAATTGTCACTGACATTATACTGTTAACACCATCTGAATTTCTATTGTTTTCTACTGTAGATCTAATAGTAATTACTTAAATCACCCCCCTAAAACAGTATTTTTAGGGGGGTGCATTTTGTGGCAGGCCAGTCTGCCATGAAATGCACTCTCCTACAGAAATAATTAATTTGTAGCAGCCATTATGATTGTCTGTAGGTTCAAGGGAGGTTTCCTGGATCTAGATGTTAATGTAATACTGGTGTTTTTGTTTGTTCATGTTTAGTGCGTTTGGTTGTGTTTTTAAAGCGATTGTAATGTTTTTAAAGCACTTTTATGCGACGGGGGCGCATTTTTGGGTAGGGGTGGGAGAACTATAGATGACACCACACCTACTAGAACCTACCACACTAGAACATGACGTAAAACACACACGCCGGGTATTCGCTTTCAAAACAATGGCGGATAGAGCATATCAATCTGCTTTTATTAGTTTTGCACATTTAAGACATGATTCAGACTCAAACAAAGCTGGAATGGCTCTAGTACAACATGATCATCAATGATTCTGTGCCACAGATTTATGGGATCAAATCACGGTCACAATGATTTTGTGCTCGTAGCATAGGTTTGTACTTGTAGAGAGGATTTGTACTCGTAAAACAATGTCTGTCCGTAAATATGATTTGTACTTGTAATGAACATGTTTGTGCATCTGTAAAACAGATTTGTGCATGTACAAAAGATTTGTACTCACTGTAAAACAGCTTGTGCGTGTGTAGGAAACGTAAAACGTAACTGATATGTACGGTTTGTACATATCAGTTCTTCACTTTCCTACAGAGTGTACAACACCGAAGTTACAGCACGGAATTCTGACCCTGTTTTGACGCTTGAATCTGATTGGTCAGTCATACCCAATCACAGGGCAGATTGTCCCCGGCAGGTCCTGAAAGGTACAACGGCATTTTAGTGCAACAGTATTTAAAGCAAATAAATAAAGCCAGAATATTGAGAATATTGCTAATAAGTCAGATTTCTCTGGGGAAGACCATTTAGCTTTGAAAAGAATTGCAGAGGTGACGTTCATATGCGCTGTCTGGGAATTAAAATCTTACTTCATATACGCTGTCTGGTAATTAGAATATTAAAGTTCACCTCAGCAATTACACACTCCGAGCGCTAGCCTCGGAGAGCTAATGCTAGCAGCTAGCACTGGAACACTAGTAGTAGCCGTGTCAGCAGCATGTCCACTGGGCTGCAGAGATGGGAATGATGACCAACACACAACGGCCGCGGCGCAAATTTTTTTTCCAATCATTAGTTTGTGTAATATTTCCACTCTACAGAAGAGTGATAAACTGGTATTTAGGAAATGAAACCATGTATTTATATGATTTTAGTACATTTTCCTAGTGTTTCTTAATTCCTAACATCAAATAACACATTCTACAGCCTCCTTCATAAAAATATAAATACAGCCAAACTTTATCTGCACACTGGACGACATCTGAACATCAGCCTTTCTCCACATTTGACCAACATTATCCATAAATCACAGAGAACCGAATACATCGTTTCAAGCACAAATCTGTTTTACAGATGCACAAACATGTTCATTACAAGCACAAATCATATTTACGGACAGACAAACATTGTTTTACGAGTACAAATCCTGTCTACAAGTACAAACCTATGCTACGAGCACGAAATCATTGTGACCGTGATTTGATCCCATACAGATTCAGTTTCCTGCAGCATCTTGTGTGATGATGAGAAAGTGGAAGAGCAACAGGGAAACAATTTACGGACCGTTAAGATGTGCAGCTTAGAAGCAGGCACAGGTAACTGGATGGAGTTGACTCGGGTTAAATACACGGTTGATTGGGTTATATCTCAACCGTGTAACTGGTAACATGTTGTACGCAATTCATGACAACTCTGCTTGAGTCCAAATAAAGCTGTAATTAGTGTTTGTCGTCCAGTGAATGCGGGAGTCTCTCAAGAGTGAATAAAACATCTTATTTCATATTTTCTCCAAAACTGACTGACATGGGACACATTAAAGTTGAATTGGTACCAGATAATCAGCCTGTAGGTAAGTGTTTTTTTACTTATTCGAGAGAATTCAGAAATGCATTCTTATCACTGCTTGTTTTGGCTTTTATGCTATAGGCATATGATTTTCATTCAAATGCTGTGAAATGCTAAGAGAAAATGTCAATGTCTATGAATGTGGAGACTGAAAAGACAAAATATCTGAGATGTGGTGTGAATTTAATATTGATAGTCTTGTTAGACAGACTAAATACATTCTAACGACTGTTCGCCCCTTTTCTTTACGTTAGTTGACGTTTCCTTAAGGTTTTATGCACAGAAACTTGACAGAAACATGGACATTTACTTCCGGAACCGGTGAACTACCGAAGTAGCACCAAAATGCTTAAAGCTGTTAATTGTGCAGTGTTTCCAGATGTGCTGGTAGTACCTGCATGGTGTACTGTGCTGACTAAGTCAAGATGAACCCATTTAAGCATTGGGCACAAACATTTTTTCATTTCTGTGCACTGTGGCTATACTGTGCTTTGTTGGCACACATGTTGTGTTGATTGAAGCCTGTTGTGATTAAATATGATGGGTCCATATTGACTTTCCTTATATATTTTTGTTGTATTGCCTAAATTTGTGAAATTGGTCATTGAAGTTCTGAGTTTTTGTTCTGTGCACATGTGGCCGAGTCAATTTTTATTATTGTTTTATTTAGGTGAACGTTCTCAAAACTATGGACTTTTTTACTTTGGAAGTGTTTTTGTTCTGTATGGAGCCCCCTAGGGGTCACGTAGTAGAAAAATTATTTAGGTGAAATAAGTGGTAGAAAAAAAGAAAATTCAGACGCGGTAGCAAAAAAAAATTCAGACTCCCCGACCACACCTTAATCAGGTCGGCAAATGTGACTATAGATCTGTGGTATTACTTTTTTTTTCTACTACATGACCCCTAGGGGGCTCCGTAGTTTTGTATTTTGTAAATTTTGATTTAAAATTATTATACGTTCATCTATACGTTTTTTGTATATTAGTTCCTGTTTACCTGTTGTAGCAGGGGGGGCTTTAATTAGTGAAACACTCATAGAATGCGTATGTAGCCTAACAGCAGGTAAGATGCTTCTCGATGCTCTCTGTTCCTCGTGTAAGCTAACAAGTTTAAAAGTCATGTATTCTGTCTCATACTGCATGTAAACATCACGTCACGTAGCTGTTGATGTATTTAAGGTCCTGTCATCACTTCTGGTCGGCAGAAAACGAACTTTAGAAGTGTTTAATTTGACGGAGATTTAGCCTCATTAGCATATTGTGTGGCCTGCTACAGGAGACTGGGAGAGAGCCTGTCGCTGTGTGTGTGTTGACTGTGCCCCTGCTGCTTGTCTTATAGAAAATAAACTGCAGAACTGAATATTGGTGTGCCGGGTTTTCCGTCAGAACATCAGGAACCATTTTAAAGCTGCTACACACAGAAGCTTGTATTGTTCAGTTTACATGTTAAAAACCACAAACATGGTGCTAACTATAGGTTTTCATATGGAACTGAGAACTGTCCTGCCACTTTAATTTTCTTTTTTACATTTTCTATCTTTCATTCGCATATGCACAGAAAAAGAAGAGAGACCACTGAGCAGTTCTGTCAGTTCACCAGTGACCTCAGTTGTCAACTTCCTGGATGTAGGTATGTTGCACAGAATTTTACAACTCTCTGTGTCTCTGTTTTGCAAAGTGGACAGTGTGGAGTTAAACTGTAGTTTTGTTGTTTTTATGTGTGTCTCCACAGACAATCCTTGCTTTCTGGACAGGTACACCAGACAGACAATAATGTATTTTTTTTTTTTTACTCCTTTCGCAAAAACTTGAAAGGCAGAACAACTGGGCCTAATATTCTGTTCATTTCAATTCAGTTTATTTATATAGGGCAAAATCCCAACCAAATTAATCTCAAGGCACTTTACAGTGTTTAAGGTTTAAGACCTTATAGAATATAACTATATATAGAATTAAACAGGAAACTCAACAGTCCTACTTGACCATATGATGTCTGTCATGTTATGATGGACAACATGATATTGTTATTGTTATATTAATATATTGATATATTCTTGTACAATACCACCAGAGAAATTTCATAGAATATAGTTTTGTAAGTGCTTCCTCCCCAAAATATGTTGATTTATTTTGGTATGTGTATTTCTTTGTGGTGAAAAAACAGAAAATGAAATAAAAGTAAACAATGTGGTAAACATCCAGTGCATTTTGTTATCATTTGATATATAATTTTTGTGTGTTTTTTGTTTTTTTTGGAGCTCTCCACTCTCTTACGGTATGTTGCTGTTTACTGATATCATGGTAAAATAGGACGTGTTAAACAGTAAATGACCGCCTGTAGGAACACGGTATCCTCTAACAGATGAATATTGTTGGTACCAACAATGCGTGATAAGTGTAAGTTACTGGTAAATGTATTGCAGTTTATTACCTTCAAATGGGCTTACAGTGACGTAGCGCGAGCAAACGGTACTATACAGATTTATTAATCACGGTATAACTACACGGTATAATTTATGACAAAAATACATAATGGTATCTCACTGGCAACATTGTCGCCAGTAAATTACCACAAAAGGGGCTACAGTGCGTTACCATCATGTGGTTCAAGAGTATTATACAACAAAAACAAATACAGTATCATCCTGAGAGCGACACACAACGGTAAGTTACCATTAACACGGCGTCACGGTATGACGCTGGCAACAGTGACACCAGTATATTACCTTAAAGTGGATACGAAAAGTCTAACAGTATATCATATCTGAGCAAAGCTTCTATCAGCCACTTATATATTTAGAGGATTATCAGGTGCATCCAGAACATTTCTAGTACTTGATTATATCCTTGTATAGCACCTGGTACCTGACAGACTCTCAGCTACTGATTCAGTAGTGCATGCTGTTCACTACCATAATAATGAGTGAATCTGAAGCATTTCCACCTCCCTCAGGGGAACCTGCCCCATTTATAGGGAGTTATAGACTGGAGAGCTCATTACTCATTATACAGTAGCTGGATTGAACCAGCCCCATATGTAGCCCCAATCTGAACATGCGGCAATGCAATAATCTCTTTACTGAATCACACTGGAGTTCTGAAGGATTGGGAAATGAGACCGTGAAGTAGGTCTCTGTATGTTGCATACTCATCAAGCACCCCAGCTAATTATTCTTTGATTCATCGTATGCTATAGCAGCACCTGCTTGAAGTTATTATATTGCTAGGTTTGTGAGAGCTTGTGATGTGATTGTAATATTTCAGCCACACAAAGAACAAACTAAAGGAGAAAGTATCTATTTCAGCATTTTTGTACCATCAGTGAACACACTGGCAACAGCAGCAAAAGCAGTCTCCCATTGTTTGATCACTATGTTTTTGCTTACCTTATAGTACCAATATGAAATCATAAAGTTTAAAATACCCCTACCTATAAACAAACAATTTTAACACTGTGGAGCAGATTAAGAAATGCATATAGTGCTGCAACAAAGGTTGTCCTTGCATAGCTGAGAGACTGAGGATGCAGACAAAAGAGGCTTTAATCAATTAGTGAGACGTGTCTGGCAGAGTCCTGCATTTTCAGTCTCTCCACGTCTGTTCTCTCTATATTTGCTTCCTTATTTAGGGGATGGTAAAAAGAACTGACCACTTTAATATTTAATTTCCTTGCTTAAGATTAGTGGTTGAGTGAGGTAGGTTTTTAAAGGCTGATGTTGATTATTAGAGGCAAGGTAAGATATATGTGTGCCTTTTGCTCTTCAGAAATATTTTGTGCTTTATGCTCTGGCCTCTCTCAGACAGCAGAAAAGGCTTAGAAGGGGAATGAGCTAGAAAAAAGGACTAAGTAGAACTATACTGTCATTCCAGTCACAGTCATTACAATCAGTTCAGTACATCAGAAAATTTCATTGAGATTAAATTGTGTTTTGAAATTCAGTGTGATTATTTCCAAGTTAGTGCTGTGTGTCAGCTGGTTGCTGATTTAATTGCCACGGCTTTATTAACAATTCATGCCTATCTTTGTTTCCTTTTGAAATAAACAGTAGGCAACAGCAGAACATTAATGGTATTTGGATGGTGCATGAAAGGAACTTGCACTTTTCACCTTTTAGGACCAACGAATCTGCAAATTATAACCAATCTCAAAACAAGAGATCTCTGATCTATATAAACATAGATATATTTATTTATTTAACAGTTAATTAATGCATATATAAATAAATGGATCCATATACTCATCTAGCCAGCTGTCCAGCCGCACTGCACCTGAAACTTGCTTGACATTTTTCTCAATCTGTAATTTTCATATGTCTGCACTCACACACACACAATTTTCAAATATTGTTGCTTCGTTTGACCATTTTGTTACTTTGCTATTGTTATTTCTCATTAACCGGTGCAGAACATATGACGTCTACTGCTTTTCTATCATCTATGAGACAAATCTGTGATTTTGGACTACACAAATAAAACTTACTTGGCTAGAACACAGCAACCCAAAGCAGCCTGTGCATGTATAAGGATATGCTTTTCAACTAGTGCCAACAGCCAGCTGCAGTGTAAAGTCATATTTATCATATACAACACCCAAAAACAACAATTGGTGAGTCAACATTATGACTGACTATCATCACAACTGTACATGCATTCTCCTTTTATTTCTTCTGTTCTGCCATCTGCCACCACTCACTCGGGCAGTCTATGTCATCAGAGACAAGCTAATGATGATAGTCACATGTTGCCATGTTGGTCACAGTGAATGAAATAATGTGCATCAACCTACTGTTGCTGTTTGTTCACACATAGAACAACACAAAGCTTATGCAAGACTTTCAAAGCTGAGTTGCCCTTTTGTGTCTCTTAGATTATAAGCAAAATAAAGCTTTTCATAAACCAGCCACTCAACACTTTGCATCAAATTTTCAAGAAATTCTCAAACAGAGTGCCCTTGCACAGCTGTAATACTTTGCCAGGGTTTTGTTAGGTTAGTCAGACTGCAATCTAGCAAAGCAACCATTCATTTTTCGTACCCACTTATCCTTTTAGGCAAGCATTGGGTTAGATGTGGGACAGACTACATATAGCCTGCATGCACCTGGAGAAAAACCCTGACAGATACGACAGGAACATGCAAACAGACAATTTGTAACTCCCATCTTCATTTCAAAATGATGCTGTCAAAGGACCTTATGAGTAAAATGCTGTTGATCAATAATGTACCATCATCCATTCTTCCACATATGTACACAACAAGCTTTCCATCTCAAATAGGCTCTGGCAAAATGCCTTATGAAGCCCTTCTGAATTTGAAAGATTTCTGGTCTTACGTTTCAGAGAGGTTGAAGACCTTCTGGGTATCTCCACTCAGAATGCGGTATGTGATCGGGTCATTTTCTCTGTCTGTGGCCTGGGGAAAGAAAAACAAAACAGAACGGGGGCTTGACGGACACATTGCATCACTAAGGTTATAAGATACGTCAGTTCAACAACAAGAATGCTGGACAGTGAAGGTGAGAAGATAGATTGCAGGAGACTGTGACATGAAACAAGAAGAAAGTGTTTGTTGTGTTGCCTAAAACTACAGCATAATTTATTGATGTACTAAACGTTTCACCAGGTTGGGAACTGTGGCATCATGCTGAATCCCTCAGTAAATTCCACATTTTCACATTTGCTTGTGACTTTGTGTGACTGTGTGGGTTAGAGACTCACCTGCAGATTTTGCAGAATAGCTCCTATCCTCATGGCCTCACTGACTTCCAGGTTGTAGGTAAGGAGAGGGAAACGTGGGGGGCTCTGGTTGTTGGGTGGCAAAACTTCAATGTACACTGTAGTGATGGAACTCCTGACAGAAAGAAAAGCACACTTCAGCATCAGCATCATGAATGTTTATTTTAAATACATTCGTAATTATCACACACAAGGCTCTCATTCATGATTTGTTTATGAATGTGTAAAACCAGCATGCTTATTCTAAGCTGCCACAGCAGCACACATGAGAATGGAACTGACTGCACTGATTATTTATTCATTCACCTGATGTTGTATTTTTGTAGAGCTGCTATAAAGGTAAATGTACAAATGTTGATCTGACATGATCAACACAATATGCATTTTCTGTAGTACTTTGTGTTTAGGAGAATTGGTAGCCTTTCTCTGCTTGGTGAAATTAAAGTGGTCACCTATGACACTTCCAGTTACCATGTGTAATACTGTAAGATTCGTTACTTCTGTACAGAATTATTTTTTTGCTCTTTCTGTACGTAATATATGAAAATTTTAATAAAATAACTCCGGTGCGATATGGAATAAGAATCATTTCTTTTTGGGCTCACAGTATTATTTCCATCACTCAGCCCAGAGGAGACTATGTGTGTCATTTAGAAGTTAACTAGTTATTGACCATCAGCAAATTGAAATAAATAAGACCTGTAAAACAATATATGCTGGGTAATCCAGTCCTCTGCAAACTCAAGGAGATGCAAGGAGAAGTAACAAAGTTGAAGCTTACAAAATTTGTGACATGTGCATATCATATATGCAGAATTCTAAACCCTTTACCTTTCAGTGAAAGGTTTATTATTTTAATGTGATATGCAAAGTGAAAAGGAGCAATGCTACTGTACCTTCTCTGAGTCTCTGGTGCATTGTCAGAGGCCCTGACTGTCAGTGCATAAGATTGTCCCACAGTTAAAGTGACACCAGGTGCCACTGTGATGCGTCCAGTGCGATTATTAATAATAAAATGTCCATGGGCACCAGCCAGTATCTCATAAGTCACAAGACCATTCAGTCCTTCATCAGCATCTGCTGCTGTTAACTGGGAAACAGAGATAACAGACAAACACATACACATTATAGAAATAATATGTTTATGTTTTATCTGTATAACCTGCAGCTCCAGGTTCACTGAACCAATCAAGCATTACTTCTTATCAGAGGGTTGTGACTGACTTCAATGAACTTGCCTCACTATTCTGGCACCTCCTATTAATTGATAATGACCTTGGTTTCATCTATACATAGCAACTCAATAGCTGGCATTTAGCTTAAAGAATACATGCTACTGACACTACAACCTTACCAGCGTTTCCGGCTAGCTGCTTTTACCTCACTACTGGTGATTTCAGTTTGGTGATCTTAAAGAAGTTAAGAAGTTCAAACTGGATGTAGTTATTTTCATGCTACCTTTCCTATGTGATGATTGCAAAGTTCTGGAAAGACAACTGCCAGATAGATGTTCTTGAGAAGTAAGATATAAAAAAAACACATGATATATAAACATATGATTTCTTATGTGCTCCATTATAAAATGAATTAACCAGGTACCATTTCGTTCAAGCCAATTATTTAGGGAATCCTGCTGCTTGTAATTATGAAGCCTCGTGGTATATTTGCCTTCATATCCTTCAGGCCTTGAAACTTTAATCCAAGCTACTCAGACCTCCTTTTTCATGCTCCTGATGCTGGAGTAAAAGCTAAAGCAGCAGCATCCTCAGGGGGCCTTCGGCTCTCGTAAACGGCTTATAAAAATCGGTTAAGCGGTCATACCAGACACTCTGTGACCCCTGGCCTCATTTCAGGGAGGGTGAAACGGCTGGTTTTTAAGAAAGATTAAACTTGACCTTTTCAGTGTCTGACATTTTTTTTGGAGAGGCTGTGCAGAGAGGACAGATCAACTGAAAGACGAAAAGATCATGCGCTGAATGCCAAATGAGAGACAATAAAATAATGGAGCTATTCACATAAACAGATAGCAGAATGAAATTATGGTTTACATTTTGAAGACAGAACGTAAATGACACGTGTTTGTGTGCTTGCACTCATCCTGTGTGTGCAGATGCTCGCTTTATGGCATTAGCATCTTTAAAATGTATGCGTGTATGACAAACAAAAAGAAGGGAATGATGACCTTTAAATCCAGTGCAATAATGAAATCAAAATAGCATGTTTATAATCCATGAAAAAATAATCAAGAAAATAAAATTGCAGCCAAAAAAATAAATATGTTTTTAAACATATAAATCTGTTTATGCCAGACTGATTAATGGTCATCACTGATGCCTACTACAATGAATTCAGTGTCATCTTGATACCAGCAGATCTGCTGGATAAAAGGTTTTGTGGGCCTGTTCACTGAAGATAGAGATAAAATCCTTCTCACTGACTTGTCTGTCATTGCTATAGATGAGACAAAGGGAATTGTTCCAGGGGTTTGCCCGTCAACACAATGCACTGTACTGTTGTTGTTTATTTGCTTTTGAGCATGAAAGAACGCGTGTGAGAGATATTCTGTACGACGGGGACAAAGACGGAGGCATAAAGCATAGTGCCAAAGCAAGAGAATAAAGAGAAAGGAGAAAGGCAAAAGACAGATTGTTGGATTGATTACCTGTAGAACCGTCTGCCCTGGCTGCATGTCTGTAAAGACTTCAACGCTGTAGGAGACCTCAGCAAATGTGGGTGTATTGTCATTGGCATCAATGACCAGGATGTTGACAGTTACTGGGCGGCTCTGCTGGACGCCATCTAATGCCACCATCTGTAAACACACAAAACAGAAATGTGGACTGTAGCTCTGGAAACTGAAGACAAGCTGATTTTGTTTTATTCAAGTTTACGTGTTCATTTTTTTTTTAAATGGACAACTTGGTTGAACATGTTCCAATTGAATTTGTGCATGTTTATTTTTTATTGCCTTAATGTTAAAAGATTAGAAGAGAGAGCTTATATAAAGCTTGCCTGAAGGACAGTTTGCAAACTGATAAAACTGCGTGTTTAGATGTCCCTGGCAGCTCTGATTTCCACTACTTGGCAAAGAAGAAAGAAAATGGACTAAGCAGAACAACAAATGAAGTGTAGGAGAGAGGAGATCCAGCTGGTGCCACATAAACTGTAGCGGCAGCAAGAAATACATGTTTCTGTGGGAGAAATTGCTTCCCCAAAAAGTCTAACTCAGCGCTGAAAAAGAAAGACACATCTTGCTGGTTATACTGTACATCAGGTGGGTGCCTTTAGTAGTAGATAAACATTCACGGTGAAGGTGTTGCACAGAAACACAAGATAACATTTACAACAGCAGCTATTTTCTCTCATATCAAACACAGTTTCTGTTCCAAAGCCAGGAGAGAGATGCCAGGTTATTTTTTTAGGAGCCAAGGGGAAAAAACTTATTTAGATTTACTGAATCATCACAACTGTATGTATAGACACTCCACCTTTATACTGTATGCATTTGCAAGTACTGACACACATACACAAAATGTGAGAGATGTGAACAATGTCATGCCTGCCTGTTGCCTCTTGATCCCTCTCCTCCCCTTCCTCCCACACTCACACTCACACAGAGTAAAAAGAGTAACCAAACATAATAATCTTTGAAGCCTGATATTTATCTAAATTGGATCTGTGTGCTCTCTCTCTCCTTCCAGTCCATGACATGTAGAGTAATTATACAATTAATTTTATTCTAGCATTTACGCAAAGACAAGATTTCTCTCAATAATAATCTGTAAAATAACATAATCTTGATAGAAGCAAATGCACAACCTTCAAAGCCTCAGTGCAGTTATCTAGTAAACATTATGTTAACAAGCTTTTAACAACAATTCATAGCATTCATTTGTAACATCTGATAATATATCCATTATCCCTCCAGGATGTTATATTTAGTATTGCAGATCCACTTTACCTGTTCAGCTTTAGACTGGAAGAAAAGCATACTACTCATGTAGTGAACTGACTGTATTCAACTAGTCAATGTCATTGCAGATTTTGTACACAAAACTTATATCATGGATCATGTGTCACGATTTATTACAGATTTTTATTGATTTATTTCACTTTCACTCATATTATATGCTTCTTACAACATGTCAACGCAGGCTGCATAGCAAAAGCAGCACACCTACATCTACACCAGAAGGATTCAAGAACAGTGCTATACTCAGTGTAGGGACTGTTGTTTTTGGCACCATTTAGACACTGATACCCAGCCACTGTGGATACTAATGTAAAATAAATGCAAATAAAAGCTGCAAATAAAATAAAGCTGTGTAAAAGCATGAGCTCAATCAAAACAAAAATTATGTCTGCCAGATGAACAAGAAATGTGACTAAAACACATGTGTAGACAACCTCTTGAAAGCTTGTATAACATGACATAAGACTTAACTGATGATCCAGATAGTTGGTTGAAAACCCAGACTTACAATTTCTTGCAAGATGAAATGATCCATGCCAGAACAGCAAAGAGATGATATTTTCCTAAATGTAAAGATAATATGCAAGTGGAGTTTATGCACAAGATTATGTAAATATGTTTAGGTCGTTAAAAAGAGATCTGACTCAGAAGCTATTTTAAAGGTATTTAATGCCCAGCTGGTCTCTGGGAAACATATTCAGCAACAACCACTAAAATATTCACTAGGCAATAAGCATTATCTTTTATTCTGGATGGATGTGGAGGAAGTTTCAGAGATAAAGACAACAATGATGTTGATGAAGCAAGGGAATTTCTCCTTTTATTTGGGGCGGCGAGTAGCTCAGTGAATAGCTACTCCAGCCAGTCCATGACCATGACCTGAGAATCTTCAGAGACACTGGGGCTCTCATGGTAAAGTAAAAGAAACTATTTGTTTTGTGCTATGCACACATAGCACAAAAAGTCAACTCCACATGCTCACAATAAACACATCGTCCTTTCTTAAACTGCTGATGCCCAAAGCATCTCTACCAACCCAACCACAACCAGTATTACATCAGAACCTATAGTGAACTGAATCATCTCTGTTCAGAAGGTCCCACAGAGCTCACTGTTGGTTTGCCCCTGTATTCCTAAGGTGCCTCCATGCCTGTGAGCAGCACCAAAACAAATAATTTTCATGAACCAGACTGTTTATATCAATGTAACAGCA
The DNA here is from genome assembly GCA_032362345.1 of Sandelia bainsii. Classification (NCBI taxonomy): domain Eukaryota; kingdom Metazoa; phylum Chordata; class Actinopteri; order Anabantiformes; family Anabantidae; genus Sandelia; species Sandelia bainsii. Next base: position 11,031 of record JAUMHL010000008.1, on the reverse strand, counting down.
GTAAAGCAGAAGCTTAAATACTGCAAACATAGGACTTCCGCTTATGACAAGCTACTAACAAGTTGCATCACCTAGGCTCGGTGCTGGCCTTCTGAAAAAAAAAGCTTTAAAGATGACAGAGAAGTTTGCTAATCTCTGAAAAACTTGCAACTTTGACAACCGCTGTTTAGCCCACGCAAATCAATATGGTGAACACTGCCACGGCTAATGCCAGCGAAGCCATGGAGGAAGACCAGAGTGTAGCTAATGCCAATGTACCAAAAAACAGCGACATACTCAGGGCCAAAGGTTCCCTGAGGGAGGATTTTGTGTTTTTCAGACATGTTGGGAGGAATAAATGGTCTTAAGGGAGATTTATTGATACAGTCCAAGAGAACTGGGGAAGCAGAGGAAAGAATCTCCCAGACAAACAACTGGAATTAATGGTAAAAGACACTAATTGACAATGACCATAACCAAGAAGATCGAAACAGAAGGTCCAATTTAAGATTGGCTGACTTACCTGAGAACACCAAACGCCCAGATCTATGCAGCTTTTTGGAAAACTGCCTACCCCGTGCACTGGCTGATGCCTTAGCCACACCACAGCCCCAGTCATTGAGAGAGCACACAGAATAGGCCAAATCTACACTGATCATTCTCCAGTGCCTTGGAAAATAGTTTGAAATTTCTGAACTATAAAGATTGGGAAAATACACTGTTGGTAGCCAGATGATAAAGTACCTGAAATCCAACCAACAAGTGAGCTTCTTCTTGGATCTGTCAGCTGAAACTCGCCAGCAACAGCAACACTTTGACAGAGTGAAAGCTCAGTTGTGAACCACTGATATCCGCTGTGTGTGAAATCGATCCAAAATAATCTTGGTTCAGAGGGTGAAATAATATATCATGCACCTCTCTCTGCCTTACATCTATTTTTCATACACTATTGTTATTACAGAGACTCAAACTGAAGGACAGAAACATAAGTGATGGACAAACATAAATGACTGGGGTCCGAATGTTATGGTTGATATGGTATGGCAATCATATTACAATCAGGAAGAGAAGGCCGATAAGCTTTTACCATGGCATATTGAAAAGATACAATTTAATAGAGGCATTAACTCAATCATATTAAAAGACAGGGAAAATCTAGTTGATCCAGAAGAAATAAATGAGGTGCTGACAAAATATTACAAAGATCTATATAAGTCAGAATACCCAGATAACTCACACAAATAAAATATGTTTCTCAACCAACTCAAATTTCCACTATTTTCTGAAGAGGATAAAATTAATCTTGATAAGAATCTATGTACTGAAGAATTACTAGAAGCGCCAAAGAGTGTGAATAATGGGAAGGCCTACCTGTAGAAATATACAACACAATCTCATGTTGCCCCACCTCCCCTTGATATGTTCAATAAATGCTTTTAGAGCGGAAAACTACCTACATCTTTGGGGTCAGCAGTCATCTCCCTTTTGCTAAAACCAGGTAAACCTCCCTCAGATATGGGATTGTACCATCCTGTGATAATAAAATATTATGTAAAGACTTAGCTAGGAGGATAGAGACACAAATGCCCAGCTGGAATGTTAATGATCTGAATGATTTTGTGCTTAGCAGACCAGCAAATCATAATACCTGTAGGCTTGTAAATATACTACTTAAAACAAAATGCCAAAGGATCATGCACTCCTGTCACTGAAAACAGAAAAATAATTTTACAGGATAGATTGGAAGTACATTTTTAAAACTTTTAAAATATTAGGTTTTGGGGGAAAATATCTAAATGGATTCAGCTACTATATACAGATCCAATAGCTAAAATTATAATAATACCCAAATATCAGAATGTTTCAGCCTCTATAGATCCACGTGGCAGGGATGTCATTTGTCCCCTTTATTATTTCTGTTTGCCATTGAACCCCTAGCTCTGTCCATCCATCAGTCACCTGATATTTTAGGTTTTAAAATAGGCCGGATAGAGCATCATTTATCACTCTTTGCAGATTATATTGTTTTGTTTTTAACGAACTTGGATAGTTCTTTACATGCACTTAGTCATACCCTTGAGTCATTCAGAGAATTTTGAGGTTACAGGATAAACAAAATTAAGTGCCTTACTATTATTGAATAAGGAAGAGAGAGAACATCCTCTGATTCACTTTGCATTCTCCACTGAGGGCTTCACTTACATAACCCCTGACAGTGAAAATATCATATCCATTAATTATGATTCTATAATACAAGGTGTATCCTATTCTTTAGAGAGATGGTACACATTACTTGTTACCATAATAAGACGTGTTAATAAATTTAAGATGACCATTCTTCCCAAATCTCTTTATCTTTTTCAGGCATTACACTTTCTCCCCTGACCACCTTTTTTTCTACTCTTGAGAAATACTTTATCAGGTTTATAAGGAACAAAAAAGTCCCAGATTACACCTTTTCCTCTTATATCTACTGTATGATAGAGAAGGGCTCAGATTGCCTAACATGAAGCTTTACTTCTGGGCAGCCCAACTTTACGTAGTATATATTACTTTTACAGTACAGATATCCCAGCATGGGTAACTATAGAAAATGATTCAATAAAGCTACCCCTACACTTATACCTCTACTCAGCTAAAGGCATTCACAACCCATTTCTTAGAAACCGCATATCCGTCTGGCATTATTACACAAAGTGAAAGACTTATATGACAAAGGTTCTCTAATGTCATTTGACAATTATTGGACAAATATAACCTTCCTAGGAAACATTTTTTTAAATAAGGAGTTTCATAATTTCAATAATTTAAGCTTTTAAAGCTGAGTTCTATAAGATTTGGACACCCTTTTTATAGCTCATATCAGAATTCCCTGAGTAATTGAAGATAGGGCTGTCTTGAAACTTGAGACTTGCAAACACCAAAAATACAGTAAAAAGATTAATAAAACATCACTAAGATTACGGGTATGAGTGGGTATGATTCATTGAACATTTAGTAGCAAAACTTTAAGTATGACATGTAAATATTGACCAAAACTGGTCATGGCATGTTTCTTTATGCTGGATATTGTATCTGCTGTTACACATAATTTGTTTCTTAATTTTCTTATGATTTAGTTTGTTATCTAAATGCTGTGTAGACAATGTGGTGAACATTAATGTGAGACAAAAGTTTTGCATTATGTTTCAATGCACAGAAAAAGAAAATGATGTCTGATGAGCTTTTTGTTTGCCTTTGTATAGAAATGTGTTAATCCGAAAAAAAAGACCTTGTTGGGGGTCACTAGTGTTTGACCACTGATAATAATAATAATAATAATAATAATAATACTGTCATAATAATAAAGTCATAATGTGCTGAAAGTGTCAGGGCAGCTCAGTAATTGCTACAGCATTTTGGTATAAAGGCACAAAATGGGAGATGTAGGTCACAGGACACATAGTACTGTCTTGCAAATAGCTATACTGAGTATGAGGCCTACCGTGAAAGTGTAGGACATCTGCTGCTCCCGGTCAACAGGTTTGATGAGTCTCAGGTAGCGGATTATCCCCGTTGGGGTCAGGCTGAATATCGCGGTGTAGTCGTTCAAGGAAATCGTCAGCATGGGGTCTTTCGTCTTCCAACAGAAAGACATGCAATAAGAAGCATGTTACCATGACAACGTGAGTGTTTCATTTTTTTCCCAAGGCGCAGCTGTGGGGCTGAGAAAACCCATCAAACAGTACATTCTGATCTGCCAAAGAGTTTTTAAAAAGTAATCTGCTGGCAGGACTCTCTCCTGTCTTCTGAAATCAGTGGGAAAAAAAATGAAGATGGAATCAGAAACCAAAGAAAGGAAATAACTTTTGCCAAAACACTGTAGACCGGCACTGGCATTGACCTTTCCTATGACAGTATATTTAGCACATTAAGCAGTCACTAAAAACCACAGATTTTACAGCATGTAGGCAGACCAAATGGTAAATAAGCTTGAAAAGACTAAAAACAGCCATTTACCAAAGATGTGTCATCACTGCTGTGGTTAGATTGTGTTAGCAAATACACCTGGAGTCCATTGAGGACCATTACTGCGAGTTGGTTCGATTTATGTCCATCAGAAAGTCGTCTTAAGAGAGTCTGGTAAACATCAGGATTGGGTGGCTTATTGATTCTGTTATCTCTGATTCGACTCAATTTTGATTAGTTAATCTTCTCCATAGACTGAGAAAAGGGGATATGTTGAAAGAGGAACTTTGGGTTGAGGTGATTTGTTTTCCCTGAGTGTGTGTGTGTGTTGTTAACCACATAAGCATAACTAGATTGTTGCAATTAGGAAATGGGACTTCAGTGTTCTCCTCTGTGGTGGGTGAAACAAACATGTACCCAAAGAATAATATTGTTGACTGTGTCACAGAAATGTCTCAAAACACCTCCTTCATCCATCTACAGACACAAATGAATTGACTCTTTTGAAGAGTGAAGCTGGTATTCAAAGAGAATAATTTCAACTTTTGACTTGAGCAAATGAAGAAACCACAGGAAAAAAAACAAAACAAAAAACATTCATGTGCATAATAAGAAGAGCACAGCACAAAAAACACTCCAAACACACACATCCATTAGGATACAAAACTGAGTGCATTAGCTAGATTAATCTACATACACACCTGTCATCACCAGAGACCTGCTCAGTATTGAGTTCACTGTTTACGAAACTTTGAAGTAACAAAAAACATTTAATTTCAGCTATTGTGAACACACTGGCTCACTGAGTTCACAAATTATTTTTTTTAATTCAAAATAATAAAAAATCCATAACTGCACAGTGAGATTGTCTCCAGCAGCGATGAGTGCTCTCAGTTTGTTTATGCTTTCAACAACATGCATGCTTTAACAGTAGGAATGTCCCGAGTCAATTTGCAGGATACAGATCAAGCTGATCAAGCCTTCTTCAATGGATCACATTTGGCTATATAAAGCATATCCACTTCTGATCCTTTTTTTATTGTAACTTTTTGAACTCCAGGTATGGCAGCTGTCAAAACTACTGTATTTTGAAATCTCCAAAACACTGGAATAATTTTTCTAATGTGCAGGATGGTGGGAAAAAGAGCAGTTTTAAGTTTCATGATAATGATGTCCACAATTGCTAAACCAAATATTTTAAGAATCAGTTAAAGCTGTGATAAATGTTTAATGCAGAGCTATTAAGCCATCAAATCAAACTGAATTAGTTTTACTTATATAAATGTAGGACTACTGTACTTAAAGGTGTTAAGTGTGCACAGTGCAGCCGTATAAAGCAGGAAAACATAAATACTGAATTAATCAATTAAAAATATTTAAGAAGGACACATATCAGAGATTAAGAGCCAAAATCTTGATCGGAACATCCCTACAGTACACTCTGCGGATGTGTGTGTGTGCCACTGCATCTAAAAACACCACCTTTACCTACAGGTCTATCACCAGGAGCCAGCTACAACAAGAAAACAAATGCATCAGGAGGATGACTCATGAAAGTGTTACTTTCTGAGACTATACAACACAAACACATGAATAAATGTGGATCTCTCATGATTTAATCAATATACTAGAGGTGCTCTGTGTTTGTATGTACACAGGCACAGCTGGACATTTGTAATGTGTAGGCTCATTCTCTTTCTACCTCCTCAATGTCATTATCCAGAGCGATGATTCCCAGTGGTGCAGTGAGGTTGGCGCTTGCTGAGATAGTCGTACCCACAGGGGAGGCCTCACTCACGTAGCCCTGATAGGTGGCAAACTGGAAATATGGTGCCTGATTGTTCTCATCCAGGATTTCGATAATGAGGTTAGCAAAGGCTGGGAGTGGGTGACCATTGTCCTGCTCAGCCTGACGAAAAATACAAACAGTCACAGTCAGTCTCTACTATGCAACACTAAAATCCAGTCTGCTGGAAATGTATTAATAAGAACTAATAATGAGACACACTTAAGAGTTACTCCTTTGCAGACACAGGGGTGGCAAGCATAATTTCTGAGTGTCATTTCATTTACAAAAAAGCTACACTGACTAAATTTAATCAGAGGTCCACTTAGGATTAGGCCTTAGTAATTGCCACGGCACTTAACACAAATACCATCATTTGTAGGGGAGAGACAGTAATTAGTGGCTATTGCTATTCCATCAAATGAGTGACCAATGATAAGAGGCGGCTCGATGAACACATTACCAACTGAGTCTATGTTAAAATTAACCAATTAACTAGTAAACGAGTGGACTAGTTCAGCAAATATTAGATAATACTTGAACATGCAGTGTAACTGGCCATAATATATGCTACAACAACACAGCATGTACATAAATCCTCAGAGCTGTCCTAACAACGCATTAGTGAAATGTTGATTCACCTGGATCCAAAATCAGTTTGCATTTGTGTCATGTACAGCAACGTGTACCAAACTGTATCACACAATCACCACAATGTAAACACTCCTTCCCCTTCAATTTTCCAGCACAGTTGGTGGGTGACATGTCTGCTTAGGTAACACAGCACATTAACACAAATCAAAGTGTGCGTTGTCTCAACTATTCAAACTGTACCAAAATCTAAAGATATACTTTAACCCAGGTTGCATCTGACTACCACAGCCCAGTGACACCAAACCAAATGAATGTGGTCCGGTCAGGCTGTCACTGCAATTTTTCCCCTCCTAAGCAAATATGACACTATTGCCTCCCACACTAGGATGTTTCAGAAACATTAAGGCTTTGAAAATACAGATGGAGAGGGGGAGTGAGGCAACATCAGTTTAAGCCATGACCTGGAACAAATTCTGCACATTAGCTCAATTTCATTGGGCTTGTGTTGCAGAGTGTCGATTGAAACAAGAATATGCAAATATGCAGAATATAGTAGGGATATAGTTCTACTGCTAAATATGAATGTATGGGGAAGCATGTTTTGTTTATAACTTTGTGTGTACACCCTACGATTCAAGACCCTGTTATACACTTTTGCAGTTTTAGCACAGCCAGCTGCATTTCACCACAGCTGAGGTACACACCTGCTTTTATTGTCATCACAATCTTACTGTCTTTTCTGAGCATCTTCTACCTTTTTGTTCTTGTCAGTTATAATAAAGAACACAAACATTGCCCTGACCCAGAGATCTAATCTGCTCATTCAAAAACCTGAGGGAAAAGGGCTGTCATTGACAGACAAAGTGTGTGTTTCTAGGTGTTCTCTCATTCTCTACATTCACACCCACATTTTTGTCTGAAGAAAGACAAGCGTAAGATTACAGTGTTCCCTGGTGAATTAGCTCTTCAGTGGTGTCCCTATTTCTCGGAGACAGTGCTAAACGACCTGCGCACCACTGCTACAACACATGGGCCTGCATGAAATTCAGTGCTATCAGAAGTCACTGTTTATCACTCAGTCTTGATTATCCCATATTGACTCCATCATCCTTAACACACCATACTGTATATCTTTGTTTCCTTTTTTTCTATACATCCAGACCATTTCTCTTCATTTTCATCTACCTTTATCATTTGTCTTAATTTCATCCTAGTCATCTCAGTGGATATAGCTCTATCAGGATCAGTGGTAACTTTTGAAAAACAAAAAATGTGTTTTCTAAAATATGCTAGACATGCTGCAGCTTATCCCACCACTGGCTTTTTTTTTTTTTTTATTATATCTAAAGCATTAGCTATGTACACCACATCCTGTGCTGCTTTGGATCACTCTCAGGATACCAAAGCCTAATTCTCACTTTTCCTACCCCTTTGAGTCCTACAGCAATAGTTCCCATTCCTCTCTATGACTCAGGTAGATAAGGCTCCTACCATCCTCCACACACACACACACACACACACACACACACACACACACACATCTATCTCCCTTTTGAACTGTCCCCCATCCTCTAGCAAGGCACAATCCACTTCAAGATGCAAAATGCACCTCATATGATCAATGTCCTCTAACTCTTGTGGAAATCAGCTATTCCTCTGATCTCTTTGCTCCCCAGCTATCCCAGTAAACAGAAGTTTACACAACGCTCAGAGGTGTCTAGAGGTTAGTGATGGGTGGATGGAAAGTTCATGTGCACTGCTGCTCTGCACCAGCACCATCGAGGCAACACCTGACTCTGCTCTAAATTAAGATTCATGAGAGTGCAGCACCCTATCCACCTGCTAAGTCCATAAATCATAACGTCTTTTTCATCCCCATCTCCAAAGCAGCTAAAGATAAGGTTAATGGCCTTCAGGACTGAGGTTATCTACAGTAGGTGGAGTAACTAAGGGTGTTAAATTTACAGAGATATGAGTTAAATTTGATGTGGCACAAGTACACTAAAACATGATCACAGAATGTTGATGTTTAATAAAAAAAAACCTTCTTTGCTTAACATAGGGGAAGAAAGAGAGCCACTATTTTATCTTAGGCGGAACCCTGATAAGCAGTATCCATTCAGTCGATTCAGTGGATGTTTTTGAATATTAGTAATTTATGCAAGTTCTGTTTTGTTTTCCTATCAGCCCTGCAGGACTTTGTCATTTGTAAGTTAATATATCACCAACATATTATTGTCATGTTAGCTGTAATTCTTTACAACAGTCTTGTGGTCGACTTTTGTTCTGCCTGTTTTTTTTTTGTAGGGTGTACATTCGAGGATCAATCAAACATCACACAGTAAATTTTGTCATCAGCATAGGTAAGATCTTGTAACCTTTAATAAAATAAAGCAAGCACAGATTGTGATAATGCAACAATTAAGTCAGTAAGTCAAACTGAATTTCATTGCTTGCCTTAATTATGAGTGTGAACCTTTGATACAAGTCTCTGCTGATAGGCTTGAGAACACGCATCTCTGCAGTGGTTCTGTTCAAGGAGAAAAACTCAGAATATGTCATTGGTTGACCTGAAAAAAAAAAGAAAGTTCACAGATATAGATTCAGTGAATTTTATGGTACCATCAGCAACACCAGAATGAACATTCAGATGTCAAATCATGCCATACCAATTGAGCCAAAGAACATTAAATGTGTCAAATCAATATGCAATGAACGTACCAACCAGGATGTAGTAAAGAATGCCAGGTCTGTCTGATGGAGGCTGTATATTTTTGTCCATGTCCACAGCTCGAATTGGAGGTGTCACATTCAGTGGGTTCAGTTTGTTCTGCAACACAGGGTTGTGGAGTCAGTCAGCAACACAGCAAGACAATCATATGCAAATCTATTTACTTTCCGTTGACTGTGTAGTTGTAGCCAAGAGTTGCATGGATGATGTCTCCTAAAATAACTTTGAATAGATCATTATGCAGAGACAAGAAATCAAGAAATCAATAGAAAATCTTATATGCCCTGGAAACATTATGTGTGTGATATATTAATATTTTGGCTGCTCTATAAATCTATTTGAGTTTTATTGTCATTGCGATTCTATTATTCAGATAAAAACAGCATTCTCCAGAGAAGGTGCCATGGACTCTCCTCCTGGCCCATTAAACACTTTCCTGATTTTAAAGGAGATGAAGGAGCTGTTGTGATTGGTGGTTTTGAAGCCCCCCCACCGCTTCACGTGCTGACACTGTTCTTCCTAATAGTGTTGCCGTGCCTCATCTTCTCCAAATTGCACTGTGCTGTGCCATTCTGTGGATTGTATTTGCACCTCTGGTCTCAAAAACTGCAAAAATGAGAAAGCTGCAACTATGTGTGCCTACCCTACATTTACATCGGTAGTCACACTTCTCCTTCTCTTTGCTGTAAAACAACAAAAGCATTTCTGATAGCAATTCCATCTACAATCCTGATGAAGGTCATCACTTAGGCATACATAAATCATAGTGCAATTATTAGGGTCCTCAACTAATAAGCCAGTGCTAGATCCCATTTCTCATTAGCATGCTTCTAAATACACTTAATAGAGTTGCACATCAAGGATAATCTGTCTGGTGCTGTAGGCTACTCTTCCTGCTCATGCATACTCAGACATCATCAGCAGTAATTACCCAGCTCTACCTCTACACTTTTGCACCAACATATGGCTAAGTGGCAATATGTCTAGCACATCACATTTAAGAAAACCTCTCCTCATGCAAAATACCTCCATATGGTTGATATAATTTGTCTGAGTATGCTAAGAGGCCTGTACCAAACTTCTTTAGCATAGACAGGCACATGGCTAACAGCTCTATGGCAGGAAGACTCCCTTTGTGAGGAGATATATTTATATCCCTCAGCTCTGGAGTAATCCTTACAGCCCTCCCCAACCAGCCCTCTCACTTTTACAATGTCTGGAGGTGCGCTAAATCAAATCCCCCTAGCTCTGCACAATGATGATTAGCTATAATACCCTCTTCCAGCAGTCATTATCCAGGGACTCCAGAGCCCACATTATATCCCCTCAGGGTAAAAAACAAATACAGATCAACTTAATAATGCTTGTCTAGCCATTGTGATTAATTACAATACACTCATCAATTATGAGAAGACAAATCTCCCCATGGACAGACATGTTAGCATAATGATTACACCGCAAAAAGAAGAATTGTGTTATGAAATTACAGTGAAAGTAAAGAGAAGGGAGAAACACAAACTTAATCTACTGGGAACTAAACTAGGAAGTACTGCATATACTTTTAAGTAAGAGTGTACTATATTGATACAATAGATACAGCAAAGGGTAAAGCTAACATCTCTGTATTATCAGACCTTATTGGTGTAAAGCTTTGAAAGGTTGAAACCCTACAGTAGTCAGAGGGGGAAAAGCAGCAGGACTGGGGAAAAACAACATTTTCTCACACTGATGAAAAAGCTTTGGTTTGTGTAGCTGGTACTCCCAGGTCCTGCATACTTAGCAGTCTGAAAACCTTTTATCATAAATTATACATTGCATGGGCAAACTCTGAATGGAAAGTCTGGACAAACAACTGTGACTGACTACAGCAGCTGGCCCTCATCCACAGCCACAGTTTTACACATGTATGCAGTATATGCACCTGTACTGCACATTTTTTGATCCCCTCTTATAGAAGCCTTACAGTTAGTAAATATGATTTTTTTTTTGGGGG
>JAUMHL010000007.1:13139803-13160514 GCA_032362345.1 Sandelia bainsii | reverse complement strand
AAACGCTCCTTTGATGATGACCTAATGTTGCCAGATGTCTCATAACAATATCACGTACAGAAGATGATGGCATGTTGATAAGTTTCACCAGAAACGTTTTTCCACTGAAAACAAGAAAGCATTTCGTGTGCAAGTCACAATAAAACAACGCTGTAAATCTGAGTGTCAGATTGGTCTTCTTGTGTGAAAATGCCAATACAGGAGTTAGTTGGGCTTTCTTTTAATCTTGGACTTAATTGTAAGGACATTACGGCTTTACTTGCTAGTTGTCACCAATATTGTTGTTCATCAACATCTAAAGTAAATGTTGTCTTGTGGTCCAGAACCATGGTGACGCTACACTTGAAACTGATTGCAGGTGTGGTGCCAAAAAGTGACTGTTAAAAATGCATCACCCAGCTTGTCTGTATCTACAGCTGCTTTTATTGGGGTCAAATGCCAAAAAATGATAAAACATGTTTGTATTCGGTAATACAGAGGGTAAGATTAGTGACTCTTGACGGTGATTGAAGTGAATAATCATAATAAAAGCCAAATGAAAACGTTGGCTCGGTCTTAATATTGACGCGATTAGCGATATGAAAGAGAATGTTTCCCTTTCCATTTATTATAATGAGTCGTGTATTTTTCCAGCTCTTTGCTGTGCATAAACCATTCAGTCCTTTACTAGTTTAAATACCTCTAAATGACCAGTAAAACCAGTAAAATACAGTTATTAGAGATAATACTTTATAACTGAGTGTTTTCCTGCCTGTGATTATCTTTATTTCACTCATGTGAAAGACCTGAAAACCCCACATTTGATCACTGGGTTGATTTTGTCCATGAGAGTTTTATTATGAAAAGAATAACTTACTCCATGAGGCTACAGCGTAATACATTTTAAAAGATCTGGAAAAAGTGGATTAACCACATTGCTCCTATTCGCCAGTCATTTGTTTGAGAGATCTTTAAATTATTCTTTATTTACTAATCTACTATTTTGTTTTCATTCCCTTACAAGGTTAGGAGGAGAGCACACCCCATGTTCTCCGTTCTGCTATAATAACTTAAGGAAAATAGGTGTTTTTTCATACAACATCAGACATTAAACACAGAACAACGACACAGAACAGAAAGAAGTTACGAGAGAAACCACCTAATGTAGAGTTCTCCAACTTCTTATTAATGTCAGGTGGGCATGACAAACATTTAGATACATATCCACCTACAATAGAGACAACAGTGTGTGCTACAAACAAGCATTTTGATGATCGTCTCAGTCCAATTCTTTAGCTTAACCACAGTGGTCTTCACTTTTTTACTGGCAGTAGCAGCTGATATTAGAGCCTCAGGTTAAAGCCACACTCCTTCGATTCTGGCACGCAGCAACAAAGTAAGACAATGTTTTTAGTACATTGTGTAGCCTGAAGTGAATGTGTTTGCCTCCAGTTTTCTTTTGTTTTGCCTCCAGCAAGCACAGTGACATAAATTATGACGTACTCTGTAAAAGGTCTATAAGCCTCTATGTAGCTCAACTAAGCTACTGTACGCTATATACTGTAGCTCCCATTGTGTCTTTATAGCAGGTTTCTGTGTTATGTAGTCTTCTGTGCCGTGTTGGTCAGTTCTATGCCCATGTTTAAAACACCTCATTACACTTAACCCATATTTAATGGTCTTTTCCCAACTAATTCAAAGCTGTTGCATCATCACACGTACATCCATTTGAGGTGGTAATGACACTCTCGGACATTACAATAATAATTTCACATTAACCACATACATTATAATACACATGCATAATACTAACAATAATGGGTATTTTATTAATATTAATATTAATATTATTATATTGCAGGTCTACAACAGTCTTTTAGATGCCTGAGGGCTAATCACAGTCAAATACATTCACACTTAGAGTAATTAGAGTTTCTAATTCACACCTTGTACTGCATCTTTGGACTGAAGGAAACTCAGACTGGAGTACTCAGAGGAAATCAAGGGAAAACATGCAATCCCCACATAGCAAGGAGCTGTACTGAGATTCAAAGTCAAGAACTTTTCGCTCAGCGCACATTACTGTAGATACCAATCCCGACAAACAGTCAGTAAATCCAATCAAATTCAATCCCAAGCAATCCAATCCAATTCAACCGTTCAATCCAATCCAGTAAAGTCGAGTATAGACAGCAGATCATGACCATGTTATAAGGTTGAAAGCAAGACTAAAAATTAACTGCCAAGCTCAAAATGTTACATGAATGAGAAAGTTTTAAAGGTGGTTAGAGTCATGTTTACATCTATGGTTTCATGGCAACTGAGCAGACCAGTGAAATGAGCAAAAGCTGCAGTTTCTAGATGAACCATTTAGGTGTATTTTTAGTCTAGTCTAAATCAGCACATTTGAATTTGGTTAAATTCATTGAGTTCATTTAGTTTATCTTTTCCTGCACAGAAATAAACAGTAGATTTAGCTTTCTGAAGAAAGAGATAACCTGGGTATAAATTGATATAATTGTTATTGGTGCAACACTTGTTCTTGTCACCTCAAACTCTTTAAGTTAGTAGTAGTCAGAGTGGTAGTCTCAGCTGCCACACCATCTAACTCTTTATTTTTCTTGCTTCTATGAATTCCACTGGTGTTTAGCTGTCATCCCAGGTCAACTCAGCCTTCAGCTCTAATTGCTGGTCCAGCAGACCAGAAAATGCCTCTGGAAATGCCATTCTGAGACAAACCAGCAAAGCTTACTCTGCTTCCAGGGAACAAAAACAAGGTGTAAGTGGATAATTAGGCCATTTTAATGGTATGGCATAGTTTTAACACACATTTTAATACAAATGTACATATGTAGTACAAATGCATCAAAAATCTGAATGATGTGAAAAGTGCACATGCACCCACACACTGACAGACAAAAATACAACTTGTATGCAAAAGAATACAAATATGCACATATCTTTATCTTTAGGTATTCTGCTAAAATGACAATGTGTTTGCTCTTGTCTTACCAGATCAGTTAATTCAGGGATAGCAACTCGATAAGTGATGGGGTTGCAGTCACGGGTGTTGTTCACCAAAATGCAAGGCAGGAACATGGGGCCCAGGTCATCTCCATCAAGAACATCCACAGTTAGCGTTGTGGTAGCTGTTCGTCTGTTGGGGGGATATGGAGCACGGTCCTGGAAGATGAACCAATGTTTTCAGTTTCAATCATCACACTCCAAAGCAATTTGTTGCATTGTACACTGGGGCCACACAGCACTCAAGCGTAAATAAATATAACATGATAAAACTATAACAGATCTCTGCAGCTGTTATTCAGTGTATATTATATGGTGCACATCCTTCTGCAATTTTTATAATTCAATTGTTGCCTCCAGGGAAAGGCTTCTGTAACACATTCTTATTCTTAAAGCAGAATATTATTGAAATATTTATGCTGTAAAAAGTGACTCTTTCAATACAATACATCAACACAATGTCAACAAAACTAAGATTCTGAACATGTTAACTCAACTGCTAATTAATCACTTAAAATAATCTTAGTGCAAAAGAAGACAAAAATGACACTGTTATTAGGGAACAATCTAACTGACATTTATATATTGCTACATAATAAATTCCTATCCTTTGCAGAGACTTTATAACCTACCGTAGAACTCCTACTACTGTAGAAAGGTTCCCACTTAGAAGAAATGTAAAGATGCAAAAGATACAGTATGTCCAACATCAGCCCACTTCAAACCCAACGCCCTCTTGCAAAACATAAAAATGAAATCTCCTTGGAGGACCTCTTGCCAGGCTAAAGGGTTGAGTCTTTTGCTCCCTCATGCAGGAAATGGTGAAAATAGGAGGTGGGTTGACTGTGAAATGATTATCTGTCCCAAAGTACTTTATTTCTTCCAGAGTATATAACATAATGCAAACTAAAAACTGATTACTTGGGTAAATGATTATCTAATCAGTGATTGGGATGTGATTGTAAATTCATCCTAACTGTTGACTTTTTTTTAGTATTTTAAGACTTTAATTCCTGGCACTTGGTCAATAGGCATTTGCTGCCTCCTGTCAAGAGTTAGGATTAAAGAAAAAACATGCACGTGCCTTAATTTAAAATAAGAATATTAATAATATAATAATAGATACTTTATTAATACCCTCGGAAATTCTTGTGGACAAGCAGCCTCTTTAAGCCACCAAGGGTTTGGGTTTCAGTGTCTTGTCCAGGGACACTTTACATGTGGTCAGGAATTGGTGGGAACTGGGCTTCAAACCATCAACCTTGGGGTTTGTAGACAACTGCCTTACCAACTGAACCACCATCACCAAAAAAATACAGATTTAATGGAATCATTAAGAACAGTTAACTCAGAACACAGCTTCATTCCTTTTGAATAAGAGATAAGTAAGTAGTAATGAAACCCAGGGCACTTAAATCATCTTAACCTAACTGAATTAGCATTAGTTAAATGCAAGTTAAACAACTTGTTTGGGTGATGTCTGACTGCTAGTTGAGAAATCAGATTCAATAGGAACAAGCATCTCTTGCATGATTGGTAAAATTTAAAATTAAAAGGATGTTTGCTTAATGACCACAATACATAAAATGAACATACACCTAGCCTGAAACTGCACTCAATAATAGAAAGTATGCCGTGCAAGGACAGGAACTTGTTGAAGCAACAAACTGTTGACTTTGTGTTAAAACAACCCTATCTGCATGCATCTCAAAACACTGCTACTTTAGGAACAAACCGGTGCGACAACAATTCCACACTGCAAATGAAATATTGTGAACACAGCTGCTGCACATCTTAACATATCAGCTACACACATGCAATCAAAATAGATGGTGCTTGTGCAGATTATCTCACTTACATTGGCTTGGACCAAAACCAGGTAGCGAGTTTTCTCCTCATAGTTTAGCCTCTCTGCCAGAGTAATATGTCCTGAAAGGGTGTTTGCAACACTCACTGTTCTGTTCGATGTCTGAAAGACAGTGAGTCGATATGATAAAACAGACAAAAAGGTGGATTTGCGCAGAAAGTCATGACTCTTACAGACATTTACAATAGTGTTTTGGGCGTTTATCATGGAGTGACTTGTCCATATACCGGGTCATTAGGGTTGTAAATGATGCTGTATTCTATATGTCCATTGGGTCCATCATCAATGTCCAAAGCTCCATTATTTCCTGAGAAGCCAGTGAAAATAGTGGTTCCAACCGGTGTGAGCTACAGGAAAAAATGAGAGTGGGAAGAAAAAGTCAACAGCTCAAACATCTCTATGTGAGTGCAACATCTGCTTAAAGCAGAGAGCCCATGCATTTAGCCATTACTCCACAACATTACTTTACCAAAGAATATGAAATGTAGCAGTCAGCAGCAGCCTGAAGTCTTATGCACACTGCAAGCAGCACAACATAAAGTAGGTATGAGCCCCATTGCTGTTCCCCAGAGTCCTTAGCGAAGTCCACAGGACTAGGCGGTGGGCAGGAAAGAAGTTGACAGCAATGTATAATGACTCACTATAATGCTGGGCAGCTGCATATGGCTACGATAACACAGCGTGACAGGAAGTGTGACACCCGTATAGACAAAGTATGAGCAACTAATACAATAGTCAAGCTCGCTATACCTCTGGAGGGAATTAATGTAATTTATCCAATTTGAAATTTTCACAACTTTGGGACCCCATACCAAAAAAAAAAAAAAACTGACAACAAAGCCATTCCTTGGGGATCCAACACCTAGACTGGGCTAAGTTTTACCAAGATGGGCTTAGCGAAAATTTGGGTAATGTGAATAATCTGTAAGATGTTCCATCAACATTAAAATAGTGATTTACTGACATAAGTGTTACAAAATGTGTCCAATAGGAGTTTCCACCCTTACCTCGTTTACTGCAACATAGTAGTGTGGCTGCTGAAAGCGAGGAGGGTTGTCATTTATGTCCCTCACAACAATCCGTACCTCATGTAAAATGACAGTACCAACCAGCTCATTCCTGCACTGGATCTGAACCACAATGCTGGTGGTGGAATTTGGGGGCTGACAAAGAGAAAAGAAATAGAAAAGAAAGATAACTATTACGATAGGTGTTAGTTGTTTCTCCCCCCCAACACACAGCTGACTAGGGTCACAAAAACTTATTGTAAAACGTCTTCTTTTCCAACAGTCTTATAAGAAATGTGTCCACTTTATTAAAAAATAATAAAATTAGAGCTCTACTGACCTTCACTGGCTTCTAAAACTAAAAATCTAATGCATAAAAATTATGCTTAAAGCAAAAAGAAAGAGGGTATAGAGGTTTTGGCAAAATTGTTTGTTTACCAGAATACAGCACGGTTCTTACCAAAACCTATTTACTTAAATTATATTTTTTTCTTGGTGAACAATATCTTAACATTTGATTCATCCAGTCCAAATCTACTGCATAATGAAGGAACAGCAAGACTCTTGCAATTCCCTCTGGACAATTAAGATGCCTGTATAGTTCTGGTGCAAACAAATCATTGCTATTTGGTTATTGTATTTTAGGTTTCCTTATGTAATTTTTTACTTTTTGAATATCATATGTAAATGATTAGAGAATCTGATCAAACAAAGAGCCATGAGCCATTAAAGTCTTCGTGGCTAATCTTTTCAAATGTATATTCCAGCAATAGTTTGTCTTGACGCCACCACTGCTTGTCAGACACCATCTGAATTTAAAAACAAGGTTGTTCTTGTTCCCTATAGAGCAATACAGCTTAGCTAGCTTCTCTCTCTTCTTCTCACTTGCAAATGTTTAACTCCTATATGATCTTCTGCTGATGTCCTTTCTCCTGTTAATTGGCCATATTTCTGACATATTCCCATTAGCAACTTCACATCCAGCAACCTACCCTTAGATCACATAATCCAACTACACACTTAAAAGTTCCTTTCTCACAACAGTCAGAACATTTAACACCCTGTGCTAACCCTTGCTCCACATCTCACACCCTATACTGTAGCATTTAAACTCATCTGTTTGAACAGCAGGTTCACTGGGCTGAACATAGGCAGGTAACCAGAGGCAGACACCAGTGTATTTATGTATTCACATGCTTTATTTAGCACCAGGGATGAATTGTCATGCTATACTGACACAAATTACGGCCAACTCTATGGCTACACGACATCTGGTATCTTTTCTTATTGTAGCTTAACAACAGTGAAGAACGTCATAAAATCTAAATTGTATTTTTAAAAGAAGGCGTGATGGGGTATGTGTAGAAATGAACTTTCTACTGTAAGATTAGACTTAGTGAGACTCATTGGTAATTTTGAAATTTGATTCCTATCATGAGTCAAATTTACAAAATGCTATTTTATCTCAAGTTTATTATGTTTTTTTTTCTGTTCAATGTACTGAGGCAATGCAATGGAACTGTAAGCAATAAAAGAATAAAAAAAGGAGCAAAGTTAAAGTAAAAGACCACATGACTAAGAGACAGAAGGAACAGTAAAATCAGCTTCTAACATTGCAATAATTCCAGTTTACTAATGTGATTTAAATTCTACAATAGGGCACAGCATTTTTCTTACACCTTGCTGCTGATTGGACACAATATTCAAAATGATCAATGAAATGAAAATGAAAAATGACAATGAAAATGACTTTATTATGACAGAAAACATTGTACTCTATTAGCAGCAATATTTCGCATCAAGGCACAAATTAAATGTTCTAAAGCTAACAGAAAACATACTACAATAACTAACATATTGATATTTTACATCCTGTATTTTATTTCCTTCTTTATTATTTATCAGGACAAGATTTAAAATTTCTGAAACTCTGACAATTTTGCCACTGCTACTGTGGAAGAAAAATATTCTAAAATTATTGAAATGGCCTTCAACTAGCTGCAGAAATTACTGTAATGATGACTAACTACTAAGTTACAAAAATAAAAATGAACATACACATTTGAACCTGATTGTGACACTACAAATAAGCTCACACAAGAGAAGCTTTGTATTCAGGAATGATGGAAAATACATTTACTTTAAAACCCCACAGCACATGTGTGACTTTGCTTTTACCAATTTGTCACTAGAGACCATTCTTTACTCACATCTCTGTTCAGAACACGCCCAGTACTGTTGAGGTAGAGTCTCTGTCGTGCTGGTTCCAATATCACCCAGTAGTCGTAGTTGTCCAGCAACGTCAGTGAGATTGTCCTGCCTGGGCCTTGGGCTCTGCCATTTATCTCCATGTTTTCCACCAAAACTGTACCTGTGAAAGCAGAGCAGTCTCCATTTATTAACCAACCATGATATGGAAGGAAATTCATTGTCAATGTAGTACATTGTTAAGAATGAATAAATCATGTCGGACAGCAAAAGAAAACTTTACTAAAAAGGTATTACTTATTGATAAAATTAAAATTCCAAAAGCAAAGACACTGCATGATGAAGGTCACATGACTTAAATCAGCTATAATGAAAATGAATAGTAAAAAGGTAAAAAGCACAGTTTAATTAAATACTGGCCCCACAAGGAATTATATTAATTTATTAACTAAGAGAAGATATTTTAATTATTATTTTTGTGTGTGTTTAATGTGCTTTTTATCTTACATACACACACACAATTAATACAAACAATACTAACTTGACTCTTAAAATGACCTCTGAACAACAACCTTCATATTTGGGAATACTGCCTCAGATCTCAGTGGACTGATTTTTATGTAGGCAAATCTCTAGAACTGATAATTATCATCCTTAAGGGTGCCAACACTTTCTGGTTTATGTTCCACAGCTTTAATCAGTGAGTGATTAAACTCTGGCACAGAAGCCCTCTGGGACAAACCTCCCAAAGCCTGTTAAATCTAAGGATTGCTTGACTCCTAAGTGACCAAATTAGTGGATTTATGAAACATGTGGTTCACTAAAACAAGGGAAAGTGTGTGAGGAGCAGTGGTGTATTTTTAGTTAAATCAAAAAAGGACTTTGTGTAAAAAAAATAAAAAAATAAAATTACTTATACTTATAATAAGGAAAGCACACTTTACTGGAAAGGTCTCAGTAAAAGTGAAAAAGAAAAACCCAATACAAAACTAAAAGTTTCCGTGAAAACAATTACAAACTTAATTATCATTAACCGATTAACTAAACAAACCCAAAACAAATTCTACTTAAAATTATGAAAAAACAAAAGTTTTTGTTTGTGCAGCTCTGTCCTCTCCTGCGAGATTATCATATTCCCCAATCACATAACCCTTCAAGACATCCACAACGTATAACACACTAAAAGACAAGACCAAGACCAACATGAGAAGATGACAGGTTGAAAGTCAACTGAAATGAGCAGTAAACACAAGGCAAGTAAGCTAGTGTTAGTAGCTAATGATACATCTGATCCCAACTCCATCTGGTTATTAAAAACATGTATTATTTTATTTAAAGCCACATGTGCCCACACAGCATTACTGAAAACATCAAAATCAAAGGGATGACACTGACTGACCCAGAAAGCTAGAAAAACAATACACAGAAAAAAAAATATTTGTGAAAAAAAATTAATTCCCTTTATGACTGGCCAAAAAGTAGTGTTTCACACCCTGCCTTTATTGTTTTTGGTGTGGCAGAATCTGGGGTATTTCTGATTACATATTTGGCGTTTATATCAAATATTGGACTGAGCATATATAGGGAACTGCTGGTGAGGTAGAGGTCCACACACTCACTGGCAACATGCTAAAATAACTGTTCTTCTCACTATGATAAATACAGACAACACGTTCACATAATTTAGTTTTTAACTGTTGTTTTTGCAGGAAACATCATAAGCAGAAAATATGAACCAATCTGAAATAATCAGAAAAATGTTATGAGGACAAATTTGTTACCCAACCACATACAAACCATCATCATTTGTTAGTTTTAAATGAATATATTTTGAAAAACTTATGTAACTTATGTTAACTACATGGGGATAAAACATGATTTACTTGCATAACATTTCTATTTCTAATTAACAGTCAGAAGTAGCTTATTTCATGGTCACTATTATACAAAGCTGATGAAAATGCAGCAACAGCTTAGAAAGACAACATTGTTCATCTCACAATATACTTATGCAAGCCTGGTTTCAAGTTAGCAAACTTGACTGCATATAGATAATGAAATACTGTAGAGACTACAGTAAATAGTACTTGACATACTTGGTCAATCTATCAATTGTAAACCCTAAGAGGGTGGTGGTATTTCAATGGACTTTTTAATTACTGCATAACATAATATGCTTTATACTTTGATAAAGCAGATTTATCCATTTTGCAGAAGCACTCAGAGCCTCAGATACTCAAGGAGGAGCCCAGATGGAGGTGTGATGAAAGCTTTTGCATTATAATTATAATACCCACTCCAGGATTTTTTTAATGCTACTATTAATAACTGTGCTCCCTGTTTGCAGCAGTCAGGGTTTGATGCATTTGTGTGTAGTGATCACAAGGACCTATAATTATTTGTCTCACTTGGGCTAAACTCCATCTGAAAAATGGATCTCCCAAGAATTTAATTTAAAAGTCAAAAGACCCCCATGTCGCTGGTTCATTAATCTAAAACACTGATTTTCATAAATATATCTGCCTCAGTAACAGGAGTGGTGAGCTACATCTTTTTGAAACTCTTGGGTTGTAAATTACAGTGCTGATAATATTACAAGGGAGGGCAGAGAGCCTCCTTTCTTTGTCAAGTTAATTGAACTTCAGCCTCTCTGCTGTGACAGCCAATACTCCCACTCTTTTGGGCACTTCAGTTCTCAATCTCAAATCACACAGCAAAGTTGCCCTCATCAGTCAAGGGTCTGTCAGACCTATACAAACAATTGGTACCCAGAGTTTTCACTATGTTGTATATGCACTTCATTTCTAAATAAATAAAATCACCCTCCCTTTAGCAGCCTGTGACTCAGCCAGAGTCATTTCTAATCAGAGACGACTGATCTGGGCTTCACAGTGGACTAACTCCACAGAGGACTCACTTTTATCCCGCATATCAATAATGTTGGCATCCATAGATGATGGCACCAGATAAATGCGGAAGCCAGTTTCTGATGGGGCTCCAGGTTGAGTATGAAAAAAAAGTTAATTGCATTAAAATGTATTGGTGTCAACATGGAGTTCTCTATACTGGGTTTAATCTATGATTGTAATTCCCAGTAGGTTCAGGGTGCAACAGTACAGCAAAGAGTAAAACAAATATTGAACTCATGACTACAAATTCAAACTTCAACAAGACAACTGTTGTTGCCACAGGCCAGAATCTGTCAATCTGACATCAGTTGATCTTTCAGAAACTCAGAAGAAAAATATTTTATTTTCAAACGAGAGTAGGTGTATAAATGGTAATATGTTGCTGAAGGATGGGCACTTTATTTCGAGAGGAAATTGCTGCAATTATGTATACATAGCTTTCTTCTAAAAGCTGCTGAATGTTACTTAATTTCAGTTAAAACCTGTTAAGTATGAAAACTCTCCTTTACATGCATTTAATCTTTCTCTATTTTCTGTTGTTTGCAGTTCCTCAGGGACTTTCACAATTTTTAACCAATCTCAAAGATCATTTTTGGGGATAGACATCTGGGAGGAAATTGTAGCAAAGCAACTGCTGCCTTATATGAATGAGAACCCTATGAGTAGAAAGTTTTAGTCTAGTTTAAAAAGCTTACCAAAGTACTGAATAAAGAAATTAATGGCAATGTTTTATCATCCAATGTGAAAAGTCCCTTTTCAGTTTGTGACAGTTGCAATATTGCTCAGTAGACTTAATGAGCACTGGGTGGGTCTTACCATCAGGCTGCTTTACTGCTAAAAGTTCTAACTCCCTGTAAAAGTTTTAGTGTAGGCTTGAGTAACTATATAGGTCATTTCAGAAATCTCTGCAGGGACCACCCAATTTTTATTCCACATATTGATTCTTCAACATCTAATTCACATTCACAATATCTATTTGTACCCATGCATTTTCATGGGCTATAACCAAGCACAAATGTGCTGGGGCCACATTACTGCTGCCAGAAAATCTTGAAATTCTCATAACTAGCCAAGATAAACAACTCTCCTTGATTTAGAACTTACAATCCTCTGTCCCAGTTTAAACAATCTCAGTATGAATAAACTGACAGCTAGAGAACAGTTATCTAAAATTGCACCGCTTAACTGTAGATTTTAAAGATTAAACAATTCTCTTCAAATCAAACCTGAAGACTGGAGAGTTTTTTTTCTGTCAAACCATCTGGATTATTGTATTTCCCCATTCTCTGTAAATGGTAAAAGAAAAACAAATTTTCTTAAACTAAAACAAAAGCATATCACCCTTTCCTGGCATTATTTCAGTGGTTAGGCTACTTCTTCATTTTAGAAGTGCTTTTACGATCTTACTGATAAAGCACAGATGGGTTTCCGGCTTGCAAGCAGAGATCGTGTTGAAATTCCTGTTTTGGATGTTGCAGAGTCTATAGACCAAACATGATCAGCCTTTGCAATTGAGGCATTAAGGCTCTGAAGTGGGATACTCAGGAGATCATAGTCAAGTCTAGTTTACTAATAATGCCCAATAAGACTGTTTCTATTAGCAAGCTTTTTATTTATTTATTTAACAGGCTTTTGCTCAACAACATTGCAAAGTGAGTGCATTCACAATACTACAACATTTCAGTGTTAGCTCTCCATGGTGCTGAAGAGTTTCAACATTCTGTGAAAGTTTTTTTGAACAGTTCAACAACATTAACAAGAACCATGTTTCTAAATGTAAAATTGCAAAACATATTAGAATTCAGAGCAAGATTCAGAGAAACTGGAGAAATCTCTGTGTACTAGACACAAGGCCAAAAACACTATTAAATGGCCATATTCTTCAGGGCCTCACACAGTACTGCATTAAAAAAAAGTCAGTGAGCATTGTTCTTGCAGCATCCAAAAGTTAAATTCTACCATGCTAAGAAAAAAAGACATATATAAGCAAGGTCAAATGCTTCTGTCTTCTCTTGGCCCAAGCTCATTTAACTCGTGCTGATGTAGAAACTTGCCATGTGGCCTGACAAGACAAAATGTGATATTTTTGTTTTTGTAAATCATGGATTCTGCAGTCTCTGGTCTAAAGAAGACAGTTATATTCTGTTTTATTATCAGTTTACAGTTCAAAATTCAGCATCTGTGATGGTATGGGGTACATTTGTTGTACAAACATTTGAGTGCCAAAATACACTTTGCACATATTACAACCTAGAGTCAAGGAAACAAAACAAAAAAGCAGCAGCTGGCTCTGTAGTAAAAGAGTCCAGGTCCGCAACTGAACTGCCTGTAGTCCAGACCTGTCAACCACTGAAAAAAATGGCACATCATGAAGTGAAACATATTACAAAAGAAGCCCTGAAGTGTTGAGCAGCTGAAAACTTGCATCAAGATGGGAAAATGCAATTGGTCTTCTCAGTTCCCAAACACAGAGTGTTGTTAAAAGAAAAGTTGATGCAACACATGAACATAACACACATAAACATGTGTTTTTTTCCCATTATATGTAGGTTTTAAATGAGCAAATCACTACCTTTTACACAGTGTACCACCTTTTATGGAAATGGGGTTGTCTGCGTATATAAAATATAAATTACCCATATACGGACTCCATTTTAGTCTTTCATCTATTCTACTTTGTATTTCTCCTTTTAGTGGCTGTAAAGTAGTTTTGAAGTTTTGAGTGGCTGTCTCCCTTCACAGCCAAAAAGTATATAGCATGCATTCCTCAATAAAAACTAAATTAAAGTACATAATGATGCTGCTAAAAAGATTTCAGTAGTCTACACTTTTCCCCATCAAAGTCCTGTGCAGTTATAACTGTGGAGCCCCTGCAGCTGTCAGCTGTAAGTGCTGTCTGAGAGATGCTGCCTGACATGCCTAAAACTATGCTCACAGTGAACGGCAGTGAGAGCACACTGAAAATGCAGTCAGAATAAAAGTCGGTTGGAAGCGCGTTTGTCTCAGAAAACCCTAACTAGGTATTTAACCTTCTCTTAAACTTTATGTTACATTAAAACAACATATCTCACAGGTATTATCTAAGTTCACTTTCCACCTGTTATGTATAATTTCTGTGCCCACATATGGACTCCTCATGTCACTGAGCCACAGACTCTCTAAACACTTACAGTGCAAACATGAGCACCAGCTGTCAAGGGACCTACCGCACAACAAAATTCAAAATACTGTATGTTTATTACAGCCATTACCAAATGAGGAAGGATGTAGTATCAATGCCATCTTAGCACTCCAAATGCTTAAATAAGCTCTAATTACTTTTGATATAATTTGACATGAAAAACATCTGCCCATTTATGCATTTCTGCCAAAGTAAACAGAGTCAATGAGACAAAACAAAAAAGCAGCAGATGTTTCATTCAGCAAACAAAGATTCCAAGAAGTGTTCTGCAAACCAGTGTCACTGCAATCTCTTTCTCTGGAGGAATGCTAAGTGTTTTTTTACTTCCTTTTCATACTGTATGAGGTGTTAGTCATAAGTGTGTACATGCTGTGCTTCTATGGGGCACTGAACATAATTTTGTCAGTGGAGGCACCCTGCAGATTTGGGTTAATTACAGCCTGGTTGAAACTATTAACTTTTCCCCCATTACTTTGGCAGGCAGGCAGCAAATTTGCCTCTGTGGATTGCCAAAAATATCTCAAATACAAACATATTTTCCGGACTTCAAAATGGTCACTATTGTACAAATGAAATTAAGTCAAACCCACTCAAAACCCACTAGCACTCATCAGTAAAATAATAATATCATCGTAATACATTTAGGGGACATTATCACAAGAAAGGTCTTCAAAGAGTTCATATATGAAACAAAGACCATACATGAGAATATGTACTGACAAGGTTGTAGAACAGTACCTACACATATGTATGTACATGCTGAAACTTAAGTGTGTGTGTGTAATAATTTGAGTAATCTGACACAGAGTGGCAACAAAAAGCCTGAGAAAAATAAATTCACAGTTGTCCAAGAATAAAGTTAAATCTGGCAAAACTCTTCAGCAGCATCATAAACCAAGAACTTGTTGGTGAAGATGCTCAGTAATCCAGGTCATGGTTATCCCAAAAAAGGTTATTCAGTGGCAACTGGACTTGTTTTAGTTCCTTGAAGACGTTTCACCTTCCATTCCAGAGGGCTTTCTCAATTCCTCTTCCTCCTCCTTCCTCAAGAATTGAGAAAGCCTTCTGGCTTATCACCTGTGTTGCAAAGGTAGGAAGCACAGGTTGCATCCGCTCTGCTACCAACAATACTTCAATTTATTCTGAGAATAACCAGATGACCTCCATCAAGTACGTGCAGGGTGCAGGGCAGTATGTCAACCTGAACATGACATACAAAGTATATTGATGCAGCCACACCATTCAGGGATTGTGCATTTGGAAAAGAACTTAACCAGCTGCAGTTTATATTGGCAGCAAGTCAAAGAACAACACAATACTGAAAAAAAAAGTCAATCAATCAATCAATCTATCTATCTATCTATCCATCTATCCATCTAAAACATAAATGCACAAACAAACAGACACATTAGCACACTTTGACTACATATCACCATAAATATTACTGTCCACCTCCATTCTCTCATAATGTTGCACAATCAAGTGCAATCAAAAGTCTTATCTGTTCACAGTTTCAAAAGTGGCACCTCATGCCTCTACGGGATCCAAACTAGTTTGCAAATCATAAACAGGCTCAAAAGGGCCCTCTTGGGCTGGTTGCCAATTACCACTATTACTGACTGTTGCCATGCAGATTTTGGCTACACCACTTTGTGGTGATCTATTGTACTTGTTGTTAAAGCTGGTTGATTTCAATGAAACACATTTGCAGCCCCCAAAATGTTGTTTGCATCATCAGCCAAAAAAGGAGAGGACACAAAATCAGACGCCACTCTGTAATCCCCATTAGTTTAATAATAAATATAAATAAGTTAAAATAAATAAGCCTAGGAGATCAATGTATCAATCAGTGCAGGAGGTAGAGATGTGTGTTATAACTCAATTATTCTCTTGAAAGAAATGAGGATGAATCAGCCCCAGTAAAACTTTTACTAGGAGGTAACAGATGCCACACTGTAATCAAATGAAACTAATATGCTAACAAATAACACCATTATTTAATTTAGAGTCTCACCCACATGTGCTGCATAGTCAGGTTTATTTAATTTCATCTGGTGTAATTATAGTATTTCTTTTGATTGTAAGTGAAAGGAGCAAACTGGTCCAGCAAATGAGTTTTAATAGTACAACTTCCATAAAAGTTTAATGAACTGTACGCTAGACTACAGTGTGGCCTTGCCACTTGTCCTCGTAAGGGTCACGGGAGTGCTGGAGCCCATCCCAGCTGTCATTGGACAGGTCTCCAGCCTATGGCAGGGCTGACATATAAAGACAGACAAACATTCATACTCACATTCACACCTACGGACAATTTAGAGTCACCAATTAACCTAACATGCAAGTTTTGGATGGTGGGAGGAAGCAGGAGTACCCGAAGAAAACCCACGCAGACACCGGGAGAACATGCAAACTCCACACAGAAAGGCCCCTGGCCGACGTGTGGGTTTGAACCCAGGTCTTTCTTGCTGTGTAGGCATATCGGGGCAGTAAAGTCTACATAATCTGTATCAGCTCCAACAACTAAGCCCTTGCCACACTAATTACAATCACTGTCCCACTGGATTGTAATGCACACAATACAGGTATTGGATTGTACTGAGCAGAGCACTGATACATACATGTATAATATTAAAAGCATTATACCACCAGAAGTCTGAAGATTCTCAGTCATCCAGGTCATGGTTATCCCAAAAAAGGTTATTCAGTGGCAACTGGACTTGTTTTAGTTCCTTGAAGACGTTTCACCCTCCATTCCAGAGGGCTTTCTCAATTCTGACTGACTGGTTGGAGTAGCAGGTTTAGGTTTCAAACCTGCTACTCCAATGAATAACCTTTTTTGGGATATACCACCAGAAGAACAAAAACAAAAACTACCTATTGGGTGGAACAATACAGAACAATCCATGTAGGTGCAGCCAAAAATGGGATGAAACTAACTAAAACCTTTACACAATTTATTTTTTTGGAAAGATGTCTTACCACCATTGTACAATTTCCAAAAGCTCTCTAGAACTCTCAGCACATGATAATTCTATTTTATGACTTTTGGAAAGGATTTGATACATTAGCAAGTCCTTGGTCAGGCCAGTAACATGACATGCAATATTGATGTAATTTGTCACTGCATTACAGATTTTACATGTGGCAGTGTATCTAGGTTTAATAACAATGACAGTTATGTACTCTCCTGACCCACTTTAAAAAGGCTGCACCTTTTAAACATAAAACCTGTTACAGGGATAAAAAGAGTACTGTTTCCCCTAAATGACATGAAGTGGTATCTTAAACTCACTATAGCTCTCTTGAAAAAAAGAGTGTATAGCAAGGATCAATGGATCAAGTTCTAACAATGCCTAAATACCAGACTGTGTGAGTCAGAGTAATCCCAATGTGAAACTGGACAACTTATTCTTCAAGAAAACGTATCCTGCAGAAAGTCACTTATCTGTGAGAAAATCTGAAATTGGGGCATCATTGTGTAAACTGAATAAAAACCACCACTGAAGTGCCTTTAGCGGGCTCAATATCTGAAAAAAAATGTAGGCACTCGAAAAGTTCTCATCTGTTATGGAAATTCTGAATCTGTGGCAAAGCTGCTCCATAGATAATGAATGGGAGACTAGTTTTGTGCATTCCTAGAATATTAGCTTGAAAGATGTCCTGGGTATTGGAACTGACTGCTTTGCCATCATTTAAACAATTCTCTATGCAATTATCCTCCTCTATGTAATTCTACATTTGCATGTTATGTGAAATGGGCAAACTCATCTCTTTGGGAGCAAGTGATGAATATTCACCAATACAACCGAAACTGCCACAGGGTGTAGGAGTGACATTTTTTATTCTGACAGATTTAACCCAGGCAATGTTTCTTGGTCGTGTTCAATGATGTATATAGATGTTCAGTGATTTATATTACTGAAATAACTGTTGCCACTAAAATTCAACCAACTGGAGGGACTGAATACTTTTACCTTAACTTAACATTTTGCAAAGGACAAAAATAGATTTCCTTAATTAGAGTAAGGCATTTAGAGAAATATGGCACACAAGCTATTATGTAGCCATTTATATGAAAAGAAAAAAAACCACCACAAAGCTTGTTCTCCCACTGTAGCATGCATCCAACTCGTACCATGCAGTATTATTGATACACTTAAAGTTTTCCAGCCTCAATTCTGAAATACGGTTCAGTGCCATGGGGGACAAATCTCATTACTGATCAAACTTTAAAACTAACCAGGTTACTGCAGTGCATGTAAACTCCACTTTTCTGCCTTAACATGATTTCTCCCAACAAACTGGTTTCTTTTGTGGATGTAAACATAGTATTATATATAAATAGTATAACAATAATTACCAACACCAATTGACAAATGTGGGCAGCCAGGAGGTAGAGTGAATCATTGTGTAAATACAGAATTCATGGTTTGATCCTTGATCAACCCCAAAATGTTCCCAGCATGTAAGTGTGTGTGAACAAAGTGGTTTGTCCTACAAAGGTTGAAAAATAAAGTATACTGTAAGTGGAGCACAATTACATTACCTTCTTACAACCATGACTGTTCAAAATAAGAGTAGTTTGGTCATCATATTGATTATGATAACCGATTGGTTGGTTTAATCTCCACAACAACCTTTTCCATTGCTTGCAAATTTGCTTTGTATGAAAATGAGACCAAAACATGAAATATGAATGACCAATCTTTTTAATGCCTGTTCAGTCTAATGCAAGGATTAAAGTAATCCACAATCTCATTACAGTGGGCTAGAAATTAAATGATGCATGCCCTGTATCTTATTAACAGAGGAATTCAAATTACCAGCTCACAAACACAAACAAATTCAAAATTACAGGCAGCCTTCAGATGTTTTTATTATTAACATAATGTAATAATTTATCTGAAATATTAATATTAACCTTAACAGCAGGTGTCACTAAGGTCATATAAGAAAAGGCACACACAAGCATATGCAGTGTATGTGTATTCAATTGCTACCTGCCTTCAGAGAAGCAAAAATCCAGAAATGACACCCACAAGTTGTATATGTACATCAATATTAATAATATACTACGAATATCGTATAATCATTGTTTCACAACAAGGGGTCAACACAAAATCAAACTCTTTGTCTGCTGTGTTCATAATGACTCAAAGACTGAAAGAGGTTTTGATTAACCTTAATTTCTTTGTAGTGATAACAGTTATGAGCCAGAAAATGGCACCATCATTTAAATTGCCCCAAGCATTATTATGGTGTCCACAAACTTGGCATCATTGTTTCAGTGAAGCAGCTTAGGGAGCTCTCTAGATACAAAACTATCATTACTGCTGGCTCTGCAGCTGTAGGGGAGGAATAGTGAGAGTGACAGCATACAACTCAGAATTTCCATTTAAAAATGACTTATTACATAATATGTTACACTTTATTCTGATATCTGTGGAACACGTGATATGTTGCCCATGCAGAAGCCAAGTAGTTACGTTCTATCTTTTTAATGTACTGCAGTGTGTCGCATGTGCCACTTTACAGCTTACTGTGGAAAATTAGCAACTATCATTCTGCTCTATATTCTTTTCACGTACTATACTGTAGATAGGGAGAGATACTGGGGTGAAAGAACCCTGGGATTCCCTTGGAGATATGTGAATAAAAAACACATTCTATGATGACACTATTAATCAAAGTTGACAATCCCACCATATTGTGGAAAAGAAGCTAAATAATGCAGTGAGGGTTGTGTGCTCTCACCAGGACCAAGACTCATAAAAGCTATTTGTTTCTATCACCTTGAAGAATAGTGAGAGAAATGAAAATTGCTTAGGTAAATTTAGCACAGGCTGCTTAGCAATTTTCTCTGATCAAGGATAAGTAAACACATTACATTGGTTTAAGCAATTTGACTGACTATTTTCATGTCATGACACTAAGCATTTTGCAATGATACAGTACAAGTATGGTCATGCAAATAGTAAAAGAGTGCAGTGTAATTAGGATAAGCAAAAAGTTATTTACAACAAGAACCAGGGTAATTATGCTGAGCATTTATCGCACCAAAGTACTGTAATTGCAGTATATATTTGCACATCAAACACTAAAATATGTTCTCCACTTCCAAAGAAAAACAACAGCATTAACATGACTTGGAGTTTAATTAGGGGCAAGTAGAAGGGGAGGTACAGGGTGTTTCAGCCACTTTAAATCTAATAAAAAAGTCCTTCAGCAACGGACTAAAGCATGTTTTATATAAATAATGCTGCATAAACAATACAGATTTTGTACTGGGGTAGACACATACTGTATGTAGTGTATAATTGAACCTCACTGCCATCCTATTTTGCTCTCTAATCCATAAGGAACAGGTGTTGTGCACTAATCCCTCTTTTCAGCTATGCTCTAATTATATATTGATGACCGAGCAATCATCACAACTGGATATCATTTTACTGAAGAGAGGTGTGAGAGAGAGAGAGAGAGAGAGAGAGAGAGAGAGAGAGAGAGAGAGAGAGAGAGAGAGAGAGAGAGAGAGAGAG
>JAUMHL010000007.1:13124553-13137657 GCA_032362345.1 Sandelia bainsii | reverse complement strand
GTAGTGTGAACTTTTTACATTTTCCATAAATTTCACCCGAAAGCCAAATATCCCTAACTTTTTGTGAGTAGTGTAAAAACAGAACCAATGAGATGGTGAACTTAAGAAGGTGAAAATGAACTTGAGAACATAGCTGAAACAATGCAAAACTGGCTCACTTTGTTCATTTTCATACAGACTCTAGTTCAGTTGTCTTTTCATTTTCTATCGACAAGCCGTGATGAGCTTTATGTGGTTGACTTTGCATTAAAAGCATTGTTTCCTCCCAAAAGAGTTACCACTTCCCACCACATGAATGGCTGGTCTGGGTATTTGTAACAACCAAAGGGCATAAAGTAATGGTAAAAAGTGCTTTGTGTTGATTTGTCTTGATGTATTGATAGTGCTAATCACAGATAAAGTTTTAATTTTCATTACTATCTTATTCAAAACAAAGAGTTGCATTTCTTTTTTTATGAGTCCTCTTTAGATGTCACAATAAAAATAACAAACTAGTGCAGCTAGATACCATCCCCACACTCCGAGATTGGGTACCAAGCCCCAAGAACAACAAGCCTGGGTAGGCTCAATACAAGAGCAGCTGACCTGAGAGATAAGATCATGGCTAAGATGGAAACCTGGTCTCTTCATGGCCAATTCTCAAGACTAAGTGAAATTTCTAAAAGTCTACTAGAATATGTGAACGCAGCACTATGAACAATACTTATTGAGACCAATCAACTAATATACATCAGAGCGGCAGTGATCTTCGAGATACTTGGCTAAAAATGAACATTTGGAGCAGTATCCTCCAAGGAGAAGAAGGCCAAGATCAAGGCAGCACAGGGGAAGTTAGCCAGCTTTTAGAACTGCAGAAAGGTGTGATGAAAAAGGGGTACCTACAAAGTACAACAAGATGTGCATGCCTGATGCCCTAACTTCCAAGAAAGCTGAATACATGGGTTGACCTGACCTGAAGAGGTATAGAAGCCAGGAGAATAAACCACATCCATCAACTGAGCCATGAAAGGTATAGAAGGAGGAATCACATAACAACAAGGTTCAGTGGCTACTGGACCTGAGAGCGGACCACAGCAACCTCCCTCAACAGGGTCCTGTAACTATCACAATTGCAGATATCTCAAGTATGAAGAGCTGGACAACAACAGGCCCTGACATGATCCACGCCTACATGAGAACGCAGCAGCACAAGTGAACCAGCTGCTAATGGACAAGACCAACCCTGAATTGTTAACTGAAGGCCGAACAGTCCTGATCCTGAAGGATCACCAGAAGGGACCAATCCCATCATACTGCCGGCTATAAACCTGCCTCTGCACAACATGGAAGCTCCTGTCAGGCATCATAGTGGCTAAGATAAATAGGCACATGGCTGAATACATAAGCGGGGCCCAGAAAGGAATTGGTAGAAATACCAGAGGAGCAAAACACCAGCTACTGGTAGATAAAGCAGTCACCTGAGAATGTAAGGCCAGCCTGACCAACCTGTGCACTGCCTGGATTAATTACAAGAAAGCCGATCATTCAATGCCTCATATATTCTCAACAGGACTCTAAGAGCCTTCATCAGGAATTCAATGGGGCTGTGGAAAACAACACTAAAGGCCAACGTCAAACCAATTGTACAAGTCACCATCAACTGTGGGAATTACCAAGGAGATGTCCTGTTCCTCAAAATGGGATACACCTTCAAAGGTACTTAAGAATGACCAAGCTATGATCCTGTGGGACTGCCAGATACAGTAATGGCTAACCAACTGGACATAGTAGTGGTGGACAAACAGCAGAAGGAGGTCATTGTGATAGATATAGCAATCCCAGGTGATGGCAGTGGTCCCCGTGACAATCGGAACACTCAGGACAGTGATCCCCAAACAGGGAGAGTGGCTCCAGCATATTCCAGGAACATTCTGGATCTCTGTCCAGAAGAGTGCAGTCCTAGGAACAGCTAAGATAACGACCCTCAACCTCCCCAGCCTCTGGTGACGACCTGAGCCTGAAGGACAAAGACCACCCACAGGGGGCGTAGTGGGGCATTTTTAAAAATGAATTAATTTATTTATTTGAGCTCAGCTGAGGAGAGAAGTTACTGTGCTACATAAAAGTGTGCAGTATTGCATTCACTGTATCCAGCGGGGTGTTTTAGGTCAAGCATACATTTTAGTGGAAGACTATGGATGATTTCCACCTTCATTCAAGTGGGTATAAGCCTTCTTCATGATGCAACGATTTATCAGCATTTAGACATTTAGCATTAGCATTTCTACCTGGCAGATGCAAAACATAAAAATGCCAGATTGACTTGTCTTTAAGAAAGTCCTTCAGCAATACTTGTTTTTGATTTCCTATAAGCTATTGCTCAATAATCAGATAGAGTTGTAAGCATCCCCTGGTGCTTCAGGCAACAGTTGATACAAATCATGAATTTGCAGAGACAAGATAAAAGCTAGGAGATGGCATCCTCATTAATGGATACAACGACTGCCTACTGCTGCTGTAGGAAGCTTTGTCAATGAGAAAATACACCTTCTTTCCTCTCTCCTCATATCCAGCTGCCCTATCCTATGAGATAGAAATCTCTTAAATCTGATTAACTGCTTTTGGATTTAGCTCGCAGCCTGAATAAGCAAAGGAGCCTATAGAAAACAAGCTTTGTCTTCCCAATAGAGATCTACTCTGCAAGTGAGTGAGACTTTGTGTGTTGTGTTTGGCACCTGTCAGTGGGTCTGCAGAAGCAGCAGCTTGGATAAATTAAACATGTTACGCTTCATTTGAGCAACTGGGTTGCTATCCCTTGTGAATATCCATTTTTCTAAAGTGAAAACCTTTGAGAATAAAACATAGAATGTTGAGAAAAAATAGAACCAAGTGGGCTTATTACACAGTGTCTAAGCCCAAGTCTGTTGGCTAAACTGACCCAAATATAATTCAATTCATGACAATCAAATGAACAATTGTTCCTTGATTAAATGACTTGCAAATGATGTTCTATTGAGCAACACACCTCTTTCTGTCTCTTTTGAGTGAAAACTGTTCTTTTGAGAAGCCAAGAAAAATGTGATAATATATTTGTTTATCTGTCTTTTGTGATTTCAACCAAACAAAACCAGACAGACAGGTGATTGTGTTGTTTGCGTTTCCATTCACTGACATTAATGAATACGAAGGCAAATGCTCAGAAAAGATGGAATCTTATTATGTGCCATTTGTATGGTTTCTGTGTGACAGAAGAGAAGAGATGAAACACATTAAGAAGGATAATTGCTTTGGTCAATAACGGCGGGTTGCCCGTTTTACATTCCATTATGGTGAGAATGGGCTCTGGGCTGTTTCATCACAGACAGATAAATAAAAAGATGGTGGAGCCAGAAGAGACCCATATTCCAGGTAAATGAGTGCTTTATGAGGGAGATTAGTGCAAATCCCTCACACAGAGCATCGGAACATGTGGGGTGAGGGAGACTTTCGGATGCAGGCTTGGCTATCTTCATGTCACACATTCCCCTGGCAATTGATCAAAGCCCCAAATCACAGTTGCACACAGAGAAGAATGAGTAGGTGACATAGTGTGACAGCCTGAATTGGTAGCTATTGCACTGATGAATGGCAGCCCCAGACACAGAGCCATCCAATCATACTCTTGGGATTCAAATATGCACATAAGATGCATACTGTAAGTGTGCAAAGACAATTCCTCTCTCAAAGACATGCAACCACCCACAAAGGAGTGCCCAGAACACAAACAGCAGGGAAGAGGAGCATCTGTGAAGGAGTACTCTGATTATAAACAAAGTCTAGATCCTAATTGCAGTGAGAACTACTGATTAAAGTCTGTTAACCTGCAGTACCAATATCTGCAGGGAGAACTGAGTGAGACAAATACACACCTGCTCCATTTAGGGAAATGCATTTCTCATTCCCTCAATGAACATATAGCTCCTACCCAAGCAGCAGCCAGCACTCCCAGTCCAATAGACACCAACAGTAGATTTGCACGTACACATCCGCACATCAGAAAAATGCAGATGGAAAACAGTCAAAACTCACAACAAAAATGAAGGAGGAAAAGAGAAAGAAACTACACAGAGCTGAGAAGTGGGTGCAGGTGATAGAAAAGCCAGAAGAAGACAAAGAAGGAAAAGAAAAGAGACAACAGAACAGCTTCACCTGACAAGAATCACTAATGCATAAAGCAGCAGTGATTCCTGTATTTCTGTTGCACAGGTATACCACAGTAAAGACAACTTTTGCAGTGAGCAGACTACTCATTAGTGGAACCCCATGTCGTATCTGAATGCCAAACACCATCTGTATTCACTCACTCAGAGACACACACACAGACACACACACACCTCTGCTTTACCCTGGGAGAGTGGAACAAACATACAAAGCAAGAACAACTAGACTTTATTTATCTTTAGTGTAAAATACAATCAAAATGACAATCCAATAAATCTGACAAAACATCTCCTACAACCAACCTGCCCCAAGTGCGTGAGTGGAGTGTCTGTACTCTCTTACATTACAATTCTGTACAGTCCCAATAGGGAAAGTATTAATCTGTATGGCAAAACAACACTCACCGTAGTGCAAAAACAACAGTGCAATCCATGCCACTTGACTGCACAAGCATTTACAATAGTGGAACACAGAATAAAGGTGGGGTAGAAATAAGAATGTAGTGCAGGTGAGCAGCTGCTTGGTACATACCATTGGGGCTCTCCTCATCAATTGTCACTATGGTTGCAGGGGGTCCTGGACGGGACAGCTTACACTCTGAACATACAAAAAGAAAAAACAAATTAACATAAAAGACGCTCAATTGCTGTTTCCTATACTTAAATTATTTATTTTATAGTCCTAATAGTCTATCTAGCTTCATGACAGCTTATGAAATGGATACGTGGTACAATTAAATATGAAAATTACAAATGGATTTAGTATCCAAGCTACAATGTACAATTTGTACAGTTTCCCTTGCCATACCCAGGCCTGATTACTGCCAGAACTTTTTCATAGCTCAAATCTATACAATGTTAAACTACATTACAGAGGGAAATAGTGTATTATTTGCTCCATTCTATTTAACTGACATTAACAGTCATGTTTTCAGATTAAGAAAAAAAACAAGTTTATAAAATACACTGTTCAGTATTAAACCAGTGGCTATCACCAGTGGACACTAACAACCTTTTTGGCTTGTGACCACAAAAGATCAGTGCCTGCTTAAGCAGATCTTGTCATATTTATGTTTATCTAGTATGTTCCAAAAAGGTAAAGATTGCATACAGGTCCAATAATGAAATCAAATATGTGTAGATGAATTTTTTTTTTCACATTTCCTAACCCATTAATCCCCTCCTGACCCCAGATTTATTTATTGTGACTCACTGGTGGCAAATCCCTTGTACCTAACTTCATGCAAAGTAATTAAAACAAGCTCAACCTCAAACACCTCAACCAGCTTCAATAATAAAATAGTAGTAGGTAAAGTAGGTAGAGTAGGTAATAAATAATTTACCACCCACATAGTCCCTTTTTAGCAGAATGAGTATTTTTACTTTTACTTTAAGTACATTTTGCCACTAATAGTTCCACGTTTCCACTTGAATAGAATTTTGAATGCCTGATTGACATACAGTGTGAGTACAGTGTGAGTACAGTCAACAATGCTAGAACAAAATTGCAGACATACCATCACTACAACTGTAAATATTTCAATGGTCGGAGGAAGGAAAAGCTCAAACTGTTATCATAAGCTATCATGTGGACACATCTTTTATTGGAGGTAGCATCAATGATTGCTATCACACAAGCATCAACAGGAATGGACTGCATGGCACTGACATCAGACAAACACGGTGGTCGAAGCATGTGGCAACATCCTAAGCAGTGCACTGACAAGACCAGCTTTACAGATGGAGGTCACAACAGCTAGATGGTATGAGCACATGGGACACAGGTAATGGCAGCTTGACAGACAGCACCAGATGGAGCAGCAGGGGAGGTGGAGAGGAGGAGACAGGCGTAAGGGAGGTGTCTTGTGTAATCAAATAGGCGATCCAAGGCAACACGCTCTGCAGCTGATGTGAGGAAAGTTCAGTAGAGGGAAACTGTAGAGAGAAATGGTGAAAGAGAACATAGGAATAAAAGACAACAGATGTTTGCCCTCTTACCCTCATACTGCCAGTCTGAAGGGGTCGGGTGTTAGTGGAGCCAGAGGGAAGCAGAGCAGAGAAGCATGGAAGAAAAGCATGAAACAGTTGGTTAAGGAACACGTCTGATGTTAGAAGAAGAGAAAGAGTTCATTATAAAAAAAACCATATTCAAGTAATTTGGGATAACTATTTCTTCCTATGGCTTTTTAATAAACTTGCTCTAGCTCTGTCTTTTAAGACGTAGAGTCTCAAGTAGCTTGCTGTCAAGTACTATAACGTTACATGTAATCAGAGATGGACAGAAAGAAAAGGTACACAGTCAATGATACCACATCAGCAGTCAGCACTCTAGGGTTTCACACCAGCCTTCTGTTGCAGGAGTTCAGTTGTGCAACTAGCCACCTGTTGCCAGGTGCCAAAGAGTGGATAGTATTCTTATTAAATATGCATGCCCATGAGCCTTCGCTAATGTGGTGTTTTAAAAGTGCATATTAATCAGAGATAAAAAACCTTAGGATAATATGTTGCTGTATTTTTAATTATAGCTCTTTTCAAAGTGCATACAGTCCACACAATAATTAGCAATTAAATAGCAATGAAAACCTGGGGCTACAATATGGAATATTTGCATCTTGTTTCTTTTAATTCAAGTCATGATCTGGACTTTTTTTTTTTCTACAGTCTATCTAGAAAATATACAACATATATACAAATATGCGAGGGGCGACAGTGGCTCAGTTGGTAGGGCCTATGAATCCCAGGGTTGGTGATTCGACTCCCAGTTCCCCCACGATTCCTGGCCACATGTCAAAGTGTCCCTGGACAAGACACTGAACTCTGAACCCTTGGCGCCTTAAGGGGGCTGCCTGTGCACAAAAATTTTCCCAATTATCATTATTATTATTATTATTATTAGGGTACAAGGTAATCAGGTACAAGGCAATATGTTGGTAAGTATACACAACCGTGTCTAGTCAGAAATCTTTGAAGAATAATTAATAACACATAACTCATATCGCACAGCCAATTCTGCTACTCACTGTTCATTGTCATGATTTTGTAGCAATTACAAAACCTGTACCCAACTGCTGGAGAAATAGCAGGATGAGAGTTGCCTTTAATAGTGACAAAATGAACAGAGCAAGTGGGTCACACCTCTCAACCGGAGTCATAAACAAGCAACATCAAAATAAATATGCAAATCTGCTCTGAGAGAATATACTGTGTGAAGTAGAAAGAGTGTGCACATGTGTGCATATGTGAGCATGTGGAATAAAAGTTACTTGCTCTCATTTTGAGAAGGCTTTTAAGGGATCACAGTCAGTCTGTTGTTAGTTTTGCATGTCTGTGTATGTATGTGTGTGTGTGTGTGTGTTCAGGCACCAATGTGTGTATTCATACAGATGTGCATATGTAGATTTAAGTGGTAGCTGAGAGATCTGAAGAGTCTGCTTTGAAAGGCAGAAACAAGTTGAGAGAGAATAGTGCCTCCATTTGCAATGCTAAGGGACCTGTATAACCCCTGTTGCACTGAGGAAGTAAGGTGCACACACATACACATACATTGTAAATACAAACACATACATGCAAAAACTCAGAGTCTGTTCAGTCATTCACCACAAAATTAAAATAATTCTAAACTTCTTCTATTTACACCTTTCAGCAGTGGGTAATATTTTCTAATAACACCCTAAATCAAGCTTTCCACCCTTTTATAAACCTTACAAAAATAATCACAGGCTATAAAATAAAATGTTTTATTGCCAATTCACTTCCCAGCAGCTTTCTGCAAGAATGTGACAAATAGTCACAAAGTGTCCTGAACACCCCCATCATGGAGCTCTTAAAATAATGATGCTGGATGTGTAACCTGCAGACATTAACACAAAAATATGTAGTAGGCAGCACTGTAATTTAAAGCTTGTTAATAATAGGGTAATAGTGGGGTAATATTTTGAAGATAACAAGATAATAGTAGAGTAATACCAAGGTAATAGAAGGTAATAATAATATACCTAATAATAATAATAATAATAATAATAATAATAACAATAATTACATAATAATTATGTAACTTAGACATTTTAATTAATTTTAAGATTTAAAAAAGGAAGTATTTTTCTCATGTCAACTTTCTAAGAGCTATAGGCCTTGGTTTTGATATAAAGCAACACTATAGAGAGCGGAAGCTACCATCATGTAGCAGCCAGTGAATTAAATGTTCCATAGTTTTCCAACTGAAATAGACAATGAACACAAGCCACTCAATAGGCAGTATTTAGCCTGATCAATCATAAAATGTATATGCCACTGGAGAAGATGAGGAGTAGAAGGTACATCAGGCCAAATAAAAGATTCAACATCATCTCATATTGAGTTCTAGCTGCCAAATTTCCAGACGCACTTTGCTGGACTGCTACTGTATCTCTGACTGATTTCCTGCAAATACTGATCCAATATATCTTTGTACATTTTTATTTCAGCAGTGTAATAATATGCAGGTTCCCTGCTTTATAAATGGAAATAAACAGCAGCTTAGAGAGTTAATATGGGGCTGTAAATAGTTTTGACTGACCCTTATAAACAAGGTCAAATACTGGCCAGTGAGCAAACTGAACTTGGGTTGGTGATATAACTGGCTACTGTGTGGGATCTCCAAACTACTTCACTATGAGAAGAACATATACTTAGTCTTGTATGCCAGTACACCATGTCTACAACTGAAAATGAAAATGGTTGAGGAGTCTGAATAAAATATAAAGCAATATAAAACCTTTAAGTGGTTTTTATTAACAGTGCAGTAGAAGTGTAAACAAATTTGGTTTCTTTGAATGTTGCAAAGAAACAAGGTCGTCTTCAAGTTGGCCATAAAAAAGTTAGAGTTAGGCATTTAAAAGAAGGCATTCATAACAAATGCAATAAGCAGCATTAATAATAAGTAATCAGGGCACTGTACACTTCAGAGACCTAATCCAAAGTCAATCAAAATCTTCTAATTTTGACCTTGGCATAATTTGCTCTCACTCATAGAGATCTTCTCACTAATCAATCTAACAATTTTGGCTTGAAGCCATAAAACTTAAATTACAGAATGATTACCGCTCATCTCACAGAAGGACTGGGTTGAAAAAAAATGGATGGAAGCAAGCTTCAATCAATTTTTAGAACATTTGACCAAAGGATAGAGAGCTGAACAGATTCGATCAGACAATACAAATATAGCAAAGTGCTTCTGTGTTATATGTGTGATATTTTCTCTTTAACAGCAACTGCTTAGCACCTGGGACCTTAAACTGGGTAATATTAATTCGTAATATAGAAATTTTCCAGATATAGGTTTTCAAATGTTTCACAGTGTTGGGATTTATATTAACATAACTGTCAACTAAAGTGTTTTCAGTAATACAATACTATGTACTCTTATACTGTAGAAATATACAAATGTGTATTTTTGATACATATTTTTGATTTTCTTTAATCATAGTTTTAAAATTAGATGGTGTGAGATGCACACAACCTCCTAAGCAATTGAAGTCTTTACAAGGAAACTCATCAACCGCTACATTACAGGAGCAACAAGGCAGTGATGAGATAAATTCTGCTCACTGACATTTAGTTTCAAAAGACATTTTTACCTGCCACTCGATTCAATAGCCTGTTCTTTCCCGTGGCTTCATCTGCAAAGCACCTTTTTAGCGACCAATAAATCAAACTGCTGCTGCCTCAGAGTGGAGATAAAAAAACAAAAAACAAAAAAACAACAGACTTTAAAGGACAACTGACCTAACAAGCAATGTGGTGCAGGAGGCACAGTCTCAATCAATGTCACACACCTTCACCACAGACCTAGGATCTGAGTCATCTTATTTAGATAACTATGAAATGCAACATATTTTACATTTCTAGCAAAACATGCTTCAGCTTTCATTGAAAGAAATGTCAAAAGACAAGGCTGTGAGAAAGGAGACACGTGGAGAGAGAAAGATTCTCGAGAAAGGGCAGACGCACTGAAGAGGAAAGTAGAAACTAATTTCTCATCCTTTAGATGTATGGCAAACTGCCAACTCAACAGAAAGTTCTTCTTATCATAAAACGTCTCATAATGCATGTCCATATGCAATCATAAAAGCTGCCCTTTCATATAAATATCAGGCCCTATGTGATGATAAGGAAAGCACAGTCTAACACAGCCTTGGGGCTTCTTGTTCTTATGGCAAGAACAAGAAAGTCCTGATGTGATCATTTCTCTTTCAGCTACAGTGCCAGCGGTCCACCTGAGGGAGGAATGTTTCCTGGACTCTAGTTTGACCATCACCTACTCAAAAAAACTTTAAGGTTGGAGGTTAGAGTTATGACTAAAGCCCAGGGTGGCAGAGAAGCCATAGCAAGGATGAGTGGAGACAGAGCAAACAGGGACAGGACACCATCTAATTTCCCACTCGGATTGATTATTTATTTAGCATGGAACCATGTCCAGTGGGGCAGAGGGATATTCTGGCAGAGGTCCAGTAGGGCCTGGCAAAGGACAATGAGACTGACAAAGGCCAGCTGTCCAGTGACACACATTGCCAGGTAATGATTACTCATGGGCTAACAGCAGGTCAAAACATGACCAGTTTGTGATGTAGTAAGGGGATGGGGCCAGTTAGCTGTCAAAGATTTGCATTACAGTTGACATTATATAGGAAAATATCTCTTGTTGTGCTGAGTATACCCCACTAATAATTATACTATCACCTCTCAAACTATTTAAAAAAATGTATAGTTAAGTGACATATGTAGTTCATATTAGAGTTTTTGCTTTAATTTTAACAGTGTTTACATACATTAATAATGTATAGGGAAGGCAGATACTTACAAACACTACAAAATTGAGTATTAAACCAAAGGCAGCAACTGTTGCATGTTATTGTATTTGCATTATGGTGTACAAGTGTTTTTGTTTTTGTCCCCACCACTTTTGCTTACTTACAAATAAGTGATGTATCACATTACTGTTCTAAAAATGTCACAGAACACTGATATTCACAAAGTCATATGTTTCATAAAAATTAATAAATTACACATAGTATAAGTTGCTGAAAAAGTCACAACAATATACTGGCAATTACAAGAACATTTTGTTTCTGCATGTACTTTACTTTTACTTTGTTAATTGAAAATATTTCAAATACCAGCCAAAAGCTCAGTTCTGAGGTCGAGCCACTTGGAGCTCAGCAGTGTTAGGTCTTAAGGTCAGATGAGGTTGACAGCCTGACACCCAACTCTTTCACAGCATTACTGCAATTCTGC
The DNA here is from genome assembly GCA_032362345.1 of Sandelia bainsii. NCBI lineage: Eukaryota > Metazoa > Chordata > Actinopteri > Anabantiformes > Anabantidae > Sandelia > Sandelia bainsii. Next base: position 13,126,207 of record JAUMHL010000007.1, on the reverse strand, counting down.
AGCAATCAGTTTCCATTGTATAATAGGGAATTATGTTAACTACTTCCAAGAGAAAAATGGACTGATTTATCACAAAACTTGATTGGGAATGTGAGGCAGCTAAGACTTAGAAGAAACATAAATGCACAAAATTGCTGTGCAAACAGTTGAGGTACCTTGTGAGCCTCAGCTCAACACCTTTGATAATGACCAAATTCACACTTGTTTAAAAAACAACGGATATAAATGGATAATAACTGCAGTTGATTATAAGATAAATATTCAGATTTGCCTCCAAACAGCTTGAAATTTTAACATCAAGATTATTGACCAAAATTATCACAATTATCACTATTATGACATTAATGTCAAAATGTTCTGGAAAATGGCAATCGACCAAGGTCTTAATGATAATAAAACATTGAAATAATAATACAAACCATCTGGATTTTTACCATGGTTTACTATGAGATCAGTAACCCTTTCATCCCTAGGTCTTAGCACAGATCGGTTGCTGTTCAGTACACTTCACTTATAAATTAATCATACATTTCATGTCTTTTTTTTTTTATCTTTCGTGATAGTATGTTTCTCTGCAGCTGATGATCTATCAGCCTTAATATCCATAGGCATTTGTCATATTCTATGAGACAGGAAAAATTAAAGCAACTAAAATTCACATATGGCCACAAAAATCAGTGTAGAATAGAAAACATGAAATCTAATTGTATTTTTAGACTTAATACTGACATTTTAGATGCATACTACATTGCTTTCCTGCAGTTTTTGTCTGGGGGGGTCAAATGACGCCTTGTTAACTGAAAATATTGTGATGTATACTATGTGGTGGGTTATGTAAAACGCTGATTGTGAATAAGTTATCACACTGGCTAATAAGGAGGTTATTTGTACAGTGAAATCATCAACAATTTGATTCCCACAGATGAAACAGAAATCCAATTTACCTAATGATTTTAAATATTGTTTAAAAAATATTTTTAATCACGATGACTTATACACTGCAGTGTGTAAGTTTCCTTGTTTTTGAGGGGGGAAAAACTCTGCTAAATCAATGTGGAGACAGACAGTGCTGTATGCTTCTTCTTGCAGCATGCCTATGTTTGGCACAAGGAATGCAATCACTGCCTTCTGCCCGTCTCTCTCCATCTCTTTCTTTCCAAATCTCTCCGCCTCTCCTAACATATCATTAGAAGTGTGGGTCTCTCTAAGGGGCTTCTTCCTATAATAGCGTGTATGTATTTATTTTTAAGGGTCACAAACGGGGAAGAATGTTTTATTATGAAAGGGAAAGAAAATAGGAGACCCGCATCAAGAAAAAGCAGGGTACAAAGTAGCACTAGTGTAACAGTGAGGAAGAGCATCAGAGAGATGGGTTGGAAATGAATTCCTGCAGCATCATGTAAATCATTAGTGGAAGATAATGGAAGCGAGAGGGGGATTACTTTACTCAAGTGTAATCACTTGCAGAAGATCCCTCTCCTACTTTTTCTTTTCCCTCATTGCAGCATATCTTTGTCTTTCTGTGAGGTTAACCACACATGGCTGCAATCAGTTCCCAGTGAACAGTTCAGCACGCACATGCTCACGTACTGAGCTCCAGAATGGGCCTGTTGGTACAGACCCCGGGCAGCAAGGGGCCCAGTCTTTAAAAAAG
>JAUMHL010000007.1:13055987-13124453 GCA_032362345.1 Sandelia bainsii | reverse complement strand
CCCCCTCCCCCCCCCCCCTTTGTAAGTACTGAGAGCTTGATTACAGCCTACTGGTGGGCAGATTAAAACCCCATCCCCGCTGTCACACCACTGCTCCCCCACTCGACAGGCTGTTGCAGCCAGACACAGTCTGCACATCTGGCCCCTAATCAGACAATCCCAAAAATAGACAAACAATTGTGGGTCACAATCCATGTGCAGATGGGAAGGGAGGCAAAGAGAGAAAGACATTCAGAGAGACAGGAATAGTGTGAGGGAGGAAGGTAGGCTGATGTCACATGGCAAAAGTGTCCACACACACACACAACCACAGAGATACATAAGTACAACTGAGAATGTGTGTGCATGGGTGTATACAGATGCATTTGTCGGACAGCTGGATTTAGTAACTGAGGGATTTTGAGGTATGGATGCCACAGTGTGCATCTGGCACTGCGCTTTATTTGACCCTTCATTATGAGTCGTTAAACTGCCAGGTGAACTAGTGTCCATTCACACAATGAACAAAAACTATTCTCTGTGATGATGTGAATTTGTGCATGGGAAAAAAAATAAAAATAAAAAACATAAGGATGGCTCATAGAAGAGAGGATTGTTAATGAAAAATAAAAACAGCAAAGGTGTTAAAGAAAGGAGTTAGGAGGGACATAAAACAAAGAAAATGGAGGAGGAGAAATGGAGGCAAGATGGAAAGGTTGATGAATTTTCTTAATGGCTGCCCCCTATTAGTTGAGGAAAGTTGTTTTTTATGTTGGTTTTTTTCCCATGACAAAGGCCTAATTGTTTAAAGAAATCCTAATGTTTGTCAAGAGCAAAATTTACTATAACAATAATTAAAGCAATAGCTTGATATTCATAATCTGCTAATTAAGACTCGAAAGACACAGTGACGTCCACTGCCTCCACAGCTCAATGCGATCTAAAAATGTCTGGTTTATTTTCATTTGATAGACAACAAACACGCTGATAGAGCCAAAAGCCAAGGGCGCCTTGATGTGGGCAGAGCAGGGAGATTTATGAGTGAGCAGATGAGGGATGTTGTGTTGATGGAGGTAAAAATCCCTGCTTAAACCAGCATCATCTCTGGGTGACACTGAACAGAGAGGAGAGGCGAGAACAGCCCTCACACTTTAAACAACAACAATTCAGATGTACTCTGTCTTACAATCTGCACCCTCATTACAAATGTTATATTACAACAATTATTTCTATCTTCAAGCAGTCAAATTACAGGGTGCACATCTATAATCAGCATAAAACGCATATGACACAGTCAAAGGACAATGTCAGATTTAAAAAAAAATTGAGGGGCAGTAGTAGTAGTATGAATTTACATTATTGATATTGCAGGAAAAACAAATGAAAAACATTGTTAGTGATTCTTTTGTTGCCTGATTCTGTATAAATAGTTTGCAACCAGGCAACAAAAATATCACAAACAATGTATTATTTTTCCTCCAAAAATCAAGTAACAAGTGCAGTTATTTTTAATGCTTATGTTTGGCTTCCAAAACAGTTGGGTAAGGTTAGGGAAAGATCTTGGTGTTGGTTTGAAAAACGTTAACACTGACCACAGTCATGAGACTTTACATGTTTACTCTTCAAAGTGCTTTTGTTGCTTAACCGTAACCACATGCAGAACTAGAAGCAAATTCCCCAATCTCCAGTCATGATCCTTCACTTTGAACCACTGATCTCCTCCCTACGTCTAGTGAGCAGTACATAAATGCAGAGCTTCCTACACTAGAAAAAAACGTTGCAAAGGAACATAATTCAGGCAACAGTTATATTTCTCTCAAAACCCAGTTTACAAAGCTCATTAGTAACAAATTAGTAGTATATAATTTCTCAGAGAAAGGCTTGGATTTAAACACTAACAAAGAATAAAAGGTGGCATCTTCAATTCATTTACCCGTCTAACAGATTCAGAATATGTGGGAGGTCTGTTCTGATTACTCAAATAATTAACCCAGTACTTATTCATTTTTAAACTGCACACTAAAAGAAGTAATGTATTCTTGTTCAACTATTAAAGACATAACTTAACTTGCAGTTACAAATAAAAAACATTGAAATTTTGTGTTTTTATTTAAAAAACAACAACACACATTTTCCCAATTGAATACTCTATTTGAGAAGAACTATACTTATGATACCTACATATGTTTGATTATCACAAAAATAAAGCGTGTAAACACTGCAATTTAAGCAACATCAGCACAATTAAGACTAAGCAAATACAAGCTTGTTGAAGCAGGGATTAATTTTATCACAAGGTCAGTGAACCTAATTAATAAAGATAATTTGTCCTGTATCTCTAACAACAACATATAAAGCTTTGGCAAATAAAAAATAATCTCTTCAGTCATCACACGTTGTAAAAGAAATTGCCCACAGACCCATATTCCACAGCATGTTTTGGGTCAGTGGCTTCCTCCCTCCATGCCACACTTGTCTATTAATGTGGTCCGAGCCTCAGAGTGAGACCTCTTCCAAAAAGGAAGCCACAAGACACTCACTCACCTTCAAAGGCTCAGTCAGTCATAAAGTAAGTCATTTCTCTACTAAAATGATTTCATACAAACCTATGAACCTCTCAAAATAAAATCTTAATACAGTGAGCAGAGTTTATATTCTTATCTAAAAATACTTGTACATTAGTGAGCATGTCAAAAAAGGCTGGGAAGCAGAACAGAGATGAAAAGAAAAAAGGAAAGAGGGCTCTTAAAATTGGATCATGTGCAATATTACCACACGAGGGGGACTTAAACATGTCTCTGTACATGTGCAGCTTCCACTCAGCACTATCTTTAAGACCTGCCAATCTTATACAGCCGAAATTCACTTTTAACTGACACCTGCTACAAAGTCAGTGCGTTGAGACTGTAAATGCTAAGATTCCCTCTGTAACTTGGGAACTTAAACATGAAACTACAAGGAGAATCCTCTTAACACAATCAGTGAACTGTGTAGGAAGAAAGGGGGATTTACACAGGCTCTTTAAATAATGTCTTTTGAAAAACATGTAAATTTGTAGAGGGAGGCTAGTGAGAATACTGTGAAAGCAGAATTATTTGCATGGAAGAATTATGCACGATGTTGAGAGCTCACCTGAGAGCAATGTCTCTATGGTCCTCCACAGCTTTAGTGAATTCAACATTTTGTTGAACTGTCAAAGTTCTACTGTGCACTGGCTTCAATGAAAACTACACATACACACACACACACACACACACACACAGAGTAAATATTCATATGTATGACTCTGCAGATAGCATTCACACTACACAATTGTGAAGAGATGGAAACTCTCTTGAAAGTCCATCAATAAAAAAAATGTGTTGTACAAATAAATACAAAGTGTAAAATCATATTTTGCAAGTAAAGATATTCAAGCTAGAAAATAATGTTCTCACATCAAAAAACTGTTTTTTTTCCATATTACATAATATCATAAGTGTCCTCTTGGCAGTGCAGGTGGGAGGGCCTGAAAATGTTTGCCTCATTGCTGTCTGCTCATACCTTCTGTGTCCTGGCCCCAGCTGTGGGTTAGCAAGGAGAGGATTGCCATTCCTGTCCCCAGCCATCTGACGAGCCACCACCCCTGTCGCATCTTCTGTCAAGCCTTATTGCCTTCCCACCTGGCCCAAAAAAAAAAAAAAAGAAAACACAAGAGAAAAGGTTTTTCATTTGTGTCTCAGTAAGCCCTCTGGCCTTACACACGCACAGCTGTGACCAACACACACAGCAACTACACATCTTACATTCATAAGGTCAATATTTCTGAACAACACGTTAATTTTGAAATTCAACTTTGCTTAAAGTAAATAACATAACCCACTGGATTATGATTAATCTATTTGGATGTATGAAGTTACTTCTAGATAAGATCAATGTGCCATGCAGCATTATTTAAATTTATCAAACATGCAGATTTAAATGAAATTAAGGACATTATTTAATTTACATTAGCTTGTGAGCCATATCTTTCCATGGAGGATTCAGAGCAAGCAGAACTAGAATATTCTCATGCTACTTTATTCTCATAATAGTTTTTATCTTGGTCGATATATATATATATATATTAATACATTCAACATGTGTGTTCTCAGTGGTATACTATAGTATGTTATGTAGCCTTCCACTCCAAGTTTGTGGTCCCAATCTGCATGCTTTAAGACTCAATACTAATATTTACCTACAGTAAATGTTCATAAAATCTGTATCTCACACATGAAATAGCCACTGTATCCTACTCTGACACACCTTATTTTTCAGGAGCTGCTACATCCAAATACTGAAAGTCCTGATTAAAGAACACTAAGCTTATAATCTTGCATTTTCATATGAATGAAAACAGTAACTGGCAGAATAAGATGTTTGAAATTGGCATGATTGGATTGTCTAGAGTGAAGATGTTTCACTTGGATTGATTTTCTGAAGCTGCATTAATACTTAGTTTTACTGCAGTTGTAAAATGGAGTAAAAGAGTGAAGTATCTCCTCTCATGAAAAATCTTTGGTACAGACCAGCTATAAACACAGTTAAACTTAACCAACAAGTTAGTCACAGACTAACGTTCACTTGCTGAAGCATCCTGCCACCATCTGTGTACACCATCATTTGCTTTGATAGTCAGAGTTTAGTGCAATTTGCCAACACCAGTGTTTGAACTCACTGGTGAGTCAAATTTATTATTTAGTCAGAAATATTTTCTACAATAAAAGATTTTTTACAGCAATTCAATAGCCTAGCATTGAACAACAAATAAATAAAACATCCTTACCAGAAGCTCTAACCTTGTATCACTAATATCATAAGCAGTAAATATTGAGCATATGGCTTTAAATAAACTGACAGAGAGGAAATTACAAGCAATGTACACACAAATCCATAGCACCCACCCTCCACTCTGAGCTAGAGGAAGGCAAGTGTCACTATACGAGGAATATACTTTTTTTTTAGCTCCTATCTGTCTGGGCTATTCAATGTCACACCTTACTCACAAGGTTGTTTTTTTTTTCTCAGAGCAGGCGATAAGCTGTGAAATCAGCTTTCATGGCATATGCTAAGGGGACAGGAGGGAACTAGCAAGCATCAACACCATCATATCAAAGCATGTTTTACACAGTCACAATCTCTAAGTCATACTATCAGCACTTCATTTCTAAGGGTGATTTCCCTCTCTTCTTCATTCATTCCTCTTTAGCACACATTGTGCAGTTTGTATTTCTATTTTTTGCTTTCTTTCAAAACAGCAAAGACATACGCCTAAACAAATTGTTGCAGCACTGAGCCTGACGCACCCAAACAACAGACATCTTGCATGAACACTCTGTGGACAGCAGGAGACAGCTGTGTTCTCCTCTGTTACAGTGCAACAACAAGAGCGATTTCACACTGGTTTCCTATTCTCTCGCTGCCGTCTCATCTCTTCGGCTCCCAATGGTGTTCCCTTTTGAAGCAGATTTGATTTCCCACATTCGTACATCTATCTTTCTTAAGAGGGCTGAGTAAGATTGCTTTGATCCCTTTCACATGAGAAAAGTCAGACCTGCACAACCAGCCACCCTGAAGAGGAGTCATTTCTTTCCACAACTTCCTCCAAATCTCCTCTTGGTTGACATGGGAACGCTGTGTCTCATTTACATAGGCTAACAACGATGTGCCTTCAAACTTAATGAACAGGGAAACTGAAGAGATTGCTGACCTAGTGGTGAAAGAAAAATGACTCCAATACTCCATTTCTAAAGCAGTTTTTCTGATAGTGGCCCATGAGTCGCAACATGAAAAGATATCCATATTTTGCAGAACCAATATAATGTTTTGATGAAGCTCAACAGGCAGCTTTTCAATTCTGCTCTGCTCTGCATTAATGCATATAGTGTTAGCACGACCCAACCACAATTCCCTCCATGTTAAATGATTCTGCCAAATAAAAATACTTGCCCATATCCTTATATAGTATTGCTGCCCAATATATATCTTTGGTGAAAGGGGAAAAGTGATTAAAATTTGATGCAAGGGTTGACAAGAACAGATGTGTTTAACTTTAGGTGGGGTGAGGCGAATGAAGCAATCACAGTTATGGATTACAGAGAGTCATGATGCACTTCTTTATTCCCTAAGCGCAGGGGCTTTGCACTCCATGGGAAAAATAAAACAGCTTGTCTCTCTCTTTCTTCCTCTGTCTGTGTTCCTCTCATCTGGCATAGAGTTCTTTCTCCTCTCCGTGTTCATGTGCTTTGGTGTTGACTGACTGTCATAACAGAATTCACAACATTCTATAAACTCTTTCAGGCCAAACATGTCTTGACCAGAAGGAATTATGATTTAATTAATAATTTACTGTAGAGAGTACAGATGAAATAAGTGAAAGACTACTTAAAAATAATTAAACATAAATTTATTTTCTATTTTGTGCTCTTTGCTCTCAGAATGCAGGGCTCCTTCTGTTGACAGAGTCAGCTGGCTGCAGGGCCTTCTCCTACCACACTTTGTTCCTCTGGAAGAACCTCCCTGCTGACATCAGACAGTCTGACAGACAGGTTTTAAAACCTACACTTAAAACTTGTTTAAATGCCCTAACTTTCAATTAGTGGCAGGGTTTCCATTAAAGGGAGTTTGTTTCTCTTCCCACTGTCGCCCAGTGCTTGCTCAAGGGGAATTGTTGAGTTTCTCTCTCTCTATAACTTTGTAAGGTCTTGACCTTAAAATGTGAAGTGCCTTGAGATAATTCTGTGATTTGGTGCTATATAAATACAAATTAAATGAACTGAATATTTCTCAATATACTAACCAGAATTGATTTTTTTTCTAGGCAGGTCTAGGTTTTGTTAAAAGTCTTTATATGTATGCATTTTTTTAGATTAATGTTTCAAGCAAGTAGGAAAGAGGTTTTCAACTGTTTTCTACTTGCTTGAAAGCACTGAAAGGATTGTGAGGCAATAGACCAGTGAAAGTAAAAGTTAGGTATTGCTAAGGTGGGTCACCATGTGCACCATTGCAACCAGGTTTAACTCAAAAATCGCAAAATCGAGATAATTTGTTCATGGTTCATAAATGTTCCCAAGGTACATACTAATAAACTAAAATCTCTACTAAAAGACCAGACCTCACCAGCAAAATGACCCTCTCATGTGTAGACAGCATTGGTCAGCAGAATACTCAGTATTAGTCATCAGCTGATGTCTTCGCTCATGTCAGGCAATTACTAAAAGGTGTCAGAGCATTTCACTTGTACATGCCAATAAAAATTACCTCATATGAATGTGCAAAATTATTTAGGTGCAGGGTTTAGCGTCAGCCCCTCCTTCCGTGTCTGAAGGACTGACTTTTGTAGTTTACGAATTTACGTTGTTACACTTAACTTGTTACTGTGCACACAATAAAAAGTCAAAAATACCTCTTAAACAAGCAGACTCTCTGAATAACAAACACCCCACGTATCCCAAAAGTTTCAGGAGTCTCACACATTATAATAGTGGCTTACTGATGCCCTCAAATGATATAAAATCTCTTGAATATCAGATATTTCCCCTCTTCTTGTCATAACAAAGTACAAAGTGTAGCATGACTGACCATTCCTCACAGCAGCAGAACTAGTGAGGAGTTCAGGGACAATGTCTCATGTTTCAGAAACACAATTTTGCAAATACTAATTCTCATTTATATTCAGCATATTTATCTCTAATTTGTAATTGTATATTTTATCTAATACAAAAAGAGAAAAAAAAATTACACCTTCATAACGGCATTATAAATCAGTCATTATTTTCTAAAGATCGGAAAATTGCCAGACAGAGAATGAAATGGTGACCACTCAACGAGACACCTCACTGTTGCTTTCCAGTTCTTAAGTGAAAGTGTGGATGTTGTTTCGCAATGACTGAATGTGGATTTTTGAGTGGATTAGTCTACCACCAGTGTATGTTAAATATGCAACAGCAATGCCAACTACTGTAGCAGAACAAAACAGACCAGAAGCAGAAAAGCCAAGATTCACTGACATAATGTGACTGATTGTTGAAGTGCCACTCCAACAATCTCTCAACTTGACTGTTACTTATTTTATGTCATTGTAGTGTGCATAATGGTGTTGGGCTGTTTGAAATAATTATCATCGAGGACATTTACTAATGGATACACCATAAAACTCTTCACAAGGAAAACAACCTCAAATGTCCTTAATTCAATTTGGTCTAATCACAGTTTACTCAAAACTATTGCTTTAGACATCAGGAATTTGTAGAATAACATAATAATGAAGAATTCTGATAAAGTTGATGATAATATTGAATAGTTTTAATTTAGTCGCCAAAAGTTATGCTTTAAACAAAAAAAATCCAATATTAATTCCAGCTTCTCCAATGTGAGAACTAGATTTTGAGCTGTTAGTCAAACTAAAGACAACATTTAAAGATGTCAGCTTGAGGTCAGGAAATTGTTATGGACACTGGTCAATTTTCTGACATTTCCCTTCTATATACTTGATGTGACTGGAATAATCAATAATGAAAACAACTTGCTTTATTTGTTGTTGTTGTTGTCATCTTTGTCCACCAAAACCCAGTTACAAATTTGTCAACAGAATAGTAAGGATAATGTCTAAAATCAACGGCCGGCTTACAAAATAATCCTTATAATAATAATACCTTACAATTGGACAACACAAATTATTTGTCAAAAATTCTTTTTTGTTTATATTATATATTACTTGCTTCCTTTGTTTTTTAGTCTGCATTTTGAAACAAGAAGTCTTACAGTGTTCTTCCAAAAATGAGACTAGTAGTTATAGTACAGTAAGCTTATTAAAGTTTATTAAGGCTGTGTAAAGCAGCAGGTGATAGTGAATTCCTTAAAAGCCCCGCACAAACTGAACATTCAGCAACAAAGTGCCTCATATGCTAACAAGCAAAAACAGTCATTTCTCACAAGATCTGATGTCCTTATCATCATGTATCGGCTTCCGCCCTGTAGTGCAGGTAATTAAAATTGTGGACTTATCAGTGTTATATAAGCAGCAGATTACATCCTCACTGGCCCTTCCCCAGTTCAATTTACAATACAGAGCCTTGTCATCCAACTGATCCAGTGACCAAATTAAACACAAAGCACTATACATTATACAAAAATCCAAGTCATAAAACCTGGAAGATGCCAGCCCACAGGTTCATAAATTACCTATCAGTGAACACTATTTTACCCAATAATGCCAAAGTGCTCAAATGAACAAGGAGTATATGCTTATCACCATGTTTACAGCCATAATACATCCAAATTAGAGTCATAGCAGAAAGAAATTTAAAACACCTGCAGATAACTATGTTTTGTCCTACTACAGGTAAACACAGAACAACACATTAAAATAAACTGTAGACTGGAAGTAGACTGCCAAGGTTGATCAATTAAAATGGTTGGATATCAAAACAATCCCGTGTCCCGTGTGTTACCAAAATGTGTGCTTGTTGGATTATTTCATGAGATTAAACAGGGGTTTGTTGCACGTCCTAGCTGGTATTGGACAAATGGCAGTGAATGTCCTGGACAGATCGCAGATTCACACCCTCTGACAATTTATTGTCGCTTAGCAATATTTAATGTAAAAATATGTCTTAACAAGCTTGTCAACTTTCCTGACATTCCCACGAGGCTTTCAATTTCCACCAACTTCACCCATGACCACCCCAATGTACTTATTACATATTTCTCTCATTACCCAATGCATTCATGTATCCATAGTCAAAGCTGCAGCTGCATGTTCAGACTCTCACCTGTCCAGACTGACTGAGTTGGCAAAGAGCCCAAAAGGAGATGGAAAGGAGAATTTCCTTATCTAAAACAGTGTCTTACTGTCTGTAAAATAAAACTTATATTATGTGATTTTTCTAAAATTTTTGGGCATTTTAATACAGTAGACGGTGAAGTTAGTTGAAAAACATACTGTAACTGTAATCTGCTTTAATTTCAGCACATTAATGAATCTCCTAGAACAGCGCTGATCATAAGAATAGCGCTTGCATGCTCTAATTTAATAGACATTTAAACTGATTAGAACTGATTATGAGAGACAGGGGAAAAAATGCTAGATGATAGCAACATGATTTTTTTTGTACAGTTTACTAATATGGCATTATATAATGCATCAATCTGAGGTTTACAAAGATCAATGTGGTGGCTTTGCAAGTTATTTTGTCCAACCAAAAGTCCAAATGTACTCAATAAACTTATACGTACAATACATTATGTCATACAGTATAGTCACAAACATACAAAATAATTTCCTAGTGCAGCTTAAACCCCACTTATGTAGTTTTAATTTGACCCTCATTTACATTAATAGCAAATGGCTGCATTTAGTCTGATTATTTGGCCCACTGGTTGCAATTTGGGATTCAGGGTTTAGCCCCTATAGGCCCCTTCAATATGTGGAGGACAGCAACACAGTGCATTAGTCATTTCAGTAGATCTCTCATGTATGCAATGTCTTAACTGGGACTATAAATTTATCCTGACTTAGCAGCAGCCTCAAATAACACTTAACAGTAACTTAACTCCAACTGCTCAACTCCAGTGACTCTAGTAACTTAAAATAATGACATGTAACCAAACCTGATACTAATTTAAGCAACGTCACACAGATGCACACCATACACATGCAAGTTCTCAAACTTCACAAAAAAAAACAAGTAAAATGATTAATAAACAAAGCAAATGTTATGTTAGTTTTGTTGTGGCTGTGCAGAGCTGTTTATTACCTACTGTGAGATGTAATCAGTGGTAGCAATGGAGCCTGAGTGTTCTAATGACTGATGACAATTAGCCCCAGCAAACAGGCTGACCTGCACATGGCTCAAACCCAGCTACAGATAGCATTCAAATACCAAACAGAAAGCGACCAGGCAAGCAAGCAGCTCTAAAGCCTTATCTCTCTCCCTTGCTCCGTTTATCGAAAGAACCAACCAACACCAGTTCATACACAAGGTTCCAAAACATTTCATTAAATGATTACGGTATTTGATCACTGAGGCAAGGAGACTTTTGAGAGGACTCTGTAAGTCATGCTCTGCACTGCTGGGCCAGACACTCCCCTTAACACTCTCCAACAATTTCAGCTGCTCCAGGCAACCTATGTTTACTATAATAACCAAGCATTTAAACTGGGCTTGACATCAGTAAACTGCACACATAATGTTTGAGTGCCCCTTTGTGTGTGCTCTGTTCAAGGGGCACACACAAAGAGCAAACAACTTTTCTGTTGTTTGCTCACAGTTAAAAGAAAAATGGTCTTTACACCTCATTAGTTTTTTCATTTTCCATGACGTGATATACGACTATTTAACAGCAAATGCCATATACATTAAAAAAAATTATATATCTTCCTGCAAAACAGTGTGTATTTGATGGTGTATCTTATGGCATAAATCAATAACATTCTGGAAAAAGAAACTTCACTTGTCCCTAACAGATCCCAAACTGATTTAAGCTTTTGATTGATTGCTTCCCACATTATAGCCTGCTCAGATATTCCATTATAGTATGACAAATTATTAAAACAAGATGCTCTCAAAATGCTGTTTACTGACAAAATGTAAAACTTATTGTTTCATGAGGACACAGAACCAGAAAGTGGCTGGTGGCCACTGTTTATCAGTTATCATTAGTTTAAAAAAAACTGTTTAACGTATTACAAAGTCACACTACAAAGTAAATACACCATTTCTTTGAAATGTATGACAACAAAATACGTTTTCATTACATGAAGCCAAACTGGAGAATTACAGTGCGATAAGCTACCTATGATTTGTCAGATACTGACCGATTAATGCAGAGCACTTGCATTCTATATACCTAAAACGAGCCATATAATATGAACATCAAATTCAACCAAGCTTACTGTAATTAACTGTGTAACATACAACTGGGATTAACAACATGCACAGATCTATATAAGTGTGATAAAACTACACAATGCTATTTCATCCTGGTCTTAACCTGCATTACAGTCTGTGATACTCTTCATAGTTCAGTTTTAAGGTATTAATATCAGTAATATTGTATTGAGGGTTTGATGGGTTATAGCAAACTCCCATGCACTATTGTAAAATTTAATTTACATATTTGTTTTAATCTCTAACACTGTAGGTGCTTCCCCCTGAAGCATGATGTAACTGCTATTATGAGTGATTCCTAAGTGACTTCTCATTGTACTGTATGCATGTTGCTTTGGATGAGAGGAGCCCTCAGTACGAGCAGTGATCTCACTGTGCACTTGACACAGAAATGAAAAGCTATTATGCAGATAATGTTCGTTCGGTTTCCCTAATTACGTAACAGTTTTTTCATCCCACCTGTGCCACGAGGTGCATTTATTATATTCTCTATTAAGAAGTGCGCTGAGCTGACTGGTGCTGATGGTAAACAGAAACATAAAAGCTGGGATGTTTAGCCTGAGTATTTTAGCTGGGAAGACTGACCCTATTGGGAAAATGTATAAACACCATTATGTGCTTTTGCAGTGCTGCTACCAGCAAATGAAAGATTTAATGTGGGCCTCAAGTGCTCTCATGATTATTGTGATGGGTTGGGATGATAAACCCCACGCACCTGTTTATGCAATGTACTTTCACAGACAAAACATATACTTGTAGAAGTAGAAGAACTAGGATGGAAGAAGAAATGTTGTCATGACTGTTGTGTTGCTGCAAGTATGACAAGGACTTATCCTAGATTAATTAAATTGATGACTTAGTAAATAAAGGCATAATGACAATCAACAGTACCCAGTCTGTATGCAAAGACTGTGCATAATGCTCTGGCTGACCAAATTACACTATGTATGTCTAAATATGTCCAAAGCACACAGAAAACTAGAATAAAAATAAATAAAAATAACTTACAAGCCACAGAGATTCATTTAGAAGATGCAAATATACTGAGAACATGACCCATGCAACTGTGGACCACAATTGCATGCATCAATTATCCACTTGTGTGGCTGCAGTGGAAAACGTATTTATTGTTTGGTGCACCAGAATCTGTTTATGGTAAGCTATACTATATATGTGACAGGACTCAGGAAGTAAATGTAAAATGTATTCAGTTGCATTTATTGTCAATAGAGCCCAGTTGTCCGCTAAACCTCTCATTTTCTCAGATTCAGAGCAAGTGAGGCATAGATCTCAGACGTTCTAATCCGATCGCCTTAGTCATCTCATGACAAATTCTAAATCTCTAAACCCTCGCTGAGCTCAGTCCATGTGGGTGACCCGGCCTCTGTGTTGTTTAGCATCAATAATGCCCTGTCCATGTCACAAGGTGCAATACTCCACACAATAGGAACCATTTACCAAACAGTCTTAACACATAAGAATGTTTGGCAGACAAAAAATGTCTGACTTTTTGAAAATCTTTCACCTCAGTAGACGACTTTTACCGCGGCTAATCACAGTCATCACAGGTTTTGTCTTGCAGTTTTAACACATAATGGAATGACTAACCCTTCTACAGAAAAACAAAGGGGGGATGTTCAGTGTATGCTATTTGAAGAATAACACTGTAAAAAAAATGAGACATTACAGTAAAGTACTGGGCACAGATTTTGTTGCAAAAATCCAGCAAATGCATGGCACATGCTTGCGGAAGAGAACACAATAACTAGTGAGTGGATGCTATGCATTGCCATTTATCACTTGCCTGCAATGCAGACCTTAAACTGATGAAAATATCTAATTCTCCTATCTGGTGTTCAAAGGTCAGGACAATCACTCAGATTTGGGTAGCTAAGACAGCCTCTGAGTATAGACAACTTACTTTATTCTTATTGTTGCTCAAATTTGTAAATACGTTTTGCATACACTATAGACTTTACCAAGATATGTAAAATAAAACCTACGCCTTCATCCTTAAAAGCCTTCTTAAGTGGTATGTATGTCAGCCACCACACCCCCTACACCCCTCACCCCTGCAAGTTCCTCTGACTGCTTCAAAAGGATTCTGTAATGACCAACATAAAGACAAAGTGCACTCATTTGTATTGAAATCTGTCTTTTATGTGCCAACACAACCTTGTGAGTAAAATTAAGGTGAATACATGTCACAGTGATTCTTCAAAAATGCCCTGCAAGGTACTATTTAAAGGTTACAGTCAAAGGGAATCTCTGAGCTCAAGTCTGTCTCATTAAAATACACTCAAGCACTAAAACATTCAGATAGTGTGCATACCTACATGATGTAGATGGTGTTACTCTAGGTAAAGGATCAATAGCTTTCTGTATTGATTGTATTAGTGTCATCTTTGTTTACTTGGTGGCACTCAACTTTATTTCTCACAATAAATGTCTCATTTATCCACACATGACTGATTGTACTGACTACCACACCTCATTGTATTTTCAGTTACTGTGCACCTTATGCTTTTGTTACAATAAATTACTTGTTTATTTTGCCTTCAGCCTGTTTGTTCCGCTCTTTTTGTCATAGCTTTACAGCCAGGTCATGACACAATATTCAACAAGGCCTTGGCTCACTTGCTTTTATTCTCATGTATCAAGTCTGTCTAACACAGTGTTTAAGTTATAAAAGAATTAATAACGATAAACATGTTTGTGTGAGCGTGTATGTGTATTTGCCATTTCCTCTAATTCTAGTGTGTACATTAACAAAGTCAGGGAGTATACTTATATTGTTTTATAAGTTACACAACCTAATTGAAATAACCATGAATAAAAAGAGAATGCAAACAATTGGGGGGGAGGGGTGTATAAATGCACTTAATGTTCTAGCATCAATTTGAATGTCATCTGCAAGACTTTAATGGTGATAAACAGTGAGGGTAACTTTCAGAAAGTTTGGCCTATGCTGTCTATACTCAAGAGCATACTCAAGGTTTAAAGCATGGCTCAAGGGAATTTCAGCAGTGGTGACAGGCACCACAGATGTTATGCCAGCCACCCTCTAGTCAACAGCTCACAGCTGGAACACACCCAGTCTGACTAAAGTCACAATAAACAAATAAATAATGCAAATGCCCTAAATTCAACTTTCAAATCGCATTTTTATTGCTTGAGCTCAGCATGGAGTGAAATGCAAATCAAACTTTATTTTTTCCCTCTTTCAGCAAACTTGTCATTACAAAGTAAACTAATAATTAGTCAAGGCCAAGACACATCCATTTCTTCTTCAAGCCAGATTCATCTATCAGCGCACAGCATCTCTTTGCCATTTCCACTAAATGCCTTTGAAGAACAGAAAAAAAATCTAAACAGATGCTGACTAGCTACTTACAATATGCGATATGTGATCTTCAGTTAATTAAGAGCGAGTATGAAATCCCACACTTTATTGGCTTTACTGCATGCCTTCTGTCAATACCCCAACCTCCTTCACACTTATTAACAGTGACTTACTTTTCCCAACACACCTTTATGCTGGTGACATATTTTAGCTATTGTGTAAGCTCTTCCTGTATAAATGCAAAGAGTAGAACAAAAAACTATTTTAATATTACTCCACTACATTTATTCAGACACAGTAGTTACAGTACTTCCTACTAAGTACTCCCGTCCCCAGTACTGCTAACTTGTTACTATCTGTTAAAACTAGTTTACTCCTTAAAATATGATAGTTATGGTTATGATATATTACACATTTCTTGTACAAATCAAAGTTTTGATTAAATAAAAGTTGGTTATGTTGTTTGCATTTTCAGTCTCTCAATACTGAAATATTCAAGTGTGCCATCATGATAATGTAAAAAAAAAAAAAAAGCTGGCCTTGTAAGTATGACTGGTACACATGCAACTCTCTTTACTATACAGTAAACACAATCCTTCACACCATGCATATTCTGTTACAACGTTAGCAACTCACCTAAAGAGCAAGAATACTACTAGTCAAATTGTCATTTTTGGCCAGGTAGAATCAACGCAGCACTGTGAATTATCTCTGCATATTTACATATGCATATTTAAATCATTTCACAAGAATCTAAACATTAATTCAAAATATGCACATTTATGGTGAATAGACCAAACCACAGTTTGTAAAATGACTGCTGTAGCAGAGAAAGGCCATAGGCTATGCCAGCGATACATACAGACTGTGGTCTATACAATATTCAAGTTTGTCTACTATTTGGTCTTAGTTCCCAGTCAAATGGCCTTTGTGCCCTCTGAAAATGTATGAAATTTAAGGCCAAATATCCTTGCTCTCTAAATTATAAAATCTATGTTATTAACTTTTTGCCAGGCTACATTATTAAAGTACGTCTTATCAAACTACTTTGGCACTGCTCCTCTGGTGTAGAGATCATCTGTCAATCTCCTGTAACATGTCTGTGCATTTCACTTATTTCATTGGTCAATACAACCTGCTATACTTCTGCAGTACCAATAGTCCCTTTAGCATGTTCCACTAGGAGGTGGAGATGAAATTGAGAATTTACTACCTCTCTTATTTCTGACACTGAGCTCCTGATCTGATAATGGTGTTCTTGCTGTGTAGTACCTGCCCTTCCCCACATGGAAAGAGAGAGGGGGAAGGTGGTGAATCATCACACTGGCTTGCAGCCCCCAGCATCTCCTCTGAATCTATGAAAGAACATCACTGGAAATTGAAACACCAGGAGAAAGGTGAAATGGAAGAGAAAGAATTTCACAGTTGCTTATGTTTCCTCTTCCTCTCCTCTCACTATGCACTTGGGCTCAAATCATTTCAAGCATCACTACCCATGAGTCTCTTATCAAATAATTCTGAAATTGTTACCCTAAGGTGTCCATTGTGCATATGAATAACGTCACATTTGCTAAATGATAAGTTATGATAGTAATGCACTGTGGGCAAAATATGCTTTATTCTATGAGGAAATCCCATTTTTATAAGTTATCCTGTTTTTTCACTCTGTGTAACCCAAGAGCACTGTATTTTGTACTGTATCCTGAAATACCAAATCCAGGTCTGTTCCATGCTGACCTGTGACTGTTCAACTAATTACTTGACCTTTTAGGAAAATTCTAGTGTTCGTTTTTAACAGGTCCAGAAAATATATGGCCAAGATTAAAGCTGCTCTAAGAATGTGTATGTGAAAGGGATCAACCAATCTGACAAACCCACAGATAATTATCACCCAACTTTGCAGTTCCCTTCAGCTCTAAAAAGCTTTACAGTCTTTTACCTAATGTTTTGGGGCTTGAAACTTCACAGTTTTGATCCACTCTCGCTGCTCTCATCAGTATTACTTCTAGACGAAGAATGCAGCTAATGCTGGTTCATTCCGGCTGGATGTTGCTAACACATTCACCATAAATTATCAAGAAATATAATATGCTGTGCAAAATTGGACAACTTTGCTGAAGTAAAATCTCTCTCTTCTTCTCACAAAACATACACCATGTGATTAGGTCATTCAATTTCAAATAAGCACCATTTATAAGGATGAGACAGGCAATATTCTTAGTACCAACAAAGACCAATGTCATGTGCCATAGGCCTCTGCTGATGTCCAAAAACTATTAAAGTCTTGCTTGTGCACCAAATCTGTAGATAAATACTGTCAACAATAAATGTAGAATTTACAGTACAGTTATATTATTTATTTTAATGGAAGATACATTCCTTATCTGTTTTTAAATATCTATACGAGTACCATAGAGATGGTAGGGAGTTGAAACCATCATGCTTGTAAATGTGAATGGTCCAAAATCGGTTATCTCAGACCGAATGGCTTGTCACCGATCATGGCCGATCAAGCTTAAAACCAGCCAATTCCGATTGCCAGTGGACCAATCGGAGCATCTCTAATTTGTTTTTAATGATAAAAACATTTCATTATTTGTTACAGCACCAGAATGCTTTTTGTGCAAAATGATGATGAAACAGACAAGATTAGGTCATTAGTCAGTCATGCAGTGTTGCAGCCCTTGTTAATTACTGTTTAATCAAACACATGCACACGTCTGCCTGGTGTGAGTGTATAGACTAAATTAATGCGAACTGCTCACCAGAAGCAACCCGAGCACAAGGTGCCTTGCGCTGTGAAACTGTTGACTGCTGAGCATTGTATTTCAATTGAAAGATGATACTGAAGTGGAATAACATGAAATAAACATCTCTCTCTCTAACAAGCTACTCTATTTGAAATAACTTGCCATATGTAGCTGAGGCTAACCACCCACTGAAACGATTAGTCTCATTTTCACTTCCACCTGTATGCAGCACACCTACTACTCCTATTATGAACAGGATATTACATTATGTCTACAGATAATTCACCTCTGCCTTATTTTTTATCCCCTCTGGTTCACTTCAGTTAGAGTATTTTTATGCTCTTTAGTTCACTCTATTAATACTTAAGGCTGCCTTGAGCTGCCTGTCTTCCATCATGACAATAAAAATGGTATATACCTTTTGCCAGTCCTGAAGCTCATGCCAGTAGTAAAGACTCAACATCAATCAAGCAACAACCACCAAAGCTGCAGTGCTAAAGCCCCTTAATATATAGTCTGGATAATGGCCACTAAACACTTTCTCCAGGTAAACTCCAAAGAAATTTCAGGATCTTATCACACACCATCCTGCACTTGTCTTGGTGGCCATTTTGAAAATGGACCGTAAATCCACTGGCAAAAGATGTTACAGAAAATAATACTAGGCAGTGCAAAAAAGTTACATTATATGCATAATTCTATAGAGGAACGTACAACTAATAAATGTCCTTAAATTGAGCTCTATATGAAGCTCTTCAGATGTGACATCACTACTTACAAAGGATCGAAATACTTTGACAGTTGAATGCAAAATGTCCAGGTTTATAGAAAAACAATGACATACAACATAGATATGCAAATGTGGATTATAGCATCAGCCCATTGTAGTTTCGTAGAGCTGGTACCATCTGAAGTGCAGCTGTCATGACTTATCAATTACACTTGTGCGTTTGCTGCTATGAAATGTCGAAGTGTCTGCACACAAAAGGCCTGTTCTGGCAGTTAAAATAAGCCTAAGCACTGATAAAGTCAGAATGTAGCTTTAACACCAAGTGATGCAAACGTTGACAAGCAGGTTGTCATAGTTATTCATCCATAGCCTATTCAGTTTGGCTTAACTGCAGACGTCCCAACACCTTCAGGCTCAAAGCTGCGGGACTTTTCTGTTGGCACGAATGGGAACATGAGGTCTACATCCCTGGTCTACAACAGTGCAGACATGTAGAGTTAACATCCGTTTACACATTAGTCATAATCTACAGGGTTCTACTACTGTTTGTGGGATGTTAAAAATTCAATAAGCAAATGTATAAACAGCATTAACTCAGCGACAAAAATATTTGTTAAGGGTTTACAAGCTGTTTTCACTTGGGGTCATAACCAGAGGACAAGCTATTCAACATGACACACTACAACTAGACAAGAAGAAACACTAAAATATAAGGTATAGTTGACTGTGTAATATTTTAGATAATTATTGTTATTTCAATATGCAAACTAAATCGTGGTATGCTTTAATTTATACCAGACACCTGCAGGATCCCAAACACCAAGAAAATCAGTTACAGTATCCCCACTATCAGTTCCGGTACGTTGGTGGTTTGTCTACAGCAACATGCAAACACGACTGGGCTTTTCAAACAGTTTATAAAATCTCAAAACAGAAGACTACCACAATGTTGAAGTAGTCTGTACCAAATCAACAACATTACACGTATTTTAAAGTAATACAGTGATCCTGTGAATAGAGTGTGACAGCGAATTAAGTTTTTAATTGGCGTGCGTTACCTCCTGTAGCGCCGTACTGCTCACACCCCATGGGGAAGTTCCTGCATCTCAATCTTGTTCTCCATAAAATGCTTTTATTGATATGCATATGAGGGGAGGTACAAAAGTCCTAATAAGAACTGCAGCTGTTGACTCTAAACCCGTGAATTGGCACACTTGGCGAGGAACCACGCACAAAAATGACTAATTCAGTAATCACCCTCGTATATAGATATAGGAGTCAGCATGATGTTCTGTCTGTCTGTCAAACCAATAAATGCATTTTACAGTCAACCACCAGCGTTAATGGATCTTCATCCATGGATAATCTAAAGTGAACACTTATGTGCTCAGTCAGTGTTTGAAAACTTCACCCTGCAGAGATTAGCGGCACAGATCAGGACAGAGTTGAGGTGACTGCGTCTTGCCAATGGATTACTCGTTTCACGGCGGGGAATCGACATGATCCGGTGAAAATATTGGCACTGCAAGCCACCTACGATAAACGAGCTCATCTTTCGTGGTCCAAAGGCAAATTACTCGGTGACAGCAGCAACTGGATACGTACACGTATAACGACGCTCACGTGATAATTAACACGCGTTAAAAAATAAAAGAAAACGTCTTACCATGTTTTGGCTCCGAAAGTGCTCAACAAAAATCCTATTCGGACGGGCACAGGAGCCACAGATACTGGCTGACAGGACAGCTCCTCCTCACACGGGCACATCAGCACTCTGCTGCCCCAGTGTCTTTAGCCCGACACAGCAATTCACCGGAGGACTGTATCCAGGGTCTAATGCGAGCAGACTGCATGCTGCAGCAGCCCTGCTCAAGTATCTCTCTCTCTCTCACACACACTGTGGTCATGACGTGTGAAGTAGGTAATCTTGTTACACCGGTCAGTAAAGGTGAGCTTGCTTACCTCCGGCTATATGCAGCTCACCAACTCACATATACAGTATGTATATACCCCTGAGACAGTTTATATTCAATACCATACCTTTCTTATGTGCTAAACAGGAAAATGAAAGTCACTGAAGCCACTCACGAAGGTCAATCTAATCCATAACTTATTACAGTGTGAGAACTGCAATCCCACTCTGACCACCGTGAACCTATAATTTCTGACTGAAGGTCAAAAAAAGCTATTTACTGTCAGTTGTCAATTATTTAAATTAAAGTTAAATCCATTAGTTTTGTGTGTCTGCATCAACTGGAGCGGAGCTGAGATATAACAGCTAGCAAGTTAGCTATGATTCACTGCAACAATCACTGGCCTTTTCTTCCCTCCAGTTTAACCAACAAAAAAAGCCTCCCATCAATATTCTCTAATTAGCTGCCATGCTAAAATAAGTCCCAACTAAAGGTTGTTGGGAATATTCCCCCCCACATCTGTGGGCCTCGTTCACAAGAGACAAGTTAACAGTGGTACATTTTCAGACAATTCTTCTGACAATGCAAATTCCCTACCCCTAACTGAAATGTAATTTGGTGCAATACTCACAACTTGCAAGTATCTATTAATTATTTTAATAAAAGCAGACAGCACAGAGGGAGTCATAATAAACCAACAACTATGAAACCAGCTGTCTGACTCTCAAACTTTATAATGAACAAAATACTGAAGTCCAGGCATATTTTTCAGTCAACAGCAGACTTCTGTTTAGATTGCAAAATGTCACTGCAAATATGTAAAACAATCACACACAATGCATGGTGCATAGGTAGGAGGCTGGCTTCGCCCAGGTGTATCTGCAATCACGACTGCAATAAGAGTACAGTATAGTCATGCTAGCAGCTTTGCGAGGCTGAACTCAGCTGTGCTGCACTAAATGTCTGAACAAAATTTAATGTCAGTCCATCTATAAATGTTGAGATATTTCAGACTGAAAAAAAGGAATAGGACCAACCTAATGACAGATTGACATTACCATCTCTGAAGGCTTAGAGGGTGACTTCACCGTCTTTCGACTTGCTTCCTATGCCTCTAGTTTGGGGAATATACTGTATATGGATGGTATTAAACTTCCATCTGCCTTCTCTATTAAAATATACCTGCTTCTAGCTGTGATAACATTTTTCATTTCAAACAATGTCATCTGGTTGCTTACACTACAGAGGTTTTAGTTCTGGTCTACATGCTCTTCCAGAACTCCTCAGATTATGTTATCTGGAGGTTTTCAGCTCCATACCTCAGACAAAACAGACTGGGAACTACTGCCCTAAATAATACTGAGTACTACTGACTGTACCGAATACAGCAAGTCAGAGTGGAATGGATGTTCAGACTTGACCTTTTGAAACAGCAAATCCAGGCATTTGAAGCTTTAAACTTTGTCTCACAGACTTCATTGAATGAATGTTCTTAGAGTCTCATTACCATGTATAATGCAGGACCACAGGCTCATTAGGTAGTGTGTCATGTCACTTTGTGTTTGAAACAGGCAGAGGTAGCAACTACCTTTTCAAAAGGATGTAGCTGTATCTTTTTTTTATTTTATTTCTTTGTAGTTAGGTGATTAGTAATTCCAAAGACATGCAGCCCACTTTTAAATGATATATCAGAACCATTATTAAAACCCAAGACAAGATAATTGCATATTTAGTCTATCATTCACATAAATGCCAAAATAAAATCTGAATAAAAATAGCCCTCTATCATGCATTGTGCCTGGATGAGCCTTGAGAACTAAGCTAGGCTAAGTCATCGCTACCTCCATTTGGCCTAGCCTGTTTTTGGTACGGGGAAGGCTTTGAGCAAAAGCTCTCTAATAATCAGCCCCTGCCACAGTACTAATTCTCCTTCTCATCTTGTCTCTGTTGCTGCAGAGAAAAGGGGGCAAGGTTCAGGCAGGAGTGAAGACACTCTACAGAGAAGGGTGATTAGAGTATATACTGCTCTTAGGAATATAGTCTCTTTTCAGCACCCTGGTAACGCCTTTTTGGTTAGAAATGATACAAATCATACATATCTAGGTTTGTGTGTCTCTGTACGTGTGTATTAAGTGGTTATGTATGAGGTTGAATATATGTGTCTGAGCTCTGTTAAGTAAAAATTAGAAAGAAATTAACAATAACTGCAGGCACTCGTTTCATATGTTTTCATAAAAAGTAATTAACAGGACTTTCACTCTTCATTATTCTATTATGCATAAGATCACTCTTCAAATATCTGCAGTGTGTGTGCCCATCCCGATAATGTTTACAAAAAATAGTTTGGAAAGAATTCCTTTGTACTAGAAAGGATTGGTTTCTGTGGCTTGACTCAAACAAGTAATAAATAATTCAACTAAAATGTCCAAAGCTTTTTCTTTTTAAAACTAATTATGCAGGCACGAAATACTTCTAACCAGAAGCTGTTAGTTGACTTTGTAGTGTCATGTAGTCTTCTGAGAATGCTTGGAGTTGTATCAATGTTTGGTTCCTTTTTCCTGTACAACCAGGGAAGCCTGGGGGGTTCTGTTATGAATGATGTGCACTGCTTATTTGTATTCAGTTGAGGGTTCAATCACTAAGCAGTCAAGTCTTCTTTGGGGAAAATAATTCCTATTAGTGATGTTGCATTAATGCAGCAACTTCAGGCATTTCTTTAAAACACTAGAAACTGATTTTGCCTCGAAGATGCAAACTCCCTGCAGTGACAGACAGCAATGATTTAATTTTCCTTAATGAATGCTTTCTTCTGTTATATTTGGGGGCTGCAGAAAGTGTTTATGTACTCTTTTTGGGTGGAAGGTGAACTTTTACCTACTGAATTATGCTAACCCCAATACATTGGTTGTGGCATCAACATCTGTAGCATTATTCAGAAGTTTATTCCATAAATGTGAGATGTAAACAACTATCCAGTCAATATGGAACAAGAAAAGTGCTGATGGCTCAACTCTTATTTGAGAATGAGTTAACTGGTGGCGTGTGCTTCTTCTTGAGCCCTCTAAATCAATAGCACAATAAATCATTCAGAGGTGCATTTCTAGGAGACCGTGGTCATACTTGGATGATCAGAATTCCTTGGACAACTTCTTTCTAAAATATCTTTCATATTGCTTCACCTCTTTAAGGTGAGCTCTTAAAATATACTGTCAACAAACACATCAAAGCAGCATCAGTAATGCTACAAGACATGTGAGAAAGAAAAATCAAGGGCAAGCAAATAGTGGCACTACAGAAATGCATGCTAGACTGTTAATATAGCCTTTCACTCAGGATAAACTGAACAATTCTTCTTTTTGAAGCATTACTTCCCAGTACTGTGTAAATGCACTCAGCTGTTCAGTCCTGAAATCCTCTGCCTGTGAGCTCCCTGTAGGCAATCCCATGGGAGTGTGTACACCCGTATAGTAGTGTGTACCTGCATAAAGAATCAGCACAGATACACACAGATCTAAAGCTGCAAAACAGCTGAGAGAGCTTAGCCTTGTGATTTAACAGCTATTTTAAATGATCACCATCATTTATTCTACAATTTCAGAGGTTGGTGTTGACAATACAATAATAAAAATTAGAAAGTACAATTTTTTTTTTCTTTGTACCATCTGTACTGCACCAAGTACCTCAAGTCAAAAGATGAGGCAAAGATATGGACGGCTTCCATAAATACTAATGTGACACCAGTAATCTAGGATAAGATAGGGGCACTGTGCACAGCATGGTGCAACACATTCCTTTTCCTCTCCCGGTACATTTTCTGGTGGTATGTGAACTGGACTTCATAATGCAGTCCCCAAAAGAGCACCACCTCTGCATTCACTCAGAAGGCACCCGCATGACTTACATGAAATGCAGTTTTCTAAAATCTTTAGAGGTGCAACTTCAGAGTCGCAGCTCTAAAATGCACGCAACTGACACATAAGCGCTTTGGCTAACATTTCCACAAAAACAAAATACTTCTACATACTTAAAACCTGAGTTTGTGTGTGTGTGAGGTTGTTAGTTATCCATGGTTACACTGATGTGGACAGCTGGCATTCTCCCACATATTTGGTGCTGTCCATGGTGCTGAAAGAGAGCCTGCTCTGTAGCACAAAAGCACCATGCACTCCTACCAGTGAGCTTTATACCTTTTGAAGAGTTTATTGTAATGAATGGGGCTGTTCTAAGAGAAGTAAGACACATATTTATGGAATTCACTTGACAAGTCAATACTTGTACTTTTAAACCTACTTAAAGGATGGTGGGTTGTTAGTAACAATTTATGAAATGCCCCAAGGTGGGTTCAGATAACCTCGATGATTGAGGGAGGTGCCATTTTTAAACAAACCAAGACATACATGCATGCACCAAAAACATATAGTTCTACTTAGGGTGCTTGTTTCGGTGACTTCAATTTTTGGCTTATTCTGCCTGCAGGCTTTACACTAGTCCCCACCCGACCCGCTATAAAAATTGAAATTGGCTCTGTGCAAATGCTGAAGGGAGTCTGAGTTGAATAGGTGTCAAGGGACATTCATAGTTTGGCACCGGTAGCTTGTGTGATATTGAGAGGTCAGAGTAACAGTGACAGCGGGCAAGCAAGAAAGAAAAGGGTAAGAGGGAGTTTAGTGAAAGCCAACAAGATTGTATGTATGTGTGTGCGCGTGTGTGTGTATACGCAAAAAAGAGAAAAAGAAATGTCAAAGAAAACAATTGAACAAGAGATAGAGTAAAAAAGTATGGGAAATGGGAGAACAGATACAAATATACCAGAGACAATATGAGTAATACAAACATCAATACAGATTATTTTATCCTATTGTATTCTGCCAATTTTAATAAACTCCCCAACACGGTGTGTAAGAATGAGTTGAAGAGGAAGCTGATACTGTTCCTTGAAGAAAAACAATATTAGTCTGTAAAGAGGTTGCATAAACTTTAGGTATACTTAATTTGACTTATTCTAACCAAAATAAAAGAGAGGGCTGAGGCCAGAGCATGTGGCTGACTCACCAGTTTAGAATTTCCATGGGCTTAAGGCTGCACAGAGGGTGGATTTAAAAATAACTGACTAGTTTGTTCAAAACGCCATGTTGCGGTGTTTCCCTGCTCTTTTACTGAGTTAGGAAATGTGCTACACGAGATGGATTTATATTCTACAACTAATCTGACAATGTCCTATTCAACTGAATTGAAAGTACATACATATGTGAAATATTTCAGCCACTGTGCAAGTATTAATAGTATAGACACACCATCAATTTCTCTTTTATTGCCATCTGATTTTTCTGCATGAGAAGCCACTGTATGGATAATCATACACAGGTGCATCAGGTCAATCATTACAATCAAACAAAAACCAATCAATCAATCCAGCTATATGTCTTAATATTTTAAATCTGCATTAAGTTATTTTTTGTGCAGGACAGCAGAAAAATAAGCTGTGAATACAGCAGTGATGTGTTAAGCTTAGTATGCTATAATCTTTAGAAAATATTTATTCATATTTATTATGTTATGTTGCAACATTAACCTTAATGTGAACACCTATTTCTTGCAAACTGGTGAATATAGGTCCAAAGTTGACTCTCCCTTTAGCTCTGTTTGAGCTCTGCTCTCCTTTACCATTTCCTTATGGAAATATCTGTTCTACTGTGTTTTCACTAAGTGGATAGGTAGTGCAGTGGGTTTATCAAAGCTTCTTGGCTGATAACAGCTTCTCGCTGTGGCTAAAAAAGTTAAACTACAAGAACGGTAAGAAAGAAACTAAACAGGACATCAACAATGAGCTGAAAAGTGCTGAACCACTTGATAGAGAATTATGCCATAACTTGCAGTTCCAGTCAGCTCTATGAGTGACAACTTGCACATACAAGTAATTATGTGGTCCATTATTAATTAAAAAACCTTTAAGAAGTAATATCTACTAGTGATAGCTAAAGTGGTCGCAACTGAAACTAAAATAATTTCATGTGTACTCCTGCAATCTTTTTTGTAATCCTATCTTTGAATTGGCCAACAGCTGCATGACAGCAGACACATATGAGAAATAATGTCTTTGGGCTGCTCACATGGGCATACAAGCTAAAGGGGGTTGATAATTGGAACTCATGGGGACCAGAGCACTAACACCAGATCTGTTACTAGAAATCCCAGAGGCTATAGAAACCAACACTGAGGGCTGTAATGAAAATGTTCCCTCTTGATGTTTTTTTTTTTATCCCCTTCAAGTCTTTTCTTCTCTTCTTCAGAGTAAACCATGGCAACCTTGGGGAGAGAGCTCCTTTGACAGGTACCACAGTTTATTACTTTTACAACCAGGGGCAACCCAGACCTCTAGAGAGTCTATTAGTACTTTGAAGAGCAGTTGACTTGTTCAACTGGCCAGCAGAGACTTTCAACTTTTAAATTGGGTGGAATCGAATCATGTGCTTATTATCCATCATAGCTCGACAGTTTGTGCAAACTAGAATCAATTAAGAGCCAAAGTGAGTGCTTTAGGAGAACACTGATTGGTGTCAGGCTTTGTGCTCAGAGCTGGGATTGTATATTTTATCACTCAGTGCAAATCAATACATACCTAAAACAAGACAGTGGAGATCCATTGTTATTTGTCCAAAGGAAAAAAAAAATCAGAAGAGGTGACTGATTTTCTTAGTGTGAGCTTAATCGTGTCTACAGTGCACAAAACTTTTGAATCTTTTTATTTCTTACACTTTTAAATCACTTATTCTCCATCTCTTCTCCTCTCCCTTATTCTGTGGACCCCGTTCTCCCTTTATCTCTCCTTCTCTCTTCAGTGACCACTCTTTGCATCTGGCACTTCAGATAAGAACCTAGATACTATCGGGAGATAGAACTGAGATGGGCTAAGACAAAAAATAAAAGTACCAGCAGATACAGAGAGGATGGGAGAATGAACAAAAGCTTTTAAAAAAATCTGTGTCACTGAAAAATGCCCTTGACCTGTAGATAGCTAAATCTGCCTCCCTGTTAGTGTTCATATGAGGAAAAAAAGACAGCTTAGTAAAACAGCCCCTGGAAAAAATCAAAGTAAAACTCCAGATTAACTGAATTCAGTCAAATGTGCTTGGCCTACACTGTTCCATATCTAGACATAGTTTGGGCCATTTTATTTCCACCAGCATAATAGCTGTGCCTCTAAAAAGTACACACCTCATCCATAAAAATCATTCTGTGATTTCCACCTGCAAACACCCCCAGTGGCAGCTGCAAGTTCATTTCTGTTCTTAGTTCTTTCCTGTGTGCTGTGTAAGTGCGTGTGTACTTGTGTTCATGTGATGACTATGTAATTTTTGACATTTATAAATGCCTTTCAGAGGCAATCAGACAGGGGTGATGTGACAGAGATTGCAATTGAAGGTGGAGTGGGTAGAATACACTGGAGGCAGATCAGGATTGGAGATAGACAGCTGTCAGACGAACAACAAATGAAATACATTAGAATCTCACCCTAATCATAGCTTTGGACATGGCAGCAAGGACTCCATTGTATAACTTGTCAGATACTGCATTGCCTGATGCATAGATGGCATAGACTGGATTTCTCTCAGCATGAGCATGAATAGAAAACACCAGTGAATGCAAATATGTAAAATTCTCCTGTGCACTCCTGTGTATATGTATGAAACTTGTTAACTTAAAAACAAAAAAGTAACTGACTGCACACCCAAACTACACCATATGAAAAAAAGAGATCTCACAAATCTCACAAAAAGGCAACATCAACTTGAATGTGTTTTAAAGCTCAACCAATACTCAGGTCAATAACCATACTGAATAATTAATAATTAATTACAGTAATATTAATAAGAAAAACAATACTAATCTAATATGTATGTACACGAAAAACTATACTGAACTTGAAAATATGGTGATGATCATTAGACACTGATGATGATAATTTCAATCCTTCTATGTAAAAGAAAAATAAAATATAGACTTTAAACAATGCTGTATTGTAAAGGCCACAGTGTTTTTTACCATTTGGCATTGGGTTTGAAAGAATCGTAATGTTTTAATTATTTACAGACCTGTTGATCCTCCTGTGTTTGGTCTGACAACTTTCATTGTGTGACTTCAGTCTG
This sequence comes from Sandelia bainsii, assembly GCA_032362345.1. Lineage (NCBI taxonomy): Eukaryota > Metazoa > Chordata > Actinopteri > Anabantiformes > Anabantidae > Sandelia > Sandelia bainsii. Next base: position 13,095,679 of record JAUMHL010000007.1, on the reverse strand, counting down.
GCATTAATTCGCAAAGAAGTTATGAACTTGACACTTTGACAAATGATGATGATGACACATGCTATTTCCTTGCCTTCAAACTCACCATCAAGAACGGGTCAAATTACAATTTCTTTTTCAAGGTAAAATTAGGTTGGGTCTTGTGTAAAAAAATAAACAGTAACATAGCAATTTAATTATGCACTTGGTTTCAAGCAAAAATAAGTCAGACAATATTAACTGGATGTGTTTGATAACATTTCCTTAACAGTAAAGCGTGGATATCATTTATGTCTAAATACACCTATTTAACAACTTCACTACACTCTATTGCAAATTGATATAATAACTTTCAGGATTCAGTTTTGAAACTCAAGCTGTTGCTAGGAAAGATTCAAAGGAAAGATCAACACTTGAAAACTGACAGTGAATGTGCTCTTTTTTTATGCACAACTAGTATTAGCCTTTTCCCACATTCCACCACAACTTCAAAATGATTTAAACCTAAGATTCAGTGCATCTTCACAGTGACATGCACAAGAAATGCAGAATACAACTCAAACACTTTAAGCACAACCACATTTTCTGAATATACAGGTATGACTAGGTGACCTTTTCTGCCAAACAGCAAACACAAAGGCATTATTCTGCATAATTTCATCTTGCTGTGCACCCCTGTAACTACACACCACTTATGTTGTAGGTTTCTGACTTGCAGATGAACTCTAGGTCAATATAGTACAGGTGGCAGAATGCCAGGACAAACAAACACATAGCCACACACGTAGGAATAGGCCAAGTTATCACACAGCATAGCCTCCCTCAATTGTTGTGTGTGATCTGCCTACTGGAAACATCCAAATTAAATTGGAGATGAGTGCAACAACAGTCGTAAACATGCCACAATTTTTAACATCCCATTAAGGAATGCAAGGCCAAGGAAACAGTGCAGTGATTACTGTTTTGTCAGAGAGATGCATTCAGGGCTTGGATGAGGATGGAGATTACATTAGTGTTATAGTAAAGCTGCAAAACAGCACTGAATTGAATTGAAAGACATGATACTCTCTCTTGCTCTTTCTCTATGTGTTCCGGTAGAAATCCCATGAAGCGACTCACTGTTTTGAAAGACAACAATGACAAATCTGATTAACTGAGATGAACAGGATGGAGCCAGTGTCTCTGGTTAATTCAAATAGATAGTACCTTCACTGTCTATTCTGTGATGTATTATAGGAAAATATTACTACTTACTTTGAATATAGTCTGTGCCTGTTGTCCACCTGAACCCAGCCAGCTCCAGCCATCACCACTTGCCTTTACACTCCAACCACTTGTTCAGCATATATCTTCTTTAATGTAATATATATGCCCCACCGCCTCTTTATTTCTCCCATTTCTCTTCTCCTTCCTCCTTGTTCTTCAGCTCACACACAAACTCTAAACCTGTCACTCAGTATTTGGCTTGCAAATCTATGTGCATAGTCTTTCTGTGTATGTACGTTACTGGGACTGCTACTGCAGAAGTGCCAGACCAAAAGCTAAAATCAAAACCAGACCTTTTCTATTTACACAACAAAGAAACAAAGAAACCGAGAGTGTGTGAAATAGATGGTTAAAAACAGAAAGTGTGGCACACAGAGAAATTCAAACTGAGTCATGTTTTGAAAACCAGCATTAATTACAGCGTGATTTTCTAACATTTTCTTACCTCGTATGAAGTCTTTTGAAATATAGTTTATGAAAATATATATTTCTTAAATTTTAATAATCATTAATTACATCAGTCTTAGTTTGAGTGTGGCTTCCTCCAACAGGCATAGATCTGTGCTTTACTTAGCAATGAAGCAGAAGACTCCTAAATCAATAGATTTCTAGTGTGTTGCTTCTGTTTCTCTCAGGCATGGACAAGATTGAGTTTTCTGTCAAGCGCATCAACACACAAATGGTTCAAACTATCTAACATCTCTGTTTAATTTATTTACAAAACACAATGTTTCCTCATGAGTTCCGCACAGGTAGCAGCTCCTGCTGAATCAACTGCTTTGTCCTCTAAATGCCTCTCTCACCCAAATCAGGATACACATATTGACTAACAAGATGTGCTGCTGGTTTTGCTTTTAGAGCAGCAAAAAAGCAAACTGCAAAGACTGAATCATCACAGTTGAGATATTCTGTTGAGACAATAATGAACATGTAAATCAATCATGGGTCTGGGGATTGTCAATTCAAAATATCTTTGAAAACCCAAAAACAAAAAAATTCGAAGCTTTTTTTTTCTTCTTCAAACACTTTATTGATCCCCTTGGGGAAATTGTTGTTTGGACAGCTGCTAGACCTGTGTCAGCGCTACTACGGGGTTTCAGTGTCTTGTCCAAGGACACCTCGACATGTAGCTTGCCAGGACGGAGAATCAAACCGCTCACCCTTGGGTTGGACAACTGCTCTACCCACTGAGCTATCATGCTGCCCCAGGTCAAAGCTAAATGTTTAGAATAGGTGCTATTTGCCAGCATTTGTGAACAGAATAAAATAATTGTCTTCAGCAGGAAATGGCTGCTGGTAATGTGAATACCACTAGAAACTAATTCCACAGACTGGAGATACATTTTGGTGTGATGCTCAAATATTTGTTAGTGTGAGTTTGTTTTGGAGTCAACACTCTGACCAAGCATTAAAGGAAAGGTTAGACCTTGTTAATCTCTAATCACAGAATGAAATGCTCACTGAGATTTGGACACTTACTTGGAATGGACAACACTGACAGTGGGGGCCCCTTAATTATGTACCAGGTGGACCCTGGACAAGCAGTTTTAATATGGCAAGAGATTTGCTTGAGACAGAGAGCATCAGCAAATGCCAGGATGAATCATCTTAGGGACATCAATAAAACATAACAAAGCAATGCTTTTAAAACCTCAATGGCCCATCCTGTCTGATTTAGTTCAGTATGTCTCTGAAATGCCCCACTTTAGTCCACTAGAGGAAAATCACAATATAACTGATTTGTTGAGTAGAACATGTAAAGGACACTAATCCACAAATGCGTGTACACATCAGAAAAGCAAAGATTGACTATTTTACAAGCTACAAAACTACTACAAAAATATATTTTTTAAAAAGAACAAACAGCTTTGCTCATACCCTATCTCACTTTTTAGGCAAATTCACAGAGATCTACAGTAGAAAAAAAGAAATAAAGTACTACTTTCACAATACACAAATATACCATATGCTCATAATGTTGGACCATTATCTACTCCCTTATTTGTGAACTAGTGTAATTCATAACCTCGTTCTCAGTTAATCTGCTCTTTCGTCCACATTTCTTGTCAGTCTCCATTATGCTGTTCAGTGATGCATGCAGCAGCTGCCCCACAAACACTCAAATTTGTCTTGTGCAAAGATGGAGAGCAGCCTCGTATGGTGCAAGGTTATGCATTGTTGTGGATGTTGGGTGATGGGTTTCTGACAACTTTATCAGCCTGGCTGGAAAATTGACAGTCTGGATGATTTACAGCATCATATTCAAATTCTACTTGACCAAAGCTGAATGCTTTTAGACACTGAGCACTGCGAGAGAAACATCATGCTGTTGTGAAAACAAAGGTTCCTGCTATAAGATCAAATTACATTTTGCAGCATAGTTTCTCATTAGATTTAAATATTTGAAGATTTTGAACGAATGAGCCATGCTTTATAGCTGTCATAAGTTTTGTCTTTTCTCTGTTGATTATGACATAGTTTGTAAATTTAGTTAAATGTACAGCACAGTATACTTGTATGTATTATTTATATATTTTTATGTCAGTTGTGAAATACTATTTAGTCTAGCTTAGCATAAAAACTGGAAAAAGGGAGAACCAATAAACAAATAACTTTAGCAACCTCTTAATTTTTCCATGTAGTGCCCAGTCAGGAAAAATTTATATTTTATCCATTGGGTGTATGATCAAACACTAGCAAATTTAATATTCCCTATTCTAGCTACACTTTTCGTTTAGCATTCAGACATCTAACATCTTGAATCTAAAATGCTGAACATAAACATTAGGCTATACATTAACATTAGGCTACGCATATTAAACACTGCAATGAACATTTAACACACTGACTTTAGTTTAAAACATTGTTACCATTGTTGCTTGGCTGTGGCTCTTTGGGCATGTTGATATTATCACAACTTTCATGCACGCCTCACAATCCATTTTTATGTATGAGTTGTGCTGCGCCGCCTCTGCAATGTGGGGAGCAACGCACGATGGTGCTGAAGTTTAAATTTGTTGAACCTTGACCCAAGCTTTGCTGGTCTTTGTGGACTGTTGACCACTGCTTGAACAGATGAAACATATAACTATCCTACTTCTGACTTCTCTGGATTTCCCAGACTGTAAAACAAATTATATCAAAACCAGGCAAAGACAGGAAACCAGTTTGCTGGGTGAAACATCAGCATGTAGATGCAGCTGCTAAGAGTATTACAAAACATAGGTTGAGTGTTGAGTGAAACACTGTGAACTACCACTACCAACATAAGCGCTGTTGCTAGAGTGGCACCATTTAGTATATAAACCTGCAAGTTTCACAGTTGCAACACAAGTCCCCTCATTTCCCACAGTAGTGTGTACATGTCTTTAGTCAGGTTTGTTTCTTCTTGTCTAACAGTTTTTTTCTGCATTTAGACTGCCTTCCATCAAAAGAGACTTAGAAATGCTAACATAGAAACACTATTGAATGATCTAATCCATTCTCAACTTAATGCACTTATCAGTGACCTTGACAGCGAAACCAGTCTCACAAACCCTCTACAGATTATTTTTGGCATTGGCCTGACAATTCTCAAAGTGACCTGCAGAGAGCTTAAGGATTCCAGCGGCATGGAGAGACCTTAACACTTGTCCATCTCATCAGAGAAATCAAACAAATGAAACAACCATTAGATTAAACTGCAGAGCTCCACCGAGAAACCAATCTTCGACACACATGCTTCTCAAAGTGCTGAAAACACGGCAGAGAAAAGGCAAATGCAATCCATATGCTATTTCTACACAGATGTTAACTCAATAAAATTCTTGATTCATGGGGATAAATATGAAGTGTTAAGTGGTCAATATGAATCCTGATGCAGAACCAGTCATTTCACTATGAAGAGGAGAAAGGCATTTGCTTACATTACGGCTGGTTAAAGGAAGGTGAATAATGGAGCTTCTTCTTAGACACATGACTCAAGAAAAGTACCAAGGGCCACATAAAAGAACATGATGCTGTGTTGGCATTAGAGTGTATGAATATGAGAGAAAGAGACAGACACTGACAGAAAAGAGGAAATTGGAGAGGAGAGAGACCATAACAGAGTGGGGTGCATACAGAATAATGTGAGTAAGATATAGCTTCAAGGAAACATGTGGGACTGGATAAACACGTGTCTCTGATGCTTTAGCAGATCATAGTATACAGATTGCTTTTTTCATTTTTAATTCCATCTTTTGGCAATATATAGCATTAATCGCTGCAACTGACTGAATGTAATGGAAAAAGAAGGGGGAAGACAAAGACAATGAAAAGGCAAGTGTCTCTATGAGGGCATACTGGACTAATGGTTTAATTAAATCATTATTGTCTATTAGGTCTTGAGATGCGATTCATCTGGTCTGCGTAATTACTTCCTTTTCGACACAAGAAAAGGACAGTTGTAAAGGTTCAACAATCAGAGTAAAATTGGCAGATAGCCATGTTTTCTAGAAATTAGTGTTCAACTATACTGTGCTGATAGTCTGATGACAGCTTGGATGATCAAGGTTCCATGAAGCCATTGTCATTGTCATTGTCCCCACATGCTGACTACACTTCGGATGCTGTAGTCCCGAGGACAAGATACTGCTGCGCTGCGCCATGCAGTTTCAGCCTAGATTTCCCTATGAGCTTAACATGGAGTGTAGCCCTCTCATTGTTTAGCACTTCAAAGGCAACAAGAGAAAAAGAGAGAGTAGCAAAAGCGAGAGAGTGGGAGAGAAGAAGAAATGATAGACACAGGGTGAGAACGGAAACATTAAAAAGGCAAAGGCAGAGGGGAAGCAGTAAAAGAACAGAGACAAGAGTGGGAGAGTAAATATGAGAAATAGAAGAGGAGATGGACAGAGCTCGAAAGCAAGTAGTTGTTTTAGCAGCAGTAAAAACAAGATACAATATACATTTTGTATGTCTAGTACTGCTTGTGATTTATATAGATGTACAGATGAACTGCCAAATTAACTACTCAGGTTCCTTATGTTCTGTAATATTTCTTTTTTCTTTATTTGACAAACAACAAGACACGACAAGTTGTGGGAATCCCATTTGGTGTTTTGTTTTTAGCCATCTTGTACATAAACTGGCAGTATCTAAAGTGCACAGCATTTCTGTTGAGAGCATATGGTGGTTTTCTCTGCGTTCATGATGGCTTCTCCCTGTGGTAGTGGTATATTCATCACCACAACTGCCTTTGACATTTCAAAATCTTGTCTAAGAGCCAACAGGTCTTCTTTCCAAAAGTGGACAAAATTGCTGGTCTGTTCGCACTGGGGAGAAAAAAACAAAACAAAAAACACACAATACACAATACATATGAGGGCTTTGTAAAATCACTGACACCCCTTTGGATACGGCATGATTAATTTAATAAATGAGCCTACTTGAATATTCAGTAGAAAGATTAAATATGGTATACAAATTAAATATTGTTAATAGCCAGAACCAACAGATACACTCTTTTCTACCCTCAGCTATCAGTATAGTGAACTCAAAGAGAATAAGCCCCTTTGTGTCATTTGCTGCTGTACTACTACACAAACAATTGCCGCTCTAGTGATTGATTGATTGATTGATAGCTTGATATTTTGCAGCAGCAAGGTTAGCTTAGCATAAACATTGAATGCAAGTTTTGGTGTGCTGATAGGTTCTTTTGACCTTTAAACAGAGTCAAGTTTACCATTTCCCCCAGCTCCCAGTCTTTATGTTAAGCTACTCTGTCTCCTGGCTGTATCTTTGGATCTAGCACAGCACAAATAGTGCCATAGATTGATATATTTATTTCCTTGCTTATGCTTATTTCCTGTAAGATTCTGATGTTAAGTTTAGCCAACTAAAACACTTAGTTAACAAAACACTGTTACCATAGCTGAGGTTATGGAACAAACACTCCAGCCAAACCTCCAAAGACATCAGGTATTTTAGAAAACAGTCTCAGAAAGGATATCACAAACAAAACATATGTTTAAGATGAACTTTGAGAATAGAAACAGTCATGCTTAAGTGCAGAAAGGACATAAAGTAATGCCAAGGAAAATATCTGATTTGTGGAGAGTTATGAATTAATAATAATGGCAATACATTACTTAATCTGTGTACTTTTAAGAAAGAATAACACGTGTATATTATCACAATTTAATGAATACACATTCAAAATTCAACTTGAAGTAGTCGTTTTTTAGTGGTATCTAGAGAGAATTGTTATTTTAATGATGCATTCTCATGGAGTCTGTTTTCAAGGAAAAAGATCACAAATCCTACCCATTCATTTCTTTCAGTACATATTGAAAAAGGACATGTTTATATTGCAATTAATAGATTTTTTGAAAGCTAATCTATGTCTTCTTGAATTATTTTCAGAACCCAAGATTAAAGGACTTGGTTTTCTATGTCACACACAAATAACTATTGGCTTTAAAGTTATATTCATAAAAGGACATATGAGGAATGATTACGTGACTCATCTTTCTGTGCTTCTTTGTGTGTTCGGCTATGTTTTCATAGAATCACCACTTCAAACAGCTTTATGATATAATGGCAGTATTCATATAAATTACCCCATTACTCCTTCCACATCTGTCTTCAGCTAAAGACCTTGTCTATCAGCCGATGTGAAAGGGAGAGATAAAGCAGGAGCACCGAGTGATTGAAACACTCAATGCCTCTAGAAGGAAGAAATGCAGATCATAAAAATATATACTGTAAGAACAAAGTTTTTGTGTTTATTTTATTGTTGATCATCAAGAGCATCTCTACAGGTCATGCTGTGACTGTTTTCATTTTCAGGGACAACACTTTTTATGCAGTTTATTGTGATTAGGTACACTATACTGTTCTGGTTCTTCATCGCCTACAGGAGTTAAGGCCTGTACATTCATAGTCACAAAAATCTTATGCATCAACAAGCTGGAAGTTGTTGTGCTGCATTACCATGTAAAAACGTAATGGGTTATTGATTTTCTAATTGTACTGGTTAATATGAATCAATGATTTTGTCACTGTTTATAGAACATACTGCACTACCAGTGGTCAGGCATTAATTGTCACTAATTCATTCAAGCCAGCTATATATAAACACATGTCACTTAAAATCCTGTCAAAGCAATACCTCAATATTTCTGGCATTAACATACTGTAGGGGACTCTCGTGAGTTGAATCTGCAAATCTGTGTCTCACCTCAGGCTCTTAGGCTAGAGAAACCAAGAAACTCCAATAATAAGTGTCAAACATCTATAACCCAAATCTAACCAACATGTCACCGGTGTACATTATTTGGATGCAGCCTTTTACATTTGCAGTGTTATCATTCAGCTTCAAATGCATTTCTGCTGGAAAAGACTGGGCTAGTAGATCATACTATACTACTCATGACAATTAAAGCTTAATTAAGTCTGGGTTAATAAAATATTTTAGACTGGCAGGCTAGCTGTGCATAGCCAAACAGTAATGTGCATTTGTTCTTGACAATACACCGTGTTAGATTTTTAGGACTATAGCAACCTCACTTACAAAACCAGCTGCACCCAGCTAGGACTGAACAACATCTACACGGTTAGTGCACTTGCTCAGCTATAATAACGCAATCCAACAGAGAAGGAAAAAATTAACTGAAATCACCAATAGCAGCAACTCAGCTTGTTCTGTGTTCCAACAAACACTGTTCAAGAGGGGTAAGCCAGTGAAGAATTATTATTTCATTCACTAACAAATAACATGGTTGGACTGTCTAAGAGGATGGTGGTATCTGTGGGGTAGAAAATGAATCTCTATACATAAAGTTAACAATTAAAAGAACTACTGTATAAAAGAACAATCTGTACCAAATGATGGTTTCTATAGTTAGAACTTATCAAACATGCTTATTCTGGTACAAATTAACTAAACGTAACTTACTGTAAATCCAGTAATGCACCACTTTAAAACACATTTAATGTATGAGTCAGTTTTACTCAAAGTGTTTTGTGACAGCACAGTATTTCAAATGTGATCTCCTTTTATGTGCAACTGTGAAATGAAGAATCATCTGTCAGCAAATGTTACCTACAGTGATAGCAGGAATCACAATTAAACATTTCTTAAAATAATCTCACACCTCACTCCCACAGCTGCACACAAATGCAGTCACCCGGCATTTAATGTGACACCTGACTTCATGGGATCATTCATCAGCACCATCAGCACAGGGTGCTAAAAGCAGCTCCCCTTTATGAATTCATTCAGACATTGACAGTCTGACACCTCTGTACCTGTACTGATAACCATTAAGCTGAGATATTCCTTATTATTAACACATGTAATGGCTGATGTGCTTTAATGGATAGTAAAAGCCACTGAGACACTCTCCAGCATGAAAACAGCCACACTCAAACTGCCACTTTGGAAAAGAAGTCTGGACAGACTGAATATGAGAGACAGCAAGATACAGCAATAGAAAGAGTGAGAGAGCGCTTTCCATTTAGTCCTAGTCATTAGCAGATGGTGTTAAACTCCAGTCAGTGTAAAAAGACTTAAGAAACGTATTGACTTTTATCTGATCTTCTCAACACAGCGATGATCAATGATGGCCGTTTTCCAGCTGAAGCTGAGCTAAAGGTCTCAAGCACTCTTTCTCTTCAGGACCACATCAAGCTATTCACATTCAGTGAATAAAAATGGTCAAATGTACAACTGCATTACTATCTGAATTTTCCATTTACCACCAATAACTTCAAATCATTGAATAAACCCTGAAATATCGCTGAAATTCAAACAGTGTATAACTATAATGTAAATATTCCACACCAGAGTGCAATAACAGTATTATACTCTTTTACTTTATATTTTTACTGCATATTTGTACTGTATTTTGATTATGCAATTTTTTTCTTAATTGATACTTCTTTCTCTGCTGCTGTTTATATGATTTACTGTCAGGTTCATCACTGACAAAAGTTCGTACATGGGTTTGCTGATTTACATATTACATAAATCAAGAGTAATGTCATAGCCCAAAGACTAGTAGGAAAAACATGACTAGGTGCATAGAGTGACTTCATTAGTATGTCTTATTTTCCACAGGGAAGCAGAGCTCTTTTACCTGAAACCTTGCTCTTTTGCTTTCCTGCACCCAGTACACAGGATGACCTTTATAGCACACGCAGAAACACCGAAAGAAACGAGGCTAAGTGTTACAGTGCGTGGTCCCTCTATTGGTCCTTTGTGGTGTTTCTTTGAACTTTTCTGCCCCTCAGGTGTATCTCATCTGTTTCAATTTTTAGAGAGGTCAAGTACACTAGGAGCACTCTGCTTTCTCCATGTGTGCTCCAGCAGCACCCTTTCTTTATTGTGATACTTAGTTTTAGGAAAGAGGTACATGTTTTTTTTGTGGAATGTGTTTCTGTTCTGTTTAGTTTACCTTTAAGTTCAGTCCAATGAACGATTAGCCTGTGGGTCCCCACCAGAGGTGGGTAGTAACGAGTTACATTTACTTAAGTAACCTTTTGAAAAAAATATACTTCTAAGAGTAAATTTACTGCACCATACTCTTTACTTTTACTTGAGTAGATTTGTGAAGAATTAGCGCTACTCTTACTCCGCTACATTTGACAACACTCGACTCGTTACTTTTATTTTTTTAAGCATTTATTCTACCAGAGAGATGCCGTCTAGAGGACAAGAGGAACAAACAAAATTAAAAACCATTTAGGACCATATTTAAATCATAACAAGCTAAATATAAGCAGAGTTTTGTCTAACTTACCTTGTTTTTATCTCCTTTACCTGTGAAGATTCTCAGTCATCCAGGTCATGGTTATCTCCAGAGGGCTTTTTCAAGTCTGAACTGAAAACTGAACTGACTTGAAAAAGCCCTCTGGAAAGGAAGGGGGCGAAACGTAGTCAAGGAACTAAAACAAGTCCAGTTGCCATTGAAAAACCTTCTTTTTTTTTTTTGAGATCTCCTTTACCGTTTCTCCCTTGTTTACTTTTTAGCGTCGAGTGATTGTACTGCGATTTTTGGTGTCCTTTCAAAATAAAACTTCATAACGCCATAAATCCCATCTCTAATGCCGTCAGTGGATCTACCACATGAGTGGCATAGTGGCACAAACTCTCACACATATCTCACAGGTGAATTTATCTGGAAGTTGAGTCATGGAAACTGGATTTCGTTTTTTGGTAGGTTGAAGCTACTTGATGAGTAGTGAAACGTTTCAACCTAACAAAGAAATCCAGTTGCTAGGACTCAACTTCCAGATATCTTCACACAGTCTACGTGACGGAGCAGACAGTGAATGAAAACACACATGAGAAATATCACAGTTCAAACATGTTACCTACTGTAGTTGATTTGGAAATTTGTGTTTCTTGTGCCTCAATTTATTATTTTGTAAAGATGTTATTTATTTTTACAATTTTTATTATTCAGAAATACCAGAATTTGTTTTAAATAAATCAGACATTACGATCAAACAGTTACTCACTACTTGAGTAGTCTTTTCACCAGGTACTTTTTTACTCTTGAGTAATTTTTTGGATGACTACTTTTTACTTCTACTTGAGTAATATTATTTTGAAGTAACGCTACTCTTACTTGAGTACAATTTTTGGGTACTCTACCCACCACTGGTCCCCACTTCTTTTTAACTACAGTAATGACATGGCTCAAGGAATGGCAATGTTGACTGGTCCACGGACTGTGTTTTGGTCCAGACTGAAATATCTATAAAATGGACTGCCATAAAGTACTAACCAGAAATTATTGGTCCTCAGAAAAATTAAGTCTACTGATTTTGATGAACTTGGTACAAATATCCATGGTGATCTGACCTGTGATCTGTGTTTTTGAGGATCAGTTGCCATATAGAATAAAAGAAAAAAAAAAAGAAACACACACACACACACACAATGGGTCTCAGAACCTTGTTGATCAGGTTATTCTTACTCTTAATCATTTTATCCATCAAATCTAGATGACCTGGTGAAAATATATATATAATTATTGGAGTGAGAATGAATATCCTTTCATGAAGAGATGAATCGTCATTTGAATTACATGTAAGCCTAACTGAAATGCATGATAAGGACTTTTCAATAACTAGAGGATCAAGATGATGACTTACTGGACAGTGATCATGTTATTAGTAATTATTGTTGACCTTACTTTGTAGAAAAGGCCATGCTGAGCCAAAAAAAAATCTTAATGCACCCAAAAGCACTGTGAGGAGTATGCTGGTGTGCCCAATTTCTGACCAAAAGAAGACCTCAGTCTGAAGCACTATTAAATAAAACAGACATAGCCGAAAGGCTGCTGTGCCCTACTGTGGTAAACTCTTGAATAACATATGTGCTTGTTGTGTTTGAGCATTGCATTGTGTAATATTTAACAGAGTTTTATGTAGAAATGTGTGGGGGTCAAGCTTTTTCCACTAAAACACTTGCAGTAAGACAGAATGCTGGCCATTGACTGCTTGCTGAGGCACTGGTGGCCTTTCCAAAGGTGGCCCAGATTTCTCCTCTGGGTTCTGCAAATGAAAATCTATTACAGGAAAACCATAAACCTAAATAGACCACTGCTATTTCTCTTGCACTGGACTGAGTCCTACTGTGTAAACGTAAGGTCACAAAGTAAAACATCTATAAGTTAGGCTGGCATGTCCAATTTCTGGATAACCTATCATAGTGAACAATAAGGTAAGAAACAAAGGCTGCTAAATGAGAACACATTTAGGGGCACAGGAGCACAGAGAACAGACTGTGTGTCAGATACCACTAATTTATATTGTAAATTTATAATCAAGCAGAATGGCAATATGTTCTGAATGCTCAGGTCTACAGCAACCATGAAAAAGGCTGACATGAGCAGACAAAGTGAATGAATATGTTGTCATTTTCACAAAAAAAAGAAAGACTAATTTAAGAGATTTTTATGCTCCATTGGATTATGTAAAAGAAAAAAAGAACTGCATACTTTTGCGTAGCCCAACTTGAAAGTGAGAAAGAGAGGGCTTCAATTAAAATCTGATATCAGAACAACTCCACATTTCACAGCTAATTTACTTAGATCACAAGGTGTGTATGGCTACTGCACAATCTTGCTGAGCGCCAATAAAAACGGTGGCCTTTTTTTCCACATTCAGAAATCCATTAATCAAGCCTCTAGCAGTAAGGTGGTCTCTTTATCATTTAACTACAGACAAGTGTTGTCATAATGGATGTTGCTTTGATAGAGGCTACACTGAATGCACTATATATGCTTTTGAGCGTGATCCCTCAGAGCAGGTGACTGTGAATGTAAAGTAGGAAGGACGAGGGCAGTGAACAGAGTAAAATTCTGAACTTCATCTAGGTCAACATTGTCAAGTGGTGATAAGTGGGAAGGAGTGTAATTGGTCGTGAAATTGTCATCGCATCTGCAAGACATTCTAACACTGCTTGGAAAGTGATAACCTTCACAATGGGATGCAAGGTTACTCAGCCATTTGCTCCTCTGGCTTGCCCACAGAATAAATGTACTGTCAAACGTGAGGAAATATTTATAAGAGGCCCCTGTTGTGGGTGTTATGAGAATGGTGATTGTGCTCACCAACTGGCTTTCGGATGCAAATGAGCATTATGGTGTATAAATAGCCCTCGAGCGTCTGGTGTTATCGAAGTTGTCAGGAGAATTCATAAGGGAGGTACATGGAGGGGAGAATTAGACAAGAGCAGAGCACATTCTGGCAAAAGGTTTGACTTGGTGTCGTCAGTAATGGATGTCCTATTGAGACCAGAAAAGACTAGAATGTCAAAGCAATAAACATGGAGCCAGCCATGATATCATCAGAACATTTATCCACTTGTGGACTTTTAGGTTGGGAATAATGCCAGAGGTGGTAAGTAGCTAAGTACATTTAGTATAAGTACTGTACTTAAATACAGTTTGAGGTATTTCCTCTTTTGTGGAGTATTTACATTTTATGTTACTTGTACTTTACTACAATACAGAGTGAAATATAGTACTTTTTACTTACTATATTAGTCAGCTTTATTTACTAGTTAACTAATTAACATAATAAATTTATATTTATTTAAAAAAAAATGTTATATGGATGTTGGATGATTTTTCTCAGAAATACGGTTTCTGATGTAGTTCTCTCCTTAAATATATTCATGAATTAAACTTCACAAGCCTTGAATAATTAAATTTTCTGAAGAAATCTTGTTTATAAGACAAATGTTGGCTCAGACATTCAGGTTTGCAATATCTATAATGTCTAAATTGTGTTTTGTGGAGAAAGTTTAATACTGTTGCACTTGTAATGGAGTGTTTTAGGCAAGTACTTACACTTTTACTTGAGTGTTGAGTTTGGGCAATTCTGCTACATTTGAGTAATACTATCAGCTGAACCGCTTAAATACAGCATCAACTGACTGCAGTAATGAAGAAGATACGCACCAGCACTCATGCAATACAATATATTCTATTGCATGATCTGTGCCTAATTCCAATTATATCAGTTTTATTAAATATTTTTGCAATATCATCTTATCTTTGACACTTTTGTTTTTGTGTTTACTCCTTCTGCAGCCATCCTAAACATTTTAGTCTAGTGTGGCCTTATACACAGACTTATAAAATTTAATACTAGTAATTTAGAGCGAGTCTCTTTTATACTCCGCATGAGCTCTGTCCACTGCCTGAGGTAGGATCACACCTGAAATACATAAAGTGCACTCTGTGTGTAATTCTGATAAAAAGAGAGTGGATGTTTACTAAACACATTTTTTGTAACGTGCATTTAATTTATTGGTAAGCTTTGAGCGATCAACAAATGTGTGCAGTTATTCTGCTGAATTGCTGAGTGGAAGCACGTTATCAGTTTGAAATGCATTATTCCAGTTATCGTCTACAATGCCAGCTTTCTGCAAAATAATGCATTCCCTGATTAACTGTGCATATCATGTCCTGTAAACTTTCATCAAAGCAACAGTGAAAATCTGATTTCTGTGAGGTACCCGTTCTATGCAAATAAGATCATGTTTTTACCTTTTGTGAAATAACCATAACTGTTCTGGCAAGCTGCATTTCCAATCCCTATGGCAAGAAAAGTGTTTATCCTCACATATGGAGAAAAAAAAAAATCACTTACTTCACTGAACCAAAAAGTCATTTTCTCTATTGAATGTACTACCACTCACTGGTGAGGTAATGGGCCTTGACCATTTGCATTTACATGCTGCTGTCAGCCAAGAGTGTCATAAGCCACATGCAGCAAAAACACCAAATTCCTCATCTTGTGGAGTGTGAAACAAAATGCAGAAGCGCTGACGTTCAAGGCATGTGGCAAGGATCTTTATGCAAAAGGTTAAGGATTTCTGCTAAGCAGAGCAAAGTGCAGAAAAAATAGGACTTTTTTCAATTTAATTGAGTCCCTCACTATAACTTCAAAGCAACAGAAAAGTAATTCCCACTCTTTGCTGGTGTTCATTTTCCCAAGCTAAAACCTTGTCCTCTTCATTAAAAGCCCATCTCTCCTCATCCCCTTGAGCCTGTCATGTTCAAACAGTTTTCTCAGCTCCTTGCTAGGCTGGATTAGTGAAATATTTGATATTAAATGTCAAAATAGGGGGGAAAAGCAGCTCGGACCAGGGACCACCGTGATTATCTCAAGGAGAGAGGAAAATGCCTCATTAGTCATGAATATCAATCTAAAATGTTACCTTGAAAATGTAATTACTGCCCTGTTCCTGTCCTCCTTGTTCCTCTTCCTGTGATTATGGTCAGTAAAAGTGGCTAGCGTATTTATACTGGAACCATTCAGAACTACTAAAGGTCCCAGGACAATTCACTGTCATATGGTCAAATGGCATGCTGACACCTTTCTAATGTCAAAACTGAGAGTGCAAATTTTTCTTCAGTTTTCTGAAACTGACAAACCAACACTGACATCTTTTTCTCTCATTTTTATACGTCACATTTTATGTGTCCAAACACTTTAAATTTCCAGGATAAAGACTACTGTACCATTAGCACCAAACTAGTACAACTATAGTCGCCCTTCCATGACCAGTGGGATTTTACTAATATGGCCAAACCAACTGTGGAATGCTCTTCTGAATATAATATGGTGCTAATGTTTAATATTAATTGCTTTCACAAACTCCTAACTTATAACTCAAGCAGTTGCAAGTTAAAATATTGGCTATGACCATTCTCTCATGTTGGCTAGCAGACATAGATATGAACATCATAATAAATTTTGGATGAAGAATTACAGTATATGAGTAAATACCCAAAATCTCTTTGGCTGTTGCTCAAATTAAAACGTAATTTTCACAGACTTTTATTTGGCTGGCTTGCTCAAAGGGATAGTATGAACATATTCTGCATGACTCACTATTATTCAAGATAGTGGAATAGTTAAATAGCTTATTTAGTTCTAATCATTACAATTCTTATATCAAGCAACTCGACTACAAAAAAAAACAAAAAAAAACACAGACACAGGATAATTGAGGGCTGTGGACTGTACTGTACATGCAAGTATACAGCATCTCCACATGATCAAAAAAATAAGGAAAGGTCTATGTTATTTCTATATAGTGCCAGAGGAAAAAAAAGTGACCTGTGTAAAGTGCCAAAAACTAGGGCAAACTAAATAAATAAAATCTCTGACGTTTTTGCCTACACATAACCACTACAGCTGACCACAACGTGTCAGAAAACTGCAACCCGTCGACCAAAATTCTAATATCAATGGAGAGTTGGACACCGCAGAAAAAGTGTTCTGTTTTTTCTCCCCAATGCATTACTTGTCAATTTGTCAACTCAGCACTCACAAATCCACATCATTTCTGCAGACACTCTCCTGAAATAAGTATCTAATTATATGTTCTATTTTGGCAGCCACCTTTATGTACCATAGCAGTATCAAACTGAAAGGCCCGTAGTGGAATGTCATTATTCAGTGCCATTACATGCATGATGATATTTGAACATACATGCTCTTCAGCAAGCATTCACTGTTATAGAGAGGTTAATTAGGTGAAGGTCCATCTAATTGACTTATTGGACCACTCACGACCCCCTCACTTCCCAACTGACACTCCACAACTTTGTTCACAGACAAAGCCACAGGTGTTCATGAACCATATTAAAGTAATATAAAGTTATTCCCTCAGTTTAGGTGTCGCAACTTTCAGCTTCCCAGAATATATAATCTCCAGTGCTTAACTAGTTTCAATAGAATCTATTTTAGTTATACATCAAGCACTGAGGAACACAGACACGAGACAGCAGAGTTGTATTGTCAATGAACAGCAATGACTCAGAACGGCTGCAAAGAAAGTAGAATAGGGTGAAGTAAGTGCTATTTCCTTCCAAACATTCTGCCCTTGCTTGACGTTTAAAGGTCACAATATAGTTGGACCCTTGCAATCTTTCTCCGTCTTAACAGCCATTACTGTTGTACGAATGTCACACAACCTGACACATTCACACTAACAAGAACAATCCTAAATGCATATACTTTTGTTAGAATGAGAGAAATAAATAGATCAGCCATTTATTTTAATTGGCTGTACCCCAAAGGACTGACGCATGGGGGCACAGGTTTCCTGAAGTAGTCTCAAACGTGCATTATAGAAGACTGAACTGTTTCCTAAATATGGCAGCAGTAAACTTGTGCTGTAGGGTCTAGTCATTGTAGGGCAACTAATGGAGTGTGTGTTACAAAAGAGGTTCTGCATTGGTTTTGATCAAGTCAAGCTCTATTTCATCTGACCTGATTATCAGAAGATGTCAAAATAATGACGTCCCCTTCTTATGATGAATGAGATTATTTTTAGTCCACATTCATCACAATTATGATTTGATTAACATTCAGTCTAAGACATAGCCACAAAACTGTGAGAAAGCCTTGTTGGGAAAAAAAGATGCCACAGAACAAAAGTTTTGGAAAGGAAATATTTAAAATTATAGTATTTTTCTGGAATATGAGCCAAAACAAACCCAACAACACAGAACTGCTTTGTCTATATCCTAAGGATCCTACAGGGTGGCAGTGAATGGACCACCAAATGGACTTTATTTATTCTCACTTGAACATAAATTTTTATTACTTGCAGAGATCAGACTTATGATCCATCCTTTTTATGCATTAAATCTCCCTCTTGTAAATTTTGATTTTTTTGAGGACAGAACAAAAAATTGGCTGTTGTGACAAATCTGGCAGTCTACCTAATCCAATTTATGCAGATGCAACCAAACTGCCAGGTAGAATTCAGATGAGGAAAGGTGCCTATTTGTCAAAAGTAAAAATTATGTGATTTGTCAAAATGTTTTATAAAGTTTCTCTGCATGCTGCTTAAAACAATGTGTACATTTCTAGCCAAAGCACAGAAAAAAATGCATAATTTAATGACACTGCCCACAATTATAATGAATATTTACCAAGAAAGTTAGGTCTTGCTCAGCCTACACTGATCATTTTCCTTTTGGCCTCTGCAGCCCAACCCTTCTGTTGTATGGAACCATTTCTTCTCTCTCCAAAATAACCAAGTGGACAGACTTACAATGACACTCATGTTAAATTAATGCATAAAAATGTAAATATTACAAGTTTTGGAGAACCAAATAGGAAAAAGTGCCGCTAAGTGATGTGCATTTCTCAGTACAATGACTGATCGTGTGAACAGAAGTGATAAAAATGAATAATGTAACTGACTACTTGACATCAAAGATACTTGGAGAGTTTTAGAAGAGACAAAGAAAAAACTAACATATCACATATCAGCCTGGATTCTCTGTGAAAAGACTGAGGAGAAGCACAATCAAAAATGTGATGTGTTAAAAAAAAACACTAATGATGTGTCTGCCTTATAAGAGAAAGTAATACACTGAACATTAAAAATAGCCAGGGTGGAGCCACATTAATCACTCATTTTAGTTCCTAATTACATTAGCTTATTAAAAACATACAAACACTTCCTGTTCCACTTCCTGGTTTCTGTAATGTTGCCACATCAATATTTTCATGTGTAACTCTTGGCCATAATATCCTCTGATGATACAAATCCTATAAACTCTTAAATCAACTGCTGTTGGCTCTAAACGTCACATTGAATAAGGAGTCTTTGTGGAGGTACAAATCTCTGTTGGCTACCCACTGTTTTAGAATTCAACAGAAAAAGCTGTTAATGGCATTTCCTCACAGTATGTATCAGACATGCTCTTGTTTTTTAAATCCAGTAGCGGTCTCAGCTCAAAACGTATTAAGATCCTTCAAGTCCAGTGAAGATGTATTTGGCATAAATACCTGTAAATAATGGATCAGGGTACCATGCTGACTTGTATCAACAATATGTGCATTTAGAATAAGCAATCTATATGCCTTTATAATTGGTATAACATTTCTTATTATATATAAATTGTCAAATAAAAATTTTTCTGCTCTGATCTGCCCTTACATAAAACACATGTTCTATGAGCAGGCCAGGTGTTTGTAAGTCATCCTGCATGGGGCAAAGATGTCAACAGTCAAATAAAAAACTTAGGGCAATGATCAGATATAAATGCTGTTTATATATCAGAAGCAAATTTAGTTTACTTTAAGAAACACAATGAGGACACACTCATATGCCAAACAGCTGTGAGATGGACAGCAACATGACTGAACATACTTGCTTAATGCATTACAAATGCAAGCGTGCATTTCCCATGGATTGCATGCTAGCTGAGAGAACATAGTGGCGGCAATTAAAAAGCCAAATATGTACTTTTTTGCTGCTACATGAGTATCAGTAGGTTCAATATTTCATGACATCGAGTCAGATGTAATACAATTCACAAAATTCTAATAATCCAATAATCATAAAATACATATAATATTAAGGTCTCAGAGGACCTGGGCAATTGACTCACATGGTAAAGTTAAAGAGCATATCCCATAACCTGCCACACCCGGCACAGATAAATATTCTTACTCAAGTGTGAAATTAAAATCATGGCCACAGTGTTATCTGTTCACACCTACAAATGGTGCAGCCAATATTTAGTCAAGCTATTATCATAGTATGGTAATTCATATCCTTCCTCTCTATTTGCTTTTTGTATAGCAGTATTTATTTGGAGCATGGGCAAATATTAATTTATGCTAATAGAATCTCAATCAGCAAACATATGGACACTTGCAAACTTCCTCACAAAATACACACGAAGATAATGCACATATCTGCTTCTCTTCAACAGTTTCTTCTCTAAACTCAAGCTGTCACTGGTTCTTTGAGCAAAAAAGTAAAGTGATAAATTTCTTCCAATATGCAGCTGCTAGAGGAAGATGATGCTTAATGTTAACTTACTTGTGTACAGATTGGATCCTAAAGATTAGACTGAATTTAACTGCAGAACTAAAGTAAACAACAAACATCTTTCCATATCCATCTCATATTGATACAAAGTGCACAGGCCACAGCATTTTCCTTTTGCACCTAGATAAATCCACAACTATAATGAAACTATAATGTTCATTATAGCCACTGTTATTGAAATTGGCAAATCAACTAGAAACAGAATAAAGACGAAACAATTCTGCATCCTCTTTATGACTTACAGAAACATCTAATTTAATTTTTTATTTTTATATTTTTAGTTTTAGTTTTATATAGAGTAAAGGTTACACATGGCTTACACACACACACAAACACATCCGGGACCTAATCAGCACAAATCTTGACCAGTGCTCTTCTCAAAGACACCAACATCACAGAAAGAAAGAAATTCATATCAACACTCATATTGTCTCAGTACTGGTGATTCTAACCAAAGCACCTTGTGACTGATGGTAGGGACAACCTCCTGGTGGCTAGAGACATTAGCTGACTGTGCTCCCTACAGATGTATAGTAGTTACCCATACCTACGAAATATGTATTTCGTAGGTATGGGTAACTGAGAACTAAGAACTGAGTTATATCCATATGCATATTCTTTCATATTCAAATAAAGTCATCTTAATTCTTTTAATTTTAGAATATTGGTGTGAGATAACAGAGATACCATGTATTCTCCTTTCAGGCTTCAGTTGAGATTTTTTACAGCAGCTGCTGGCCACAACAGATGGTCAAGCTCTACCATGATCTAATACAGCTACAAGCTTTTGTCTATAAATTTACAACACCTCAACACTGAGCTGATGAAATGCTGTATTCTTAATCTGTAGGTCATTGCAGCACATAGGTCTTTCCAAAATGAGGAAAAAATTATTAAAAAATAAGTATTCTTAACCTGATTCATTATTTACTCTTCACAATTATTTGCGATCTAGTGATTGATCACTTGATCAATACTTTCACAATTATTGAGACAAAACTGTCCAAGTCTCAAAATGTAACCAAACATTTATCACATAACAGCAATACCTTAAAACCAACTGACTGATGCCATACAGTACCACTAAAGTATCACAAAAGAATGAGCAGTAGTTCAGTTTCTTTTCTATTCCAGTGTAGACTTTTAAATTAATGTACATCGTTTATATTCCCTTTATAGAAGTCATTTACATTTTTTGTACATTAACAATGGCTTCTCCTCCTACTGCAGCCACATGCAAACTTCTGCACTTCAGTGTCAAATGTCAACCTTAATTGTTCCAGCTACACAAGAATTTCTTCTCTGCTTATTTCAAAAAAGAAAAAACTAAACTACAGCCTTGACTTCTACCTGACACAGACCACAGGCAACCATTAGTACTTGCTACTTTTTTGTGCATGACTTCTCTCTGTTACTTCTTTATTTCCCAAAGCAAGGGGGCATCTGTCTCTCTCACCAGCCCTGGACAGAATACTGCAGAGCATTGCAATTTCACACACTCACGACAGATAAATCTTTCTGCTTGGCTGGCCATGAATCTTCCAGAGGCTGAGTGGCCACACAGCGTGGCACTGTGGCCCCTGATGTTAGAGAAGCTGCACCCTTTGAAATTTGGGATGCACCTGCACTCCTTGGAAATAGCTTTTTATGAGATGCAATTAGAGTAAATTAAAAAGCCATGGAGGTAATGAACCAAGTCAGGTGTTTTGTTAAATATGCATCTCATTGCAATTCTGCTTTAAGAAACTAACTTGGTATAGTAGCAAGTAACAGGCAAAGCTGAATAAAGTCTAACAGAATATTCACACACATACACACTATCAGTCATTACTCTCAAGACATATCTTTAATTTTCCTTAAATGAAGCTTAAGTTTCTTTCCAAGCTGGCTTTCAACTCTCTTCCATACCTCTCAATCATCAGATGCTATCCCACTGAGTGAGCCATGACAATGGGCTGCCTATGGAGCAAGACACAGGCAGAATATCAATGGAGTCAGGTTGGCCTGAGGCACTACTCTTCATTGCTCATTTCCCAAATGTGAGCCTTTGGAAAGAACTAGCCCAACTCTGGACCGATGAACATATCTTGCAGAAAGGCTTATAAAGGTCCTTTCCAGCAGTTCAGTCAGTTCTGCGTGCTTACAAGTTACATGGTCTTCTCATGTCTACATTCTATTTAGTAAATAAATAGCAGTTAGCAAAGAAGTAAATCTGCAAAATAATGAAATTCTCAAAAGAAAATGTCAAGCAAATATAGTGATGAGGAATTCTGAAGAGAGAACAATTACCCTTCCTCCAAGGGTATAGTGAGGTGCATCAGATTTTAGTTTTGTATTGTTTTGAGACTCCTTCCATTAATAGTCATTTGTACTGTTCTGAATATTAGAGTTATTGCAATGAGCCATAAGCTGCACTGGGTGACATTAGTCAGCAAACAGTGAAAACAAACTTATTCTGATATGCAGTGATTATATTGTTTTTCATCCCTACAAACCATACACATAATGCTTTCAGTGGGTACACTGTAAAGCAGACAAAGTTGTGCATCTCACCAAACTAGAATGTTGTGGTCCAAAATGCAGTTTACAAGGTCTGTCTCATCAGAACTAGTCATGGGTGGGACATCTGTCCTGCCAAGTGATCCAACATAGAAGTAGATATTGCTATGTCTCCACTTCCAGTTCAAGTAATCTTTTACAAGTGGATGTGTGTGTTGTAAGGCAAAGCTCTGTATTTTAAGGTGGGTGTACCACCTGGTTCATTTTGAAATTTTAGTGAAATATGAGCAATATTAAATAAACTATAATATGACTGAATGTTTTGGGAAGTGAAGGTGTTACCAGATGGAAGTTATTTTTCTTAAACATGCAAAAGCATGTGTAAAGTATGGTGATGTAATTTTCCCTGCACACTTCCAGGGCACTAAGCAAACCTGTTGCTGCTGGGAAGAGCTGATAAGCGAAGGGCTGGGAATTTGACATCCTTCAACAACAGGATAATCGGTTCATGCAGTTTGTCTTGATGCACACTAAGCAGTACTATTCACATACTCAGGGATAAAATGACAATACAATTTCATCTCACTAATTGTTACTAGATGAATACCAATCAGACTGCAGCAACCTACAATAACTGAAACACAATGGACATAATGTGGTAGTGTTTTTTTTAAGCCACTGAAGTGGCCAGTGTCCTACCAGTGGCTTTTACACTTGGCCTCTTGTTATTCCACAGACAGGCAACACTTGAAACAGTTCATCACTATGCTGTAAAATAAAGCTGTGAGTGCTCTCAGTTGTGGGGACAGGATTCATGTCTAATCTTAGACAAATCACAAACTCTGTGCAATATTAAGGAATATTTTAAGAATTTCTTACTTTTTTGAAGGACAACTAATATTCATTTTTATTTTTTAAGTGAGTCTGCTCTACAGTCAAAGGAATGAGCCGTTGTTACTCGCCCTCAAATATAAGAGCCCTGCGTCAACTCCATGTTATATACAGTAACTTATAACGAGAGAGATGTCTCTTCTGGCTCCTGGCGTGGGGAGATCTAAATATGAAGCCGCTATCCTAGACGATCCAAATCACGTGTCCCTTAAATAGTGGCACTCCGAGGGAAGAACACTCACACCGTCACCATTTACGATGTGTTATCTGAGTAGGTCGAGTTACTGAATCAAACA
Source organism: Sandelia bainsii (assembly GCA_032362345.1). Lineage (NCBI taxonomy): Eukaryota > Metazoa > Chordata > Actinopteri > Anabantiformes > Anabantidae > Sandelia > Sandelia bainsii. Next base: position 13,071,400 of record JAUMHL010000007.1, on the reverse strand, counting down.
TGCAGTAATCCAAACCTAAACATACATTCCTGTCTTGAATTATAATAACCGTCATGCGTACGGAGCTTTGGCTCTTCAGAGCGCTCGAGTAGGCTGACGTGTTAAGCGTGTGAAATACCGTGCACGGTCTCTGAAAAAAGCGGTACAACGTGCAACATGAGGTATAACCCCCCACTAACGTTATACCTGGCAAATATTTCGATATTATTCCGAGGGATTGCTATGGGACCTGCGCGTAACAGGCTACGACTGAAAATATCATTTTCCAACCGCTGTGTGTTCAGAGTGAATTTAGCTGTCTCACAACTTTAAATATATAATCATTCACAAAAGCCTTAAGAAAGCTCAGTAGCGACGAAAATGTTCTTACCTCAAGGGCGCATCCGTTGTATTCCAAGTGCACCAAAGGTCATTGCGCAAATATTCAGAGGACAATATGTAGAAGTGATGAGAAGTAGGTTAAACTGCACACTGCCTAATCTTGTTCTTAGTGTCCTTCAGACGTCGTCAACCCTCTAATCTTCAAAGCGAGAGGGGTCGAGGCCTCCCAGGCGCTCAGGGACTCCGTCTATAATCTCACCGCTGCCAGTTTTTGCGCGTGGCTCACTTTCTCTGCTGGTCACACAAAGTTGTCTGTGTCCATTTCACTATTGCAGGGGACCGTGCTAAAAAACAATTGTTTTCCAGAGAAAAAGGTGGGAGAGATCGGTTCGGTCATCAGCGATGCAGCCTGGTTACTATTCCTGACAGGTGGCAAGTCCAACCACCCGCTAAAGACATTCACACATCATCTAGCGGGATGTGGAGACGGTCGAAGCCATAGAGCGATTCTCCGGGCAGATTAACTCATGGGTTGTGTTGGTTTTTCTACCGACTTCCTCTTTTTATGCGCTCTGGCGCCACCCAAAGTTGTGCTGGAGCGTTTTCTCCACACGCAGGTATTCCCAAATGTTTTCAATTTAGAGACGCAGTTACAGAGAAGATGTTAGCGGAGCTATAAAAATTAATGCATAATCTGATAACCGACGCCTCTGTCTCTGTGTTATTCTTTTCAGAGCTTCAAATGAATAAAAACATAATCGAAAGGGATCTTTCTAGAGCCCCACTGAACGCCCTCAGTAGGCTTATTGTGAACGGACAAACCATGCTTAGAGTAAGTTTCCCTGTTGTCAGTTTACCAGTCACCATTTCTTCCTGTCCCCTACCTGTCCTCGCTAGTCGCTACTTTACCCTTCACATGACTGTCACCCCCCCACCGGTTGGTTGTTGGTAAAACCTTAATCAGTTCCCAATTAGCACTTTCCCTTGTTTCCCAGTGACTTGTTGTTTCTTAATGTCAGTTTCTTGACAGTCTGATCTTAAATAGGGACTATTACTACTATAGTGTCCTATATGACTTTTAGTACAGAGTGTATTTCTTTTTTCTAAATCACGTTTGGGGATATTAGAGCCCCACACAAAGAACCAGCATATCCAACACTGAATCTTTATATGATTGTCAATTTGATTATGGACATTTTCATTTGATTTAATTTAATTTATAGTTAGTCTGTAGTTTTCTTGCATACAAATAAGCACATATGCCTGCAACTTAATGACAGATTGTAGATAATGAGGCAGAGTCCATATCTAAATGAGAAAGAACTATGTTTTTAAAGTAAAATGCCTGAAAGTGCTGACGGGGCTGAATAACATCTCTCCATCAGTTAGTTTTTGGTTGTCTATTTGTTTCAATCAAAACTTTAAGTCTCATTAAATAGACTGAAAATAACCTTGGTGTCAAGCATTAGATTTAAGTGCTGAATCTGCACATGAGATTGTAAAGTGCCTACTTCTAAATTCTTTCCTGCTCTTATCCCACTCTGATCCTATGTAAGCTCTGTTTTGCAAGTTACAAACTTTAAACTTGGTGTATGCAAACACATCAGCATATTTAACAGTGCCCTTTCTAAATTATTCTATTTCTTACAGAGAAAGAGAAGATTAGACCTAATTCTAAACTAAGTACGATTTTAAATTAGGTTGAGTCCAGTTACAGTCAAGACTCACCTACAGAAGAGAAAAGGCTTTGTATCTGAGGAAAACTTTTTATGTTTAATGCCATTTCAAAGTTATAGTCTTCCCATTAAAAACTCTTGATTCATGATACTAATTTGTTTCTTTATGCTACACTCACATGACTGATCTAATTATTATAAGGCCATCACAAATGATCATGTTGACAAATGTGTCAACTGACAACAACTGATTGACTGTTGTCAACTGACAACAATAACAATGGGCAACTGTCACACAGTCTCTCCACATTTGGTCAGACTGATTAAACATATTTTATTAGCCTGAAGGCCCCTAACATAATTTCTGTTCTTTTTATAAAAAAATTTTAAAACCAGTGCAAAAATGATTTTCTGCTTGGTGACATGTGTAATCTACTAGAGGTTCAAAAAGCTGCTGCCTGGAAAATGCAATTAACACCCTACAGTAGATGTTGCCATTTAGTCTGTCTGTTTATGTGAAAGATGACAGGTTACTATTTTATCTGGTTGCCATGCACATATATAGTTCCATTTTTATGCCCAAGTGTAATTTTACTCTTGATATCAGGGACATTTACAAACATTATTGTACTAAGAACAACTTCACTGAATCACTGGAGCTCTTTATCACTAGACTCTCATTGTTCATTGCCTTTTATTTCCTTATGTATTGTGAACCATGCTACAGACAAGGAGTTTAAGTTATTTGTCTTTATTTATCTTCAAAAAGACAATAGCAACTGGAAAACTGTTTCACCACCTTGATTAATAAATGAGCTGCTAAATTAGTTGATAAAATGTCTCATATTTTGAAAACGCTCCAACGAATCCTAATTTATAATAAAAATAAACCACAAAATACAAATGAACCAGTCAATTTCCTGCGCTCCAAATGTGAATAATTGAAAACTTGCACTAATAACAGAAGTCAGAGAGAAGTCACAGAGCAAAAACACGTACAATGTGTAGAATAAACCAAAAGAATGCAATGAACAGTATATCAAGCAATTCATAAAGCTGCATAAATACATCAGAGAAATAACAAAAATTAATTAATAACAAAATACCAAATACTAAACTCCAGCACAAGAAAGCTGCTACTTTTCATGGGCACATAATCTTTAACAGGCTTAAAGACAGTCAACTTTCAAATTTTTTTATAGCAAAAAAGATCGTAGAATAACTTTGTCCAATTACATAGATTTAATGCAGGTGTCTTAAAAAATGATTCGTTTTGAGGTTATGAGCAAATTCAGGAAAACACATCTACGTAACGTGAGATTGACAAAATTTGACATATTTTGTAGTTTCATTTTCAATCATTTTTTAACTTTCACCTGTTCAACTGTTCTGTGTGACGGCTGTCCCATCTATGAACCCCCAGGTGCCAAGAGATTCGCACTCAATTTAGCACCAGGGGGAATTTGAGAATCCTTTCAGCAGTGGACACTATACTGTGTGTCATTATGATTGAAAAGACAAAGACGAATGTTATACCTTGGATAAAAAACTGTGCATTTCAGGTGGGAATGTTATTAAGGATTAAAACCCCCATTTGAATCTGAGACAGACATTAAAGCAGCTTATGCTTCTCTACTCAAACTAAATGACAAAGCTCTACACCTCTACTGGATGTAATTAATCACCCTGTAGAAGCTGAAAAACCTTATTATGCAACACCGGTTACTTCTCATGAAAATGGTCCTTGAGTTGTCCTTTATTGATTTTCAGGTTGGTTGGAATCATTTGCCCATAAACACTGAGCTTTATCATAATAACTCAATCCGTCCGGTGCAATCAGGAGTTTGTTCACTGACTTACATCTAATCTCATTAAAATCCATTTGTGGTTGTCTGACAGATCTATTAGCCAACAGATTTAAAGGATATAGTATATTATAGTTGTTAAAGCACAAACAATAACAGATATTTCATGGCAAATTAGGACTAAATGGCTCAACACAGCACTTGGCCGAGCTACAGATCTCACAGTAAGCTCTTGATGAATAAAACATGTGGATTATATCAAAGAAACGTTGTGTTTCTGACTGTAAGAAGTCACTGTCCTTTCTTGTTATGCAGATAAAGACATCAGATCTGGGTCTGTTTTACTATGCAGCAGCATTTCTTTACTGCTTGAATGATTCATAACACTCCCTCAGCGCTGTACATCCATCTAGTTTAACTCTTTTTTTCTCCTGTGTTGTGAAGTGTTTTTAGTCACAGTATCCCACATACTGTAACCTTATCTCTTGTAATGTGCCCTACCATGTCTGTCCTTTTTAAAGTAGTGTATACATCTGTGTTTCACTTTCAAACCAGTTTTAATATCTACTCACTTAAAGTCAAAAGTATCGTCTCCACACAGAGACAGTTTGAGTTCAAAATGCCACCAGAGTTACATAGTTAATTACTTTTCATGATGACACATCATTTTTCATTTCTACAAATGTCTAGTTTTAGATAAATGTTCATTAAGTCATCAAAACGTAGATGCTACAAACATGCATTTATTCAAATTTAATCTAATATTCACAATATATTTTGACCTACCTTTTCTTTAATTCTGAAACCAAGAAAGACAAATATGTTTTGGCCCAGTATTTCGGTTTATGAGTGTCCATCCATCCATTTTCTTAGCCGCTTGTCCTCGTAAGGGTCACGGGGGGTGCTGGAGCCTATCCCAGCTGTCATCGGGCGAGAGGCAGGGTACACCCTGGACAGGTCACCAATCCATCGCAGGGTTTATGAGTGTCAGTCTCTTAATTTAATCAGGGGCATGTTGTCATCAAATGCTTGTAATTTTTTATAATTCATTAACATCTTGGACGATGTGAACATGACACAAATTTTGCAGCAGAGAACAAAATGTGACACATTTAGTTAATATCTTTAAAGTCAGTGCTCGCTGCATCATGTCTGTGATAAAAATATTGTCTGTGCTTTGCCAAGTACACAGTGATGCCCTACAACTAGAAATCTTAAGGTTCTTTTAATTTTCTTATTTCATTATTGCTGGTGATTCAACAAATTGCATTATTTCATGCACTATTTAACCTCCCTGGCAGTCTTCAGCTTGGTATGCATTGGCCAGCACATGTTAGGGAGGATTTCTGAATGAGGATTAAATCAAACAAAAGTCTGGCCAATGGCAGGTGGTTGCCAGTCACTGTGTGTCAGTGGCAGGTGGTACTCACATGATTTTGCCAACTGATTTGACTCCAGTGTTCTGTAAACAGGCTTTACAGTGAAGCACATACTTGATTTGTGGCTGATTAAGAGTTATAGTCATGCAGCTATGAAGGCATGAGATTACATAGGTTTTAAATCTATATAATTAAAAAATTTGTATTTATGTAATACAATAACAATATAAATTAATAATATATATATATACTGTATATATATTCATGTATACAGTATCTTCCCAATAAATTGTTTCTTTCTTTTTTTTCTAAGGCAGACTAAAGATTCGACTGTTGCCTGTGGAGGATGAAACCAGCAGGAATTAAATGCTAAATAAAGTATTTACAATACAATGTTGTTGCTGTTACAGTGGCTGTCACAGCTTTGATACGGTAACAGTCATGCCCTTTCTTTGGCTTTGGCTTTGTTTGGTTGTTGGCTTTTTGATTTAAGCAACTGAAGAAGTCCATGACCTGAGCTGCTCTAAGGGGTTGATGACCACTACAATTTGTCCAGCTTACACTGACATGTAGAATGCACTCTGAAAGAAAGGAAGGAAAACCTGCCATAACACTGAGTGAAAAGACCCATCTTTATAACTTATGGTAGAAGAAGTCTAAGCCAATTGATACACGCTTTATAAAAATAAAAAAAACAATATGCAGTTCTTGAATTGCTGCTCAAGGCAGGATGTCAACCTCAGAGCTTAGTTTGACCCATAGCAGTGTTAGAAGCTGTCTTTCACATGTTGCTGTAGTACTCATCTGCAGTGCTGATTAATGGACCAGTTTCTTTTACCTTTTTTTGTTTCCTGAGGCAGACTCAAGGAGAGTCATTGATTTTACTGTCGCCTGTGGTGGATCATGGGACAAGAAGAAAGTGTTTTTTTTCTAATCATGTTTAACTGGAGGCGATCCAGTATAAAACAGATCTCAAGGCTAGAGAAAGGCCTTGATAATCAATGAAAAGTGGATAAATGGATGGATATCAAAATAATTATTGTGTCACAATTTAAGTCCCTTTAAAGGGCGCAGTTCCATTTAAATTTGTAGACTGAATAAATAATAACAGGCCAAAGGCTTTTCTACTTTCAGTATTTTCAGCAATTGCAATAAAGTCATGCATTTTGCATGACAAAAACGAGGGCATGTAACCTGTATCAGTATTTCTGTATTCTGGGTTGCCTATTGAATCAAAGAATCCTGACTGTGTGACCATCTGTCTGATGGTGTGCAGTCCAGTTGTAAAGTTGGAAAATACCACAAACTGTAGCCTTGTAAAGCTTAGCTATCATGTAAGTTGGTTTAGCAAAAACGTGTAAATATTGGAAATATTGGCGCAAAAGTATTATGCTCTCCTTGTCTTGTCAAGGAAAATGAAGTGATACTGGATAAGTATACTTAAAATAAATCTAATCTAACATGAACATGTGTTGATCGAAAATGTCAAGAAAGTTATAATTATAGATGGCATTTGTCTCAGTGGTATTTACATTCTGTCTGCCATTATAAGAACAGCTTTTCAGTGATAAACTTGGATTTACAATTTGTCAAAGGTTACCCATCCATCCATCCATGTTCCTAACCGCTTGTCCTCGTAAGGGTCACGGGGGGTGCTGGAGCCTATCCCAGCTGTCATCGGGCGAGAGGCGGGCAAAGGTTACCCATATATGCAATTACGTTTAGTCACAGAGTCTAGTTTGGAGACAAGAAACAGGTTCTGGTAGCTTTGAGGCAGAATTCATCCTGGACTAGTCTGAATTTGTATACAAACTAGCCCACAGTAAGAGCCAAAGATTAGTCACACATGAGCTATTATAAATACATTTTGAATTTAAGCTAAAATAAAGTCAAAGACAAAGTCTTCCCCCAAATGAGTTGATGGGGGCCATGCAGAGATGTGAAGAGGTAAATAGACTGAGGCCCAAGCCACTCAGGTGTAGAATATTTCCTGATGTCGTCCCTCACTCTGCCTCCTAGCTCCTGAAACCACACAAACACAGCAGGCAGAAAGGGAGAGATGTCACAGGATGCAATACCTGAATTTCAATAAGTTTTTAATCTGCAAAGACAGTCATCATGTGTAATAATAACTTTCACAGTCACTTTGTTTGATTCTTTGAATTCTGTTTTCCAAGATAAAAGATAAAACAAACTACTGTCTCACCTACAGTACAAGCTAGGACAAATCTGACTGATAATATCCCGGTATCCCTTCAAATTCCAAAATCAATCCCCTAATGCTTTCCATCCATATTACAATTCTGCTGTTGTAATAACTTTTTGCATACTTCCATCCAGTTCTGGACCTGGTGGCTGGGATACTGAAGCTCTGGCAGAACCCAGAAAACACACTGTGTGTACGTGTGTGTGCCATGAGCCCTATTGTCTCCAGAGAAATTTGATTTATATCCTGCCTCAGTCTGTTGTTTGGCATGTCCTCACTCCCTGCTACCCTCTGTCCCCCAGAGCAGCAGCGAGCCTGCCCTCGCCATCAAAAAACATTATTTCCATGCCAGCACTCTCATGCAGCCACACATATCCACTTTAAATGAAACAAAAACAATTTACAACAATGAAGATGCTCTAAAGCATTTTAAAACAGACTCTAGATTTTTATGTAATATATGAGAGTAATTTCATTGTGCAGGAAAAGTGAATGATCACCACAATCTTTTTTTTGAGGTGGCCTTTTTATGATACAGTAGAATATATAAAAAAACAAGTATGTCATCATACAGAGACTGACTATAATCTGTTTTTGTCTCAAACAAAGTAAGATCAAAACCTGAAGCTCAATGCACAGCTGGAACAATCATTCATCCCAGGTTTAAGAAAAAAAAAACTATTTAACAAATGTATATAAATACAACAAAGTACAAATGTACAAAAATGATGCCACAGTATTCAAGCCTGGAGCCACAAGCATGAATGTCAGCATCCATTTAAAGAATCTAAAGGGGGATAACATGGTGATATTATCCACAGGTATTGCCAAAATACTACAGACAGATCAGATAGAAATTAATGAAAAAACATAAAAACAAAGTTCAGGGCACTGAGTTTGAACAGACAGCCTTATGGATAGTCCTCATCAGTGCTTCAGTTTGATGTTGAGAAGAAATCACCTCAGTAGCCTTAGGCTGTTACTGAAATCAATACCTTTTAAAAGGTTTAGACAATGCACATGAAGATACTCAAGATCTTTCACTTGCTGCATTTGGTGCTGTATGTACCTTTTTCACTGGTTATAATCATAAAAATTCATAGTTATAATCATATGTGTGCTCCCTGTGGTCCAGAAAGACGAGGCATAATTGCTAATCCAAAATAATGGGCAGAAATAGCCAACAGCAAAGCAGGTGTGAGGCAATGATTAAGACTTATCTGCACAGGAGCAAATATACTGTAGAAAAGATCACATTTGCATAGTGTTGCCTTAGAACTAAACTATTGAATGTAGCCCTGGCAATTGCATGGAGAGATTAGAAAAAAAATTATTAGAATAAATAAGTTTGCTTGCTCCTTAAGGCTGTTAACAACACAAGGGAGGGTAGCGGTGGTTATGGGAGCAATGCTGTATAGTTCCCTGCAGGGCTCACAGCACCATCACTCTTTCCTGACCCCCAACAAAACTGTTTATCCATTAATTTCCTCTTCATTTAATTGGCAGATGGAAGAGCCTCCCTCTAGCCTGCAGGTTATAGTCCCAACACAGTGGGCCATCTTCTCCAGCAGTTCATTCGTTTCACTTAGTTGTCAATTCAGTGTGTGCACTTGATGTCTTTGCCCTTTCTTCGCTCTCCCACTTTAGTTTACACTCTGATGATTGAATCAAGAGGTAATTAGATTAAAAATCCAGAGCAATGAAGATTTGTTTTAATGTTATACATCAGAGAGATTGTTTGCAGAGACTGTAGAATACTTCAGCAAGACAGAATGACACTTAAATTAAAATGCATGATGACAGTATTTTGGCATCACTAAACTAATATAACTGTCTGATTTTTTTTTTGACACAAAATAGTGCAATATTGTTAATATGTTCGTTATTTTGTGACACTGTGTTTTTTTTGTTAGAGGCAAATAACAGTGTTGAAATATAGGTAATTATTAAAAATTCTCTTTCAAGATGTCAGCAGAAAACTAGAAGTTCTCCACTTGGTGTTATGATAAGCCTAAATAAATTTGGTGGAAATAATCTGGGATTTGTGTAGAAAAACTGTGTGGGCACATCTGTTGCACATTTAGGTGCTAACATTTGCTAATTAGCACTAATGGTATAGCTCAGGCTGATGGGATTGTCAGGGTTTCAGAATTGCAGGTAGGATGATGCTTGATGAGTTATTATAGTTCACCCTGAAAGGGACACAAATGTCTTGACCAAATTTCACTGCCATCCATCTATAGGTTATGTAGACATTTCACTCAAAAACACTAATATGAAGTTCATGGTGCTGCTAGAGGAAAATTCCAATAATCAATGTTTTCAGCTACGGGAACATAGTGAGACTTAACTGAACTCAAAACAAAAAAAGGGAACTTTTCCGTGTTGGTTCAGGTTCTGCTTTTGGAAACAAAAGCAGTTCCTGCAGTTGACAAAATCTCCTTTATGTAAATTAGCCAAAACATTGGAAACACCTCTCAATATAATGCACTCCAGTACAACTTAACCACCCACTATGACCTCAGTAATAAATTCAGTAATAAAGATATAGTAGAATTGTCAGCAAAAACTGAGAAATTATAACCTTGTGAAAGTAGAATTCATGGCAGAACTGCTGTTTTGGATGGCATTAGATTGCACAGGTAACCCTAATAAAGTGAGTGTATCTTGTAAAAGTCAGGAAGGTTTTATTACATTTCCCAGTGGGAGAGTAAAAGTTATCTTTCATTCTGCAGAAAATGAGTAAGGGATTGGCTCAGTGGCATGTGTTGAAACAGACAAATGTTGTAATGCCCCAAGGGAAGGCCAGTGCCATCTATTAGCACCAGTCTCAGCCGAAAAAGTTGATTTAAATTTCTGTGTGCTTCATGAAAGCATGTATGAGTCAGACTCTTGTTATTTTAAGACATGAAGAAAAACTTTGCAGATTGCATCTTCTCTACACAGTGCTTAATTGTAAGTGTGAACAAACATATGTATAGTACGTGAGTTAATGTCTCTAATGGTGTTTTGTACAACTTTAAAGTAAGGATTAAACAAGTGAATAATAATAATGCCTACTGCACAGGTATCGTCACAATATATTATAAAACAGCTGAAATACAAAACGATAAGCAATATTGCAGAAGGTCAGGTTGGGAAGTGTGGGAGCACAACAGGAATGGAAGGAGGTAGACAGATTGAGTCTGCCATGGAAAAACCATCAACTGAATCCCCCCCTACCCCCAACCGCCCCTTCAATTTTCAGCTCAGCGCACTCTTTAGCAGAATTATTGATGGTGCTTGTGAAGTACAGAGGACTGGGATGAAGACATCTCAATCCCTGGGCTGCAAAACAAGAGCTATGGCAAAGGGTGGGTCAGCCGGAGGAACAACACATGCAGTATTTATTGCTGTGTTCAATATGAGGAAAGAGAGGAAGAAAAGTGGAAGTCATCGCTAAAGTGGAGCAACACCAAACTCATCCCATACTGCTTTACTGCATCAGCAGTAGTAGATGTAGCAGGTAGCTCCTTTATTGAGGCAAATGTGGCAAAAAACAGTGTAAAATATTATATAACAAAAATGTAGCCCTACATTAATATATTAATGTAAAAAAAAAAAAAAAAAAAGCATCTTATTAGCAACAATGTTCATACGTGTACAAGTTATATGTGGAGAAATATTAGCATTATTTTCAGTCACGTGTCTGGCAACCTGGTGAATGTAAGGCTAACATTTACCAGGTTAAATTAAATGGCTCTGTTTTGGCCTCCAACATGCAATGGAAGTACCTGACTGTTTGTCAGCTAGATTTAGTGCATTTAAATGTTAGCAGTGTTGTAAGTTGACGTAAAGTACAAGAACGTTTTGAAAATGCTAAATCAACTGTGACTTTGTGGTTTTCATTGGAGATCTAAAGAGAAATTTCAATTTCTACTTCAAAGCGCTAACATTTTTTACAGAAAATAGAACATGGAGGATTTGCAAGAAAAGGTCTTCATTAGTTTTCATCACAGGATATTCACCTGCAAAAGGTATTCTACTGGCGTGCCAGGAAGCTGGAAACAAGTATTTTCAGTTTTTATGTATTATACAGAAATGTATGGTGACGGAACATTATGGATTAAGTACTTCTGGTGTTTGACAAACCATGTTCATAGGACATTTCAGGTGCAAAAGGGTTTTTGCAATTGGAAGAGAGCAGGTGTTGTTTTTTGTGAAGATTTTTCTTCAGTTTCATCATACTTACAGTATCTTACTTGTCTCCTCTTCAAGCTTAGTGCTACAGATCCACTTCTTCTCTCTGTTCCAGGTTGTGCATCACATTATGATAATACTATTTTATGCACCGCATGCAGTATATAAAAAATAAAGGGATGACAAAAAGATATAAAGAGTGCTGGTTCCAATAAAATAAATCAAAAGAATGTTTTTCTTTTTCTTGGACTTATGTTATTGAACCTTCTTGTGATCTCTTACAAAGGTTAAGGTATTACACCTATTCTCTTTTCTGAAACCATTCCTGATGACAGTTCTTGATTAGAACAAGAGATTACAGATGTTCTGCTGTGTGGTCTTTGCTTCCATTTTTTTTCCTCAGTAAAATTAACATTCCACACCTCAAGCGCTTTTTTAATCCCCACACAGAGAGAAGACGAGTATAATGTTGACACTTTATGCTCTAAGATTCATTGAGAAAGTCATAAACATCAGTCCCCTTGATGTTTATTCATAGTGTGGGCAAGTGGAAGGCATCATTCAGTGCAGACAGACAAACACTATGGCCAGTGTCCCTTTTGATAAATGCCACGGTCATCAAGAACATCCTTGTGATCCCTCGCATTTTATTGCAATGACATCATCATTAGAAGGTGACTTTTCATAGTGTGGTCTTATCGTAAAAAAATGTTGATTAAAATAAGGCAGCTGGTCCTGGTCCTTCTTTCCATTAAGAGGATTATTCAACACATACAGAACAAGTATAATATACTTAGTACTTACTAACATAAACAATACCATCAGCTACACTACATTACATACCCAATAACTGACTGAATTCAAACACATTGATTTAAGTCTCAAAGATTCTTATCTATGTCTTTGGCATCACAGTTTCTGAGTAATCATTGAATTTTATTTTGCTTTATTAATTTAACTTCTGAATGCACTTGAGCATGCTTTCCAAGAGGTCATGGAGTATATTTTGCTTTACATGTGTACACGAGGCCCTCTAGAGGAACATGATCAACATCACAAAATAAATGGTTTGAAAGTTGGTTTGAGTCATCCCTGTGAGTGCATTATGGAGATAGGTGGTACTTTAAGATTAAGTTTTGAAGCGGCATCATCCAAATCCTCTTTAAAATTTTCCATAAAGTTAAATGAACATCTCTGACATAAATGGAGCATTCAGCAAACAGCCACCGGGTGGTGTTAATGTGATTGGTTTGACTTGCTTGCTCAGATATGTTATTATAGTATACAGATGTTAGCATTATTACAAGTGTGTCCCCCAGTAGTTGCTTCATTTAGATGAATTAAGAAAATAATAAAAAAATGAACTGTGCTGTATTGTTGTCTTAAAGGCATTCAGTCAACACAAACCAACACCACCTCATTCTGTTTTCCACCACCCAAGGTTTCATCCCTGCCAGTCATGACATTGTTGGATATTGAGTTATTGCACTGACGCAAACAGCTAGGTCACCATGTTGATGAGAGCTGACACTTCAGATACAGTACAAAGACTTCCTTTTATGTCAAGCAGTGACTACAGTTTGTGTAACTGCATGCTGTGTCGCATATTCTCATAACAAGAGAGTTCTTTCTGTCACAACTCCAGTTCAGTGACAGTCTGGCAGTCGTTTCTGAGAGCTAGTGCTACACAGATCTGTCACTGCAAAATTCACCTCAATTATTATGATTAGTGAGTGGATAAAATGTACCCCATTATGTAACATCTCTTATATGCTCTGATGTTTATATTTGAGTCTTATGGTTTGCTTGCTTAATTGACTGCACTACTGTACTATATATTCTAAAGGATACATGGTATTTGTTAAATTGTTTTCCCACAGCTTCACAAGTACAAGGCATTTTTAGACACAAAAAAAGGAACTTCTGTTATTCCAGAAATACATCTACTGATATCTGACTCAGATATCCACACATAGCTGAAACACTCATATATAGTCATCATCATACTCTAGCTAGCTACAGTTAGAGTTAAAAATAAAAATAGAGAAATGTGCACTGGGTCAAGAAATTGCAATACTAATAAAAGATGTAGTTTATTTCTGGCTTTCGCCATACTCAGGGTTAGTCATCTCATAGAATGGTAAAAAGAACAACTATCAAAGCCTTTGAAAATGTAAAAAACTGCAAAAAAAGAAAAGAAAAAGAAAAACGTGAAAAAACCCCACAGGAAATAGAGACCCACCTCACCACAGAATAGAGAATACACACACAGATTACACAGACTTTAAAGGGGAGTATAGGCAGGGAAATTCTGTATATGTACATCAGCTTTCAAACTTAGAATCAATTGTAAAAGTGCCTTAACTAAGACCTAACATGTAAATGCAAAAGTGTCACTAAATTTAAGACAATGAAGAAAAAGTTCCATAGACAGCAAGAAATAGCCTAAGATGAAATACATGAGCAAGTCCAGTAAAAGGAAATGTTTATTTACAGGCACAGCACAAAAAAGCTTACGTTATATATGAAAGTGGCCAAAGTGGCTAAAACATTTACTGTAAGATCACCAGGAAGTTTGTTCCATTTGTGCTGCAATGTTTCTTTGAAACATCTTTCACAACTTAAACCCTGTTTAAAAATACTACTTTGTTTTACTGTAACTACCACACCTGTAGTGACATGTCCGATTTATATCCAACACTATAACATTTAAACATATCAGCTCAGGAGTAGCTGTTGCTAGTAATACCACAGAGAAGAGGAAGCTGGTTGACCAGTCATTATTGTTACACACCCAACAACACAACTTCCTGCTTGTGTGTCTGTGTGTGTGTTTTTTTGTAGTGTGTGTGGTTTTGACAAAGAGGCAGAGATCGACAGAAACAGAGAGAGAGAGAGTGTGTGTATGTAGATTGGGTGGGAAACATTTTTGACAGTCACTAAAAGTGACAAAAGTTATAACTAACGACAGCAGAGAGCAGAGTAATGGAGCCACAACAGATCAGAGAAGGATACTTGGTAAAAAAGGTAAGAATGGCTAAAAAATACAATCTATATAATACAGTCTACTGCCTTGCACTGCATTTGTAGAGCTTGAGCATTTATGTCAAACTCACAATAATGTAATAGACGTGATTTTTTGATGCGATAAACAGTTCTGTAACAAAAACTATATATATACATTCTGAATTTTATGAGATACTTAGAGGTTTGGCTGTAACAACACATGTGAGCGAAGTCAAGTCAAATCAAGCCACAGTAGATTTATGAGATGTTTGCCACATGCCACATTTAAGTTGTTGAAACAAAATTAGATTGTTCGATTAATTGTGTTGATTAATGATGTTTAGTACAGTGAGAAAGAATGTCACCACTGTTAGTACAAGTTTATTAGTGACTATCAAAAGCATCAGTGACACAAACTGCAGTACAAAACCCATAGAAAAAGTCTTGAAGAGACAAGATCTAGATGAACAGATGTGTATGCGGCTTAAACGTTTCAGCATAAGCACAACTACACACTTCTGTTCTTACAGCTGCAGTTGAAATTCAAGTTCCTGCTTCTGTCCAAAGCCCACAGTAAAACATGAAATGTGTTTTGTAGGTTGTGTTTCAGCATTTATTCTACATAAAAACAGACTTACACCAAAACAAACATGGAATGCCATGGATATAGACTACTGGCTTGTTTTTAAGTGAGGCTCACCCTTCTAACCAATTAGATAATTTAACTTATTTCTGCTTGATTAGTAAGTAGTAAGTAAGCATTATTATTCCATCCATCCATCCATTTTCTTAACCGCTTGTCCTCGTAAGGGTCACGGGGGGTGCTGGAGCCTATCCCAGC